>CM055268.1:125595634-125795664 GCA_029237695.1 Conchocele bisecta | reverse complement strand
TCCTTTTTGTCACGACCAGTCATCTCTGCCTAACTAGGAAGTGCGGTATTATTAATGGGCGTTTTTCGTTGTAACTTCCGAGTAGCCACTCGAATAACACGAGGACCAACCACTTGAACAAGCAGAGTTACAACTCCAGTTAAATAATTTTGACCTTTGAACCTTACTCGAGTAACTTTAAAGGCCCGACAATCGGTGCCCTGGTACCGAATTTAGAAGGAGGGGCATATTCAATTACTTTAGAGTCCCTAGTATGTCAGTTATACACTGGCGTTATAAATATAATACATAAACAGCAGAAAATGTTAGTCGTCTGCTCACAATGTAGAACAGTGAGGAGGCTGCCGTTGAAATAGCCATACTGGTATGTGTTAGGATACAGAAAGTAAGGCTGCTAGCAAACGTGAATTCATGTGTAGTCATGTGAATTCCAGATCGGACTGCACACACATGTATGCTGTTTCGTGGATGTGCATACTAACCTGAGTTTAGCTGTTTATAATTAGCATATGGGCAAGAATTCGCTATTCTGGAGAATGCATATTTTTCTTGTCAATTCCATTTAAACACTACATACAAAGAGAAATGTTGATATGGAACACTTTTACGACTTCAGTTATATGAATACACATATGGACTATCTAGAAGTACCAACAAAATAGGTTACTGAAGTTGATTGAACAAGCTGTACAGTTCTTCAATATGTATGTATCTCACACTTTTTAGATGAAAAAGGGGGACATTTTTAACATGTCCTAGTACGTGCAAGTATTTCACATTGATATTGCCCTTTTCATTGCGTCGAAAGAGATCGTAAGTTTCTGTGAGCAGTCTAACTATATTTCAGTACAAACATTATTTGTCCATCGGAAGTATAACCATTGAAAAAAGTATAACCAAAATTAGTGTGTGTATGTAACATTTTCTTGTCAAACCCTGTTACATACGTATAACCAGTCCAGTAGCTTACAATATGGATCCGATTAATTTCTTTACTGACATGTTGAACCATCTGGCGGTGAGTCTTACGATGCAAGTAAGATTTTTGTTTTATCTTAAAAGAAACAAAAATGGTAAAAGTGTATTTAATATTTATAATATTTCTTGTCAACAAACTGTTACATACGCATAAGTTGCTTCATATAAACATAGAAAACAACAATCAACAGCCAGGTTTATTTTACTACATTTGTTAGAAATCAGCATATTCTCACTTTTGGCACCAAAACATAGAGGATATGGCCAGTTAGAAAAAAAATGATAGGAGGTATAGTTGTTCATGTTTTTCATGTCAAAATGTTACATACTGCTGTAAATCAGATCAAAGTATTTTAACGGACTGGTCATGGCAATATATAAGCAAAATCAATGCATTTAACATAAAGCTGCTCCTAATAGACTTGTTACAAACCAAACATCTTTTATAATCTTATTTACAACATAAGTAAAGGAATTTCAATAATGTGTATGTAACATTGACAAAATTGACAAAATTGTCTCAAATGTTGAAATAGTCCGTTCATGATAATAATTAATTTATAAAAAGTTTATAAAATAAATCCTGTCCCTGTAGGTTTATTATAAGTTGTAAATAGCTCATGTAGTGCTATTTGCTGTATAAATAAAGGAAGGTATATGATATGTACTTAACATTGACGAAAACATGTTACAGTACCTTAAAGATGTTGCAATGAAGTATTCAGGGTATTTTAAATGATCAAATTGTGGATTTAAACACAATTTGGTGATAATGGGATGGTTGCAAACTATAAACTGCTCATGTAAACTTATTACTAACATAAATAAATAAACCTGAAAAATGTGCATGTAACATTTACAAGAATAACATATTGCAATCTATGTATTTATTACACATTAATCAAAACATTGTCGGTGTAAACTGTTAACACTCATCTTATCTGTATACAGTTTATTGTCTTACAAGAAGAAATTCCAGTTGCCACATAGTACTAAGCATTCAGTCTCTAAAAAAAAGTATTGCTTGGCATATTTGTCAATGTTACATACGCGACTTCGATCAAATGTCACAATATACATCTCAAGGTAAGGCATGATTTAAACTAATGCCTCTACCACAAATAAGGTCCAAATAGGTTTGTTACAATCCATAAACATATAGTATAATCTCATTTCTAACAGTTTACAATGAGCATGGAATATGTGTATGTAACATTTGACGAGAAAAATATATTGTAGCCATTTTTTCATATACCAATAATCAATGCATTTTCTGGTAAAGGTGATTGTTAGTGCACAGTAAAACACGTCTTTACACAACAAAGAAACTAAGATGCCATTTGAAAGCAACATAGGATCACCAAATACATATTACCTCTTTGTCAATGTTACATACACGAGATTCAGCACATTTCTATCTCTCCGTAGTCAAGGGCATCTATATTCTGCAAACAACTGCAATCTCTTAAATATCCCCCTATTAGGCCAAATACTGAATGCTGGCCCATATACTGCATTTTCACAGCCACTGTATCAAGCTTCTAGGCGACATATTTCTCTTGCTTGTCTATTAAACAATGGTTTTGTTTCATTCACTTTGTTATGTGCATACCAGACACATATTTTACTTGATATTACCGTCCAAAATCAAAGTTGTGTTGCTGGAACACTGTCTGACGTTGACCATACAGGCAGTTAGGTGGCAGTCCTCACACATTTTAGGCAATTTATGGAGTTTTCAGGCCTGCGACCGCAGCCGAAACTTATTTGTGATTATTTTCACTTCACATATTCACATAATCTGTTTGCTGCAGGCACTTGCTACCTGATAGGTACGCGAGCTATATTAACAACAAAAGCGAATTCAGACTTAATGCACAGGCTGTCTGCACTCTGCTGTCTTTGCACAAAATGTGCCCAAATCTGCATTTATTTGGCCGTAGCCACACATTTCACAACATTGATTTCAAATATCCCCTGCGGAGTTTGCACTAATACTTGCTAATTGTACCAATTCTGCAATCACACCTTGTCACACTGATCATAGTCTGTACTGGTACCGACCGTTTTGTTTTTGAGCAATATACCTGCCTTTCGGATAAATAAAATGACAGCAGTTTCGCAATCTTCTGCAACTGAAATCATGCCAGCGTCAGCAGATGCAAGCAGAATCACATATTTTTGCAGAAAAATGTTTTATGCAGTGGAAAACATCATATGATTTTGGCTAATTAATTGTAGAACATTTTCACAAGCCACAGACATGTGTTTTTTATATATTTACTAGAAGGCCCATAGGAAAAATTCGAAACTAACAAACTTGCCCGAGGACTGCCCACCTTAAGAACATTTTGTTTAAAAATTGTACCCGCTCATGTCACTGCCACATGGAAAGACATCAATTTCATGCAAAACCATGCAAATTATTGTAGTCCAAGTGACCTATTCAGCATTTAAAGCGCCGCCTTTCCAGCACTGCCCACATGTGCTGAAAATGGAATTACAGAACACAGAGATGACTTTCATACTGTCCATTTCTTCCACTGGTTGAGGAATAGATGTAAGAACACCAAACATGCAACTATGTCACTTTGAGAAAGATTCGGGTCACTTTCACATGTGGCAAGTTCACCGTACAAGCAAAACACTGATCAACAGGGTCTGCAGCCTTAAAATTTCTCATCTGTTTCCTTATACATGCTCACAAAGTGTGTTGGAAGCTTACCAGTGAACTTTCATGTCACATTGATGAACTGGTAATCACTATCAGATGATTTAACAACTGGTTCTTCTGGTATTAAAGTATCTAGACCAGTGCGCCATTCACATTGCAGTGGTGGCTCTCAGATTAAGGGAAGTACGGTAACTGGCATAAACAAATAAATGTACCCCTGCCATACAAACAGCTCTTAGCACCTGTAAATCAGAATTCGCTACACGTGATTTCTGTGACGGAAATTAAGACATTGGTTAAGTATTCGTGCAATTACTCCTCATTGGAATCATCTCAGTGAATGTCTGACAGAGGTGGGCTAGAATGTTTAGGATGTAAAATAGTCCATTTGATTATAGATAAGTGGTTATCAATAAAATTATGGGAGAAGGCAAGGTGGCTTCATGCCAGGAAATAAAGCTGCATGCAAGACTGTCAGTCTTGGCTGCATAGTGCACACACCTCAGAAGCGAGTTCCAATTATATTGCTGTCCCGTCTACTAGCGGTGAAACACCCGGTGATGTTCCCAATATGGCAGTCACAACTAAGCTGAGCTGTCAAGAACTGTTGGATCGTGAACACGTGTAATTGCGGCAACTCAAAGTATCGAAGGCAATTCCGTATAGGTT
Organism: Conchocele bisecta; assembly: GCA_029237695.1. NCBI lineage: Eukaryota > Metazoa > Mollusca > Bivalvia > Lucinida > Thyasiridae > Conchocele > Conchocele bisecta. Next base: position 125,791,343 of record CM055268.1, on the reverse strand, counting down.
GCGGCCGTCTGAAACAGACAGAAACGCGACATAATTGAAAGGAAATGAGCAGAATGAAAGAGATGAAAGCAATGTATATGCATATGGACAGGATCCTTGTAGCTGAATTGAGGATTTGCCATGTGTTTACATACAGTCCATTCTGCCCTACAATAATGAGGGAATAGATGAGAGAAATTTTGACAAATTGAATTAAACAGTCAAAATATAACTATCAGCCGGTATATGTAAATAGCGGTGACTAGTTGTTTTACGACACATATGCAATACTCACATAAGCTTTCACATGTTCACATGCAGTCTCATCTGGGTCTACACTGGTTGCAAACAACTAGTTGAACCTATTTGCATCTACTAGCCCATAATGTAGTAACTAAAAGTGCGAAATCTATACTGAAACCTGAATGAATCAATTTTAGTTGCCATTTCACTCTGTGTAAGCATAATTCTTTGGCACTCCCGCCTGCGATTCTCTTACCAAGAATTGCAATCCAGCGGTCCTTGAATTGCAATTCGTCCCCTCTGAAATTGCATTCTAATTGCGGTCCAAACGCGGTCCCGTTTTTGCGGTCATTCTTTCGCGATACCGTTTGTGCGGTCATTCTTTCGCGGTCCAGTTTGTGCGGTCATTCTTTCGCGATTTTGCGTTAAAAACTTACAGTATCATCGTATAGTACAGTTTGTTTACATTATACAAACGTACTATACGAATATTATACAAAAACATACGATATCCGTTCGTATATACGATATATCCGTACGGATATGGTATGAATATACAGTGGGTCATCGTGCGGTTAAAATATACCGATGCACCTGTTCATTTCGCATGTAAACATCCGGGTTTTTTTTCGATCATCTGCCACAATTTTAAGTTTTTCAACATGAATAAATTTTCAGTTTTACGAAACAGAAACAATTGAAAACTGAGGATTGTGAAGTACGGTATCACAGTGCATATACATGTGTTCAATACAGTAATTCATCAGTACTTCATCATTGTACTCCGCACCACCGCCGGGGACACAAAACAATGATCCCCACACACACCAGCCATCTACATTTGGCGTCCTAAAAGTTCCGGTCTATATCCCACAGTGGGAACAATGTGAGTCACCACCACCACCACCAGTGTTTGTCTATGACTACACTACACAACACCCCCCCCCCCACCCACCCCCCCCCCCCTCCCCCCCGACCACCACTTCTGTCTGTAACGCAGGACCGACTAATCAAGTGCTAAACTAGTCATGGTGCGATGGCCGACTGATCGAGTGCTATACTAGTCCTGGTGCGATGGCCGACTGATCAAGGGCTAAACTAGTCTCGGTGCGATGGCCGACTGATCAAGGGCTAAACTATTCCTGGTGCGATGGTCGACTGATCAAGTTCTAAATTAGTCATGGTGCGACGGCCGACTTATCGAGTGCTATACTAGTCCTGGTGCGATGGCCGACTGATCAAGGGCTAAACTAGTCCCGGTGTGATGGCCGACTGATCAAGGGCTAAACTAGTATCGGTGCGATGGCCGACTGATCAAGGGCTAAACTATTCCTGGTGCGATGGTCGACTGATCAAGTTCTAAATTAGTCATGGTGCGATGGCCGACTTATCGAGTGCTATACTAGTCCTGGTGCGATGGCCGACTGATCAAGGGCTAAACTAGTCCCGGTGTGATGGCCGACTGATCAAGGGTTAAACTATTCCTGGTGCGATGGTCGACTGATCAAGATCTAAACTATTCCTGGTGCGATGGCCGACTGATCAAGTTCTAAACTAGTCCTGGTGCGATGGCCGACTGATCGAGTGCTATACTAGTGCTGGTGCGATGGCCGACTGATCAAGGGCTAAACTAGTCCCGGTGCGATGGCCGACTGATCAAGTGCTAAAGTAGTCCTGGTGTGATGGCCGACTGATCCAGTTCTAAACTAGTCCTGGTGTGATGGCCTACTGATTGAGTGCTATACTAGTCCTGGTGCGATGGCCGACTGATCACGTGCTATACTGGGCATGGTGAGATGGCCAATTTATCAAGTGCTACACTCTAGCCTGCGATTCGCCAACCAAGAATTGCAATCCAGCGGTCCTTGAATTGCAATTAGTCCCCTCTGAAATTACAGTCTAATTGCGGTCCAATCGCGGTCCCGTTTTTCCGGTCATTCTTTCGCGATACCGTTTGTGCAGTCATTCTTTCGCGGTCCAGTTTGTGCGGTCATTCTTTTGCGATACCGTTTGTGCGGTCATTCTTTCGCTATTTGTGGTAAAAACTTACCGTATCATCGTATAGTACAGTTTGTTTACATTATACAAACGTACTATACGAATATTATACAAAAACATACGATATCCGTTCGTATATACGATATATCCGTACGGATATGGTATGAATATACAGTGGGTTATCGTGCGGTTAAAATATACCGATGCACCGGTTCATTTCGCACATAAACATCCGGTTTTCATTTCGATCATCTGCCACATTTTTAAGTTTTTCAAAATGAATACATTTTCAGTTTTACGATACAGAAACAATTTAAAACTGAGGATTGTGAAGTATGGTATCACAGTGCATATACATGTGTGTTCAATACAGTAATTCATCAGTAATTCATCATTGTACTCCGCACCACCGCCGGGGACACAAAACAATGATCCCCCACACACACCAGCCATCTACATTTGGCGTCATCAAAGTTCCGGTCTATATCCCACAGTGGGAACAATGTGTATCACCACCACCACCAGTTTTTGTCTATGCCTACACTACACCCCCCCCCCCCCCCCCCCCGGCCACCACTTCTGTCTGTAACGTAGGATGACGTGACCGACTAATCAAGTGCTAAACTAGTCCTGGTGCGATGGCCGACTGATCAAGTGCTATACTAGTCTTGGTGCGATGGCCGACTGATCAAGTTTTAAACTAGTCGTGGTGCGATGGCCGACTGATCAAGTTGTAAACTAGTCATGGTGCGATGGCCGACTGATCGAGTGCTATACTAGTCCTGGTGCTATGGCCGACTGATCAAGGGCTAAACTATTCCTGGTGCGATGGTCGACTGATCAAGTTCTAAACTAGTCCTGGTGTGATGGCCGACTGATCAAGTGCTATACTCGGCATGGCCGACTGATGACGTGCTATACTGGGCATGGTGAGATGGCCAACTGATCAAGTGCTATACTGGGCATGGTGCAATGGGCGACTAATAAAGCGCTATACTACTTATGGTGCGATGGCAGACTGATCAAGTGCTCTACTAGTCCTGGTGCGATGACCGACTGATCAAGTGCTAAACTAATCCTGGTGCGATGGCCGACTGATCAAGTTCTATACTAGTCCTGGTGTGATGGCCGACTGATCAAGGGCTACACTAGTCCTGGTGCGATGGCCGACTGATCAAGGGCTAAACTAGTCCTGGTGCGATGGCCGACTGATCAAGGGCTAAACTAGTCCTGGAGCGATGGCCGACTGATCTAGTGGTTAACCGAAAAGTGTGACGGACGGACAGACGGACAGACGGACAGACGGACAGACGGACGGACGTTCCAACATTTTGGGTTTATGGGGTATTTCCATTGTTTGAAGAACAATGAAAAAGCCCCTAAACAACAATAGAGTTTATGACCTTACGGAATATTACAAAGGAATCTGTTGTTCCTAACCCCGCCCCTAAGCTCTCAAACCCCCGGACGTTGGCCCGGACAGACGGACGGACAGATGGACGGTCCAAACACTATATGCCACCCGTTTCTTCGAAACCCGGTGGCATAAAAATATCATGCCTCATTTTAATATGAAAATAGCTTGATACCACTGCCAGTCATTATCAGGAAAATAAATATTACTAAATGATTATATATGGATAGCGGGCACACGTAATTGTTAGAACTGGTGGAATAGTGACACAATTATACACTTATTTAATTGCTATAAAGAACAGTTTGTGCCTACTGAGTGGGCATGTACCTTTAAAAACTTTAACCTTAAATAAAAAAAAAATTAACCGGACGCACGAAGTGACGTACATATGGATGTACGTACGTATGTAGGCCAATGTGACAACTATATCGCAGTGTCCACATGCAGGCATGTCAAAAACTTTGAGGTAAATTTCAAAGTAATTTGACCTTGATATTGGGCACAGGGGTTGTAGAGGTTGAGCATAGAATGAAAATATGGATGATGATAAACACACATGTGAAGCTTCGAGTGAATTGGTGAAGCTGTTTCTGAGATATAGTGTTCTTAAAAACTTTAACCTGTGGTAAATAAAAACCAGATGGCCATGGCCCGCATGTCGATCCCACCGAGACATTTGATGGTGTCGGAGTATATTTATTTGAAGTTTGAATTAACGTATGTAAAAGCTTTAACGCAAATTTGAAAGTCATTTGACCTTGATCTTGGGCATGTGGGTCGCATTCGTGGGCTATAATATGAAAATATGAATGATAATAAAGAATTATCTGAAGTTTGAAGCAAATCTGAGTAAGTGTTGTGGAGATATAAGGTAGGCACAAACTTTAACACAAATTTCAAAGTCATTTGACCTTGACCTTGGGGCACAGGGGCCGCATGAGTGGGACACAGAATGAATATATGGATGATGACTAATAAGCATTTGATGTTTCAAGTCAATGTGACTTAGGATATGGTATTTAAAAACATACACCGATTTCGGACGGACTGACGCACGGACGTCATTGTGATCACTAAGTCTCGCTTTCCGCAAGCAGGCTCGGCAAAAAAAATACGGATGGACGTCAATGCGCAGACTATATCGCACTGTCCGCAGGCGGTCGCGACAACAATTGTCCAACCCCTTTTTAAAGGCCCACTCAGTAGGCTAAAAATGCTCTTTATGGGAATTAAGTAAGTGTATAATTGTCACTATTCCACTAGTTATAAACATTACGAGTGCCCGCTATACAGATATAATCATTTGGTAATATTTACCATTGTAAAGTGTCGATATGCTCCGAAAAAAAGTCGGAAATTGATTTGATAAAATTGTCAAAACGGTTTTAAAGGGTTTTGGAAACTGGCTGGAAGATCGGGAAATGACCATCAGTCATGGATTCTACGCATGTTCCACCTTCCCCTTTATTTTATCGAAATCTGTGGAATAATAAGAAAGTTATACAATGTATAGAGAATAGTAGATTAGTGCCGTGAATGGGAAAACATATATGGCAAGGCAGTGGTTAGGTCGTATTGACAGGATATCAAAAATGTTTCACGGCACCGAGTTTCACGGCACATACGCACTGTGTTGACGGGATAAAAATAACACCCGAGTCGAGTCGAAGTTGACATGTTTTTGGTTATTCACATATTCAGTCAGTAACATACACTTGCCCATGTAAATAGTTTTAGATGTGCCATACCAAACGTTTAACTGTACAAACACCCAAGAGAGGTATACAGTCTCCTTCACTCTCCCGATGTCAAATTTACATTCTGAAAAGAATCCTGACCGTCACTGGAAGAAGAATATTCCCCTTTATGTATGAATGTTTGTGATGAAACCAATTGTCATGCTCTGTTAGCATAATCTGCCGCTACCAGGATCACATGTAACACATGTATAAACATTATATTTCTAGATTGACACTGGACAACCTGCAAGCGGAGATAGCGGTAGTCAACGCAATCACTATGTCCATAGACAAGCAACTACACAACGCATCTGATGACATCCATACGCAGTTTCATGCATTTATAAAGGTAGGCAAAAATTACATTCCCGGGCGTCATATTATGTGGTTGTGACTGGAGAAATGGGGCTTATGGGATTTGTGACCAGTGTAGCTCCTGGTGAAATAGCACACTCCTGGGGGGCCGTTTCACTAACCTTCTTACGACTAAAATGTTCGTAAGTGCAAGATCATAATAGTCTGTGAATTTTACATTGACAATGTTTTCTTGTAAACAATGATTGGATTACATTTATTGAGCATAGGCTGCATATGCAGCCTATGCTCAATAAGTGTAAATCAATACATTGAAATTTACAGACGATCTTAAATTTGCACTTACGAACATTTTAGTCATAATCAGTTTAGTGGAACGGGCCCCTGTAGTCTGATAACGATCTCTATTGCTTGTTAGTATCATGACTGGTGTTTCATAGATGGAATGACGAACAGTGCAAATCCTGATCAGACTGTGTGATCTGAATCTACACTGGTCGCAAAACCCATAAGCCCCATTTCTCCAGTCACAGGCTCATATTCAGACTAGGTGATCACCAGGGAGTGTCTCGCCCACTAAGCGAGGCGATCACCACGAAGGTCAAGGTCACAATATGAGGAAGTCCAAAATTATTGATACGAAGGTCACGGTCAACAAGGTCAATGCCACTGGATGGATAGCTACCAATGTGAGGAAGCTATTGATGAAGTTTAGTAATGATCCGACTAACGGATAAAGATATATGGAAAATTTGGACGCATGCACTTTAAACGCAGTAAAGGAAACACCTCATGGTTTTGTTCCTTAAATATATTACACTGGTGTATTATGGGATTTACTACACTGTGCTGTGCAATTGCCACTGTATGCAATGTTTACTAATATTTACACTGTCCATAAATCCATCCTTGAAATTTGATAAAATAAAATGGTGCCTTTTTGTTGATTACTATATATATATGTGTGTGTGGCTGTGGCTGGAGAAATGGGGCGGTTATGTTTTGCGACCAGTGTAGATCCAGATCAGCCTGTGCACCCGTCATTCTTCTAAATGCGTAGTAAATGTAATTCCTACCATTTCCGAGTTTAACCCTTTAAACACCACAGGTCTGTATAGTGGTATTGGCAAATAGTGTAGATCCAGATGAGACGGCTCGTGAGTAACACTTTCAACACCACAGGCCTGTATAATGGTATTGGCAAATAGTGTAGATCCAGATGAGACGGCTCGTGAGTAACACTTTCAACACCACAGGCATGTATAGTGGTATTGGCAAATAGTGTAGATCCAGATGAGACGGCTCGTGAGTAACCCTTTCAACACCACAGGCCTGTATAGTGGTATTGGCAAATAGTGTATATCCAGATGTGCCGGCTCGTGATTAACCCTTTCAACACCACAGGCCTGTATAGTGGTATTTGCAAAAAGTGTAGATCCAGATGAGACGGCTCGTGAGTAACACTTTCATCACCACACCTTCCCACAACCTCCCCCCACCCCCGGACCCGAGATATGCTCGATCAAAAATAGTGTCTGCCTGCACATAGATTGATGCCTGGCTACGCGCCTAATATATTCCCTGGTCAGATTGCATGAATAAGCACACTAGGATGTGTATACACGGGCAAATTTGCAATGATATTTATCGAGTGCCGAGTGCGTTTCCCGATCACAAGCAGGCCTGACGTTAGTACCATGCGCCCATATCCAGTCTGTGTTCCACATCAGGGGCCCGTTTCATTAAACTTCGTATGACGAAGACGTTTGTAAGTTAGTACCATACACCCATATCCAGTCCGTGTTCCACATCAGGGGCCCATTTCACTAAACTTCGTACAGCTAAGACGTTTGTAAGTTAATACCATACGCCCATATCCAGTCCGTGTCCCACATCAGGGGCCCGTTTCACTAAACTTCGTACGACTAAGACGTTTGTAAGTTAGTACCATACGCACATATCCAGTCTGTGTTCCACATCAGGGGCCCGTTTCACTAAACTTCGTACGACTAAGACGTTTGTAAGTTAGTACCATACGCCCATATCCAGTCCGTGTTCCACATCAGGGGCCCGTTTCACTAAACTTCGTACAGCTAAGACGTTTGTAAGTTAGTACCATACGCCCATATCCAGTCCGTGTTCTACATCAGGGGCCCGTTTCACTAAACTTCGTACGACTAAGACGTTTGTAAGTTAGTACCATACACCCATATCCAGTCCGTGTTCCACATCAGGGGCCCGTTTCACTAAACTTCGTACGACTAAGACGTTTGTAAGTTAGTACCATACACCCATATCCAGTCCGTGTTCCACATCAGGGGCCCGTTTCACTAAACTTCGTACGACTAAGACGTTTGTAAGTTAATACCATACGTCCATATCCAGTCCGTGTTCCACATCAGGGGCCCATTTCACTAAACTTCGTACAGCTAAGACGTTTGTAAGTTAATACCATACACCCATATCCAGTCCGTGTTCCACATCAGGGGCCCATTTCACTAAACTTCGTACGACTAAGACGTTTGTAAGTTAATACCATACGCACATATCCAGTCCGTGTTCCACATCAGGGGCCCATTTCACTAAACTTCGTACAGCTAAGACGTTTGTAAGTTAATACCATACGCCCATATCCAGTCCGTGTTCTACATCAGGGGCCCATTTCACTAAACTTCGTACAGCTAAGACGTTTGTAAGTTAATACCATACACCCATATCCAGTCCGTGTTCCACATCAGGGGCCCATTTCACTAAACTTCGTACGACTAAGACGTTTGTAAGTTAATACCATACGCCCATATCCAGTCCGTGTCCCACATCAGGGGCCCGTTTCACTAAACTTCGTACGACTAAGACGTTTGTATTAAAGAGCAAAACTAAATGTAGAGCAAAGTTCACATTAGCAGCCGATTTTAGGAAAATATTTGGTGGATTTGTTCAGATTTATTTGATTTGATGTGTTGGTGTTTAACGGCCTATCAACAGTTAAGGTCATAATAATTGTTAATACTTGTTCAGATTAAATCATGCCTACACGTAGGCTGAAATGACAGAATTAATGAGCATTATTAATGTGTGAAATGAATTTATAGAAATCTTCATACAAACATTTTTGTCATGCGAAGTTTAGTGAAACGGGCTCTAGGTCAAAATGTATGCCTGTTGACCCATAACAAATTGAATTAACACTGAACATGTGTAAAAATTCAAAAAAAAAATCGCATTTTTTCTTATTTCTCATCCAAAGTATATATTGTTACCACTCATTTGAACCGTCTCGTTGAGACGGTTCAAATGAGTGGTGACAACATATACTTCCATGCATAAATGAACGATTGTTTTTCTTCGAAAAAAGAAAGAAAAATTCTTCACAACATTGAAGGGTTCATCTAAATATACACCTCCCCACAGGAGAACGAACAGAGAAGGCTATAGGAAGAGAAGGCTGAACGGCGAAGGAAGGCGCAGGCTGAAATTCAGGCTCATCAGAAAACGGGTACCTTGTAATTTTGACCATACACTTAAACACAGTATGCTATTTGTAACCCTGTTTTGACATACATATTCAATGTATAGCTGTAGGTTGATAGTTCGCTACACAGCAAAAAAATACATATGATGTAGAAATGCATATGAAATTCATATGAATAGAGCAGCTGATATTCATATGAAGAATTTGCATATGAATTTCAAATGTGGCATATTTTGTAATGTAGATCCTATCTTTTACAATGATATGCATCATACTGAGGCCTAAAAAAACAATTGTTTGTTTCTGGTAACGTCACAAAAAAAGTTAGGTAGGCTAGGGGCATTTTACTTTTTTCCCAGGAAACGTCTAAAAAAATGTATGGTCGGTGTTTTATCAATTGTAATGTCGGCTAGCGACGGGTTACCCGATACAAACACATTTATTTAGGTCTGATGTAAAAAATGTATGTGAACGATAATCTAAAACTATGTAACATGCAAGCTCTCCTATTTACTAAACTCGTTACGGCCCAATGCGGTCCAGGTTCGATCCTAGAACAACAGGGCAGTATGTGAGATGGTATAGTGGTTGCCAGATTAGACAAGTGGGCTTTATCCCGTCAATACAGTGCGTATGTGCCATGAAACACGGTGCCGTGAAACAGTTTTGATATCCTGTCAATACGACCTAATCACTGCGTATGAATATGTGCGGTTGTCATGCTAGTCGATTCTCCGATTTTGCATTTTAAAGCTATTTATAGATACATGTAGATAGAATTAGAATCACGGTTAGTGCCGTGAATAGGAAAAATATCTGGCGCGGCACGGAAACGGGATGGACTCGGCAGTGCCTCGCCAATCCCGTGTCCTAAGCCTTGCCAGATATTTTTTTCCCATTCATTGCACTAACCTACTATTCTGTATTTCTCCGGGTACTCCAGTTTCCTCGCGCTTTAAGGAGCACCATTATGTCTCCATCTGTGTCTACGAAAGCATTTATATAACTGCTGTCACGCCTGTTTGTAATTGTTGTAAAAATAAAGTTACATGTTTGTTTGTTTATTGGTGTTTAACGGCCTATCAACAGCTATGGTCATGTAAGGTCGATTAAAGTTAAAAAAAATAATCTTATTAAATCATCACTAACATAAGATCCTCTATTTGTTACAGATCCGCGGAAGATACCATTTCAGGTGGAGGATGGGTGTATCATAGACAGGCTCCTCGTGGAGATAACTAAGGGCTACACCTTATGGAAGACGTCAAAGAGACAAGAGTCACGAGAAAAGAATCAAGATTCTGTAGCTGATCGCATTGGTGTACACAGTAACTCGAGTTGGCAACAATTTGACAAGGCCAGGTTCAAAGACATCATAGAGTCCAGACAAGATTCTATTTTTACATGTGTTGGCCAAAATTTGACATTTCAAAGAGACAAGATTTCCATATGCGGACCACTTTCTTGCACATATTAACCCTTTCGCCGCTATTTTAATTGTTTGTTGTCTGCTGTTTATTTTCTATTTTCCATTTTTCCATCAAAAACATAATTTAGAACATGCTTTGACAGCACCTCAGAATTATTTCCATTGGAAATGATTCTCTGAAGTGCTGTTAAAAGATATTTTTATTGAGAAATAAGGCAAGATATAAAAGCAACAGCAGATGACAATTGTTGTGTGTAGCGGTCTAAGGGTTAACATGTATTGGCAACAATTTGACAAGGCCAGGTTTCAAAGACATGAAATAGAATCGGGACAATAGTTGCATATGCTGACAGCATTGTTGCACATATTAACCCTATTAACACCACTATCTTAATTGTTTGTCGTCTGCTGTTTATTTTCCATTTTTATCATCAAAAGCATGCTTTGACAGCACTTTGGAATAATTTACAACATGCTTTGACAGCACTCTTCACAATCATTTCCATTGGAAATGTTACAATGTTTTTAGTGAGAAATAAGGCAAGATATAAAAGCAACAGCAGACAACAATTGTTGTGAGTAGTGGTCTAATTTGTTTGTTTGTTTGTTGGGGTTTAACGGCCTATCAACAGCTAAGGTCATTTAAGGCCGGGTCAATGGATTTAGTACTAAATCCAATATATTACTTGTACAAGTACATGTTCAAGTACATGTACAAATGGGGGGAAAATCCCAAAATCAGAACTGAATATTTACAATAAAAAACTATATATTCAGCCCTGAAATCAGAATAATCCTGATCTGGTGCCAGGTCCTCGCTACACCAGAATCACTTGGCCCCTCCTAAAAGAAGCAGGATCAGTAATAATCCTTCTACTTTTATAATTGGCAATAACCCAATTCAACTCCCAGCTAACAAAAGCGCCAAAGATAAAAAACGTACCTGAGGCCAAACCAGGCGGTCTAAGGGTTAATAGGACCCTTGTAGCTTTTACTATTTTATTAGCCAGGTTTTTTGAAAAAAAATCCAGGCTATTGGATTGGCGAAAGCCGGGCGGGAGGGCGGGCGGCGGGCGGCGGGCGGCGTCCACAATCAATGTTATGTTTTCGTGTTTGAGTCCATTTCTTTGGTACTGTACCACCTAGGACCACCAAACTTTCACAGCTTCATAATCAAGGGGTGCCCACCACATATCACTATCCAACATGTTACTTTTTTTTAACTTGACCCATTTTTTCCGCGCAATCGACTTAGCCATTTTCAATGTTAAGTTTTCGCGTTTTCAATGTTAAGTTTTCGTGTTTAAGTCCATTTCTTTGGTACTGTACCACCTAGGACCACCAAACTTTCACAGCTTCATAATCAATGGGTGCCCACCACATATCACTATCCAACATGTTACTTTTTTTTTAACTTGACCCATTTTTTCCGCGCAATCGACTTAGCCATTTTCAATGTTAACTTTTCGCGTTTACAATGTTAAGTTTTCGTGTTTAAGTCCATTTCTTTGGTACTGTACACAGGTGACGGGAAAAAAAATCACATGACGGTGTATATATATAGATATTATCTTATACAAGTAATAACAGACTATCAGATTAGTTGTTCCCATCACCTGTGGTACTGTACCACCTAGGACCACCAAACTTGCACAGCTTCATAATCAAGGGGTGCCCACCACATATTACTATCCAACATGTTACTTTTTTTTTAACTTGACCCATTTTTTCCGTGCAGTCGACAGCTTCATAGGTGTGCCTACCACATAAAACTATCTAACATGTGACCATTTTTTTTACCTTCACCTATTATTTCTACGTAATTGACTTAGCCATTTTCAACGTTAACTTTTTAACGTACGTCTGGTTAAATTTTTTGGTTACAACTTTTTCGTTATACTATATCTCTGCAACTGCTTCGCCCATTACCTTGAAACTTCATATGGGTGTTTATCATCGTCCATATTTTCATTCTAACCCCCAACCGTGCGGCCCCTGTGAGCAATGTCAAGGTAAAATTACTTTGAATTTGTTTGTTAAAGTTTTTTCGTGTACTATATCTCTGCAACTGCTTCACCCATTACCTTGATACTTCACATGGGTGTTTATCATCATTGTCGCACCCGCTTGCGGAAAGCGCGATATCGTCGGCATTTTGGCATACGTCCGTACGTCCGTGTGTCCGGTTAAAGTTTTTTCGTTAAAGTTTTTCCATCTACTATATCTATTTTGTTAGTGTCCATGCCTCGCCCCAAGGCGCGACATGCAGGCCACGGCCATCTAGTCTACAAAAAGTGGGTATAATTATGTTATCCAAGTGTCCATGCTTGGAAAAAACCTGGCCTTCGTGGCTTTGCCTCGTTTCTTGTTAATAGTTTATTAGTACATTTACAATCTAGTGGTATCCTATCTATGTATGGGTTGGTAATTGGTTCAATGTTTGTTTGTTTGTTTAATGGTGTTTAATGGCCTATCAACAGCTAAGGTCATATAAGGCCGGGCAAACGGGTTCAATCCCCGTTTTAACCTGCTGCATTGGAGGAAAAATCCCAAAATCAGAACGGAATATTTACATCGACAATAAATATATTCAGCCCTGAAATTAGAATAACCTGACCTGGTGCCAGGTCCATACCACACCAAAGTCACTTGGCACCTTCCCCTAAAATAGGATTATGAATATCGTAATACTCACATAAGGGGTATAACCAGATTCAACTGTCACATACAAAATGCCAAAAATGTATGTGAGGGCCAAACCAGGTCTCGTCGGAATTCCGGTAAGGATGAACCCCGATCGTTAAATTACCCCTAACATACTCCCACCTGCCACCCACAATTGGTTCAATGACTTTCCACATCCTGAATGTATCGGGTAACAAGTTTTGCATTGCCCTAATACACACTGACTAATAACACATTTTATTGCATAAAACGGGCGCTCGCAGTGTGATAAAAATCATAATACACTAATGTAATAAATATGCAAATGAACCCGCTACAGAATACATGCTAGGTGATGAGTACATCTTCAAATATGAAGGTGATGCAATAAATAGAATCTAACATTTGTGCTGATCTAATACAATATTTATTAAACGAGTAATGATTTCATAAGAAACTCGGCATAGCCTCATTTCTTATGAAATCAGTAAACTTGTAAATATCATATTAGATTAACACTCATGTAAGATCCTCTATCTATTATCTGGTATTGACTAGATATGCATATCCAGGTCGCAACTACTTTCTCCAACGCTTCTATTCCTAATCCTATTACTTTTAGGGGAAGGTGCCAAGTGACTTTGGTGTGGTATGGACCTGGCACCAGGTCAGGTTCAGGGCTGAATATATTTATTCTTGCCCGGTCTATCACTTGACCTTAGCTGCTGCCATTAAACACCAATAAACAAACAAACAAACTAACGCTTCATTGACCGGTGTCACATGATGTTACCAAATGGCATTGGTGTCATGACACAACGTAAACAAGTCCACGTTCTTTTCAATGACAACCATCCTCTAGCATAAAAAGTTACCTGATAAATAGCAAGTGACTTTGGTGCGGTATGGACCTGGCACCAGGTCAGGTTATTCTAATTTCAGGGCTGAATATGTTGTATCTCGATGTAAATATTCCGTTCTGATTTTCCCCCCAATGCAGCAGGTTAAAACGGGATTGAACCTGTTTGCCCGGCCTTACATGACCATAGCTGTTGATAGGCCGTTAAACACCAATACACAAACAAAACAAACAAACCTGATAAATAGAATACAAGTACCAGGCTTTGATATAAAATTTATCAGGCTCGGCTCTGCAATGGTACGCCTATGAATTCCTGCGCATTTCCTAACCAACTTAATAAACTTGATATGTGTCTGTGACTGATGGGTTTTGCGACCAGTGTAGATCCAGATCAGCCTGTGCATCCGTGCAGTCTGATCAGGATCTGCATTGTTCGCCATTCCATCATGCTTCCAACAAGCAACATTTATCATTATCAGGCTACAGGAGTGTGCTATTTGATCAGGAGATACACTGGTCACAAATCGCATAAGCCCCATTTCTCCAGTCACTGCCACATATCAATACACTAGCCTGATGTTCACTATATCCATATCATACCCACGTGATGTGCAAATTCAAAATGTGTCCACAATACCATATGCCATAGTTAGGTCTCGGTTGGTCCGTATGTGTGACAAGATGACCCACATACTGTATATCGTCATGTTGTGATACCTGGTGTGACGAGGACCTGGCATCAGATCAGGATTATTCTTATTTCAGGGCTGAATATATAGTTTTGTTATTGTAAATATTTAGTTCTGATTTTGGGATTCCATTTGTACATGTACTTGAACATGTACTTGTACAGGTAATATATGGGATTTAGTACTAAACCCATTGACCTGACCTTAAATGACCTTAGCTGTTGATAGGCCGTTAAACCCTAACAAGCAAGCATGTTGTGATACAGGATTTGCCTGACCTTTTCTCATTTGCATGATTTCTTGCTATACTTCAAACACGTTCTTTCATTTCGTTTTGGACATCTATTGTGTTATAAGGAAATTTTAATAAACTACATTTATAATTCTGATTTAAATAAACAAAATACATTCGGCTTGCATCGTTATTCGGATTTGTGATCAGTGTAGATCCTGATCAAATAGCACTCTTGTAGATATATCGCTTGTTAGAAGCATGACAGGTGTTTCATTGATGGAATGGTGAACTGGTCACAAAACCCATAGGCCCCATTTCTCCATTCACAGCCACATTTACAAATGACGTGTCTATGTGGTCGTAACTAGTGAGATGTGGTTTCGCTTAAGCCAGCGCTAGGATGTCATATTCTCGCCCACCAGGTGTCCGAGACAAGGATATTCAAATACGTTTGATGTTTATGTTTTTCAATGGTTGTTGACATGTTTATTACCACGTCATAGCGTTATGACGTCGTTTTAAATTTGATGACGTCATCAATGTGCGACGTACATTTTGGCGTTGTCAGGGCTGAATGGAGATTGAAGATTACTTTCATAATTTGTAAATGATCCACTGAACTGACATTAGCGTCCAATTCGTGGGTTAAAACAAGTTTTAACCCATTTGTTGATATGGCAAACCCGTTGGACGTATCAAGTCGCATACATTCAGAGAATAAAAAGTTTAGTTTTATTCTGGGTCAGATAAATATTTTAAGATTCGCAAATATGTTATATAAAGAGGAAGTGTGTATTCGTGCCCGGTTAGCTCAGTTGGTTAGAGCGATGGTATGGTAATCCAGAGGTCCCCAGTTCGAGCCTCGGGTAAGATATGCATCTTTCTCACCCTGTGACATTTGGCGCCCAACGAGGGACCGTGACTGATAAATACTGCCCAAATTGTACCAAACTAAGGAATTCAGATACGAATTAAATATAGAATTCGGGGGCGAATTCCAATTTGGCGGGGGAGTATGTCATGGTACGTAACTCACTGTGGGGAGGAAGTGTGTATTCGTGCCCGGTTAGCTCAGTCGGTTAGAGCGATGGTACGGTAAGCCAGAGGTCCCCGGTTGGAGCCTCGGGTAGGATATGCATCTTTCTCACCCTGTGACATCTGTATGTCCCAGGTTCGAATCTCACAACTGACATATATATATTGGGGAAAATATATATATTGTTACTGTTTTCGTCACATGTGTCTGTTCGTCTGTTCGTTTGTCCGTCTGTGCATCCGTCCGTCAGTTGCTTGTACATGTAAGACGTAAAACTTAGTAAACCCTAATTGTTGGAGACTAGACATTTGGCGGGAATTCCTTATGAGTTATGAAGTAAAACACAAATGATATGTAAAATTGGACACGTAGCTAAATGTTAGAATGAATTTCAAGATTATGTTGCTTTATAATAATCCAAATTTCAAAGAGCCCGCAATAATGTGTACGCCCCCTATGTGATAGCGGGGGGGGGGGGGGGGGGTGGGGGGGGGGGGGGGCATATTGCGTTGCTCTTGAGGTTCCGTACGTCCGTCCGTCCGTCCGTCCGTGTAAATTTACGTCGAAAAGTTTGTAAGAGTTTCTCCAGTTAAAGTCCAGTATGCCACGGGACATATCCATGTTTTATAAACATAACGTCTAGTCTTTCTTATTTTTATTATATTTAATAAAAGAAATAAACACACATTGTCGGTGCGAGAATCGAACTGGGAACCCACTGTTTCAAAGGCGGCGTGTGTACATGTACACATTATAACAGTGGATCATCTGTTTACAGAGCTTTAGTATCACGTTTATGTACTCGACAGCCCTGTATTGTAACAATAACAAAAGTCATTTCACCTACGACGAATATTGAGTTTTAAAAATAGCCTTTGTTTACAATACTATTTATACTAACAACGCGCCAGCACAAAGTGGCGGACCTATACTGTCTTGTCAATTGAAATGACTGATTCAGAATTCTTTGTCAGCAAATTTACTATATCGGGTGGATATACAGACCTATAGCGGTGTTTGCAAGCAGTCTAGATCCAGATGAGCCGGCTGTAACGAGCCGGATGTAACCAAGATCTGCGCTTTTTGCAAGTAAGTTGTTTTAGAGAAAAAATATCCCCTTTGTACAAATAAAAACACAAATCATGATCCAAAAACTAAAATGTCGGAGTTATTGAATGAGGGTTCGTCCAATAGTGTCCCGCCGTTTCTACACATAATGGTGTAAGTTTCTGTTTGGTTTCATTCTTGGAACCTGTGATCACTTGTGTATACATGTATAAGCCAAGTCCCAGGTTGCTCATACCTTCAGTGGTTAAATTAGGATTGTTCTGAACCCTGTCATCCCTAAATAATCTTCATATGGTAATTTTCCGACCAATCTACACATCACAACATGATTTAAGGCTAGTCCATTTATGAAATGGGGTATTTTTTTCTTCTAAAAATATGAAAATTACTTGCAAAACGTGTATATCTGATAAGATGGCTCTATTGTGCTATTGCAAATCCATGACCCACCACCCACCCCTTTCCATCACCCAACCCTTACCCCAAGGTCAAGGTCACAAACTTAGCACGTTCATATGAAGGTTCATAAACTTCTGTTTTCAGAGAGCTCATTCATATTTCATACATGCATTGATCTTAATATGCTATATTATGCTATAGCAAACCCACGACCCACCTTGCACCACTGACCCCAATGTCAAAGTCCACCGCACGCCCCTTAACCCAAGGTTAAGTTATATAATATTCATGTTTTTTTTATGCAACTGTGCCAAGTTTGAGTGAAGGCTGCCAACAGGCGAGCTTCGTTGTCTTCTGACAAATCTTGTTATAAATTCTCATATCATCTATTTCATGTCATGTCATTTTTAGCTCGACTATTCGAAGAATAGTGAGAGCTTATGTAGTCACCCCGGCGTCGGCGTCACCGCCTTGGTTAAGGTTTTTAGTCAAGCTTGTATATGGAATACTCCTGGCCCTACACCCACCATACTTGGACAAATTCATCTCCTAGTGATGTACATCAACAACCCCTGACCTATATTTGACCTTCACCTACATTTAAACTTGAATTACTTCGTTAATTCTCCTTGGTTAAGGTTTTTAGTCAAGCTTGTAGATGGAATACTATTGTGCATACAGACACCATACTTGGACAACCTTTTCTCATAGGGATGTACATCAATAACCCCTGATCTATATTTGACCTTGACCTACATTTAACCTTGAATTACTTAATTCCCCTTGATTAAGGTTTTTAGTCAACCTTGGTTAAGGTTTTAGTCGAGCTTGTAGATGGAATACTCCTGGTCCTACATAACCATACTTGGACAACTTCATCTCCTAGTGATGTACATCAACAACCCTTGACCTATATTTGACCTTAACTTACATTTAACCTTGAATTACTTAGTTAATTCCCATTGGTTAAGGTTTTTAGTCAACCTTGGTTAAGGTTTTTAGTCAAGCTTGTATATGGAATACTATTGTGCATACGGACACTATACTTGGATAAATTTTTATCATAGGGATGTACATCAATAACTCCTGATCTATAGTTTACCTTGACCTACATTTAACCTTGAATTACTTACTTAATTCCCCTTGGTTAAGGTTTTTAGTCAACCTTGGTTAAGGTTTTTAGTCAAGCTTGTAGATGGAATACTATTGTGCATACAGACACTACTTGGACAACATTTTCTCATAGGGATGTACATCAATAAACCCTGATCTATATTTGATATTGACCTACATTTAACCTTGAATTACTTAGTTATTTCCCCTTGGATAAGGTTTGTACTCAAACTTGGTTAAGGTTTATAGTCAAGCTTGTATATGGAATACTCCTGGGCCTACAGCAACTATACATGGACAACTTCATCTCCTAGTGATGTACATCAATACTCCCTGACCTATATTTGACATTGACCTACTTTTACCCTTGGATTACTTAGTTATTTCCCCTTGGCTAAGGTTTTTAGTCAAGCTTGTATATGGAATACTCCTGGGCCTACAGCAACCATACTTGGAAAACTTCATCTCCTAGTGATGTACATCAATAACCCATGACCTATATCTGACATTGACTTACATTTAACCTTGAATTACTTAGTTAATTTCTCTTGGTTAATGCTTTTAGTCAACCTTGGTAAAGGTTTTTATGCGGGCCGCGGCCACCTTGTTTGTCAAGCTATGTGTACATCGACAACCCTCGTAGTCGAGCTATGCTGTTCTCCTACAGCTCTTGTTCTATATGTACTCGGTACCATCAGTACTTTGATTTCTGCCTACACTGAAACGCTCGGGCGTTCGGGAAAATTCGTATTCTCCGATGATGCATTCGTATCATTTCCGATCTTGGTTGCCGTACTGGATGTTTTTATTTCATAACAATACACACAGCGAGTCTCATTATCTAGGTGATTTGGCACACGACCCGTTGTCTGGTATAGTTTTCTGCTGTGTGAAACATCAGTTGGGCATTCAACTGGCCGTGTTCCATTGAAGCGCACATACATTTTACAGTTTAACTACTGACGATATTTCACCGTGTTCTCCATTTCTTACTTCACCGAAGGATTTACAGGTATGTATTATATTGTTTTAATTAATTATTTGTCCTCGATGTTTTTATCCGGCTATGAGAGATATGATCCATCTCTGCGTAAACTCTGGACCAGCTTGTCTGACCCGGGTTGTGTAGTCGGGAACAGTATCCATATGTTTTACGAAACCCATTCATTTATGATGTTACACTAATCCGTCGTGAATTACTGGCCTGTGTATGCTAATTGATAATTATAGCAACTCGCTGTTCAAAATAGATCGTTGTCTGTAAATGACCTTGCTGTTGGAACGGACGTAAAACCGCAGTCAGTGAATCACATGGCTTGTATAATACTGTACATGTATATGCACTCTATCGCTATGTTGGTCTGAATAGTGTCACCATTAGCTCACGCTATCCAGGTCGGTGCACATACGTGTTCATGATATTCCGTCCCCTGATAGATGAATGGCTATTTCATCCCAGCAAAGAGCTACACGCCATTCACGTTTAGCCGAACACAAACCAAATGTATGACCAGTCTACATTCATTTATTTCATAAAGTGACCAACTAAATTAAACATGTTTATGAAGCGACGATCTGAGTTTTGCCGCCGCGCAGTCTGAGCTGGTGCGAATTACAATGCAGGCAAATGGAAATTATATTTCGCATTTATCGTTGGTAAACCGTTCGTTGTTGAATGTTTCCAACCAGCGTAGCTCCAGATCTGTAGCCTATTTCACCAATATTGCAAATTATACTTTTGTAGCAAAGTATACTTTGAGGGAGAAATTTTCAATTTTAGGATAAATTTATTAATTTTTATTATACTGAATGTATTACATTATCACAGCCATTTTGGCTGTGATAATGTAATAAATTCAGTATAATAAGTCTGCATACTTTTAATCATCAAATATATGCAGTCGTTAGTTCTATATGAAATAATGCATTTCAGGAAAAATAAATGATTACTCCCTCAAAGTATACTGTGCTCGAAAAGTATACTTTGCAATGTTGGTAAATTGGCTACAGACTATGTGTGACTTGATGGATTGCTTCAATGTCAAAAAGTTTCTTCAATTTTGACATTTTACGTGTTTTAAGCATGAACTTCTCAGATGATTTGTGTGATGCTTCCTTTAGCACATGCCCATGATCATGTTAAGATCAAATGATAATTCCATATAGAACATAATATTGAGCAATTTGGGATACTTGCCAAACATGCAAGGCTAGTACATGTACACCTACCATAATTGTATGAATTTCATACCTGAAACACCGCTTTAAGTTTAGTAAACCGTGAGTTTGAGGTACAATGCTTGGTTCAGAAAAACGACAGAAATCCGGAGACTTTATATTAACCTATGGAATGAGGGAACTGTAATTATATTACGTCATCCTTTTAAATAAAAACATTGTTTGACGACACATTTGAATCATTTCCTATGGAAGAGTAAAATGGAAATTAAATAAATTTAAACAGCAAAACCTGGGACATTTTCTGGCAAAATAAACATTCATTCACCAATTGGTCACCAATAATTGTTCCCAAGAAAACGTTGTTAATGTGGGCTTCACAGACTGTCGTAATATTGCACTTACGAACATTTCAGTCGTACGAAGTTTAGTGAAACGGCCCCCAGTTACATGTTGCCCTCTTATTCCACTCATCCCTTCAATTATTATTGTACTTGCACTATATGACAGTGGCGTTCCTTTATGTGCAGTCAACATCAGACTTGTGGATGCAACTGGATAAAATGAGCTTATAAGATTTGCGACCCGTGGTGCTCCTGATCAAATGGCACACTCCTATCGCCTGGTTATGATCTACATTCCTTAGTAGAAGCATGCTGAGCGTTTCATTGATGGAATGGCGAACAGTACAGATCCTGATCAGACTGCGAATGCACAGGCTGATCTGGAACTACACTGGTCGCAAACACCATAAGCGCAACTCACATGCAGTGGACACACTTCACTTCTTACATGTACCAGCATAGATATTTAACAACGAACGCGCAACGTTATATAATTATATGTTTGTTGGGATTGAACGGCATATCAACAGCTAAGGCCATTTAAGGCGGAGTCATTGGGTTTAGTATATGCCTTATATTGCCTGTATAAGTAGGGTGGGGGGGAATATTTACAATAAAAAACTGTAATTTCAGCCTTGAAATCGGAATAATCCTGATCTGATGACAGGTCCTCGCTACACCAGAATCACTTGGCCCCCTCCCAAAAGCAGTAGGATCAGTGATAATCTTACTACTTTTATAATAGGCAGTAACCCAATTCAACCCCTAGGTAACAAAAGAGCCAAAGATAAAAACGTACCTGAGGGCCAAACCAGACAAGTCGTGATTCCTATAAGGAGGAACCCCTGACGTTAATAACCAACCACCCACCTTTGTGAGATGTTCACATGTATGAGAGGAGTACTGTCCCGCACTGAAGATACGATATTAACATCGAGCATTTAAATACAGTATTCCGAGCTGGCGCCAAGCACCGTTACTACACCGACATGTAGGGTCCGGTGTGTACGGTGTAGAGTGTAGACCCCGATCAGACTTGGGAAGCAATGGCTGGTCTGGTTATAAACTGGTTGCAAAATCGATGAGCTTCGTTTCGCCAAAGTTTGAGCCAGTAATTGAATACTCGTATATTGAACATAATGTATCGTACATGTTCCTTTGTTAACCACTTAAAACTTTACAATGGACGAATTGACAATAGCACAAATATTGAAGAAATAATTACTGATATTATTTAACATATACGTGGGTAAAGATATTGTAGTGTATGCAATTATGTTCATGAAATATGTTGGTTATATGTCCTTGCGACTGAACAAATGGGGCTTATGGTATTTGTAGCAAGTCGAGCTTGTGAACTGCCAGTACATGTACAGTGGTACCTCTTCAAACCGGACACCCTGGGAGGGGCCCCTAGGAGGGCCCCATGGTGTCCGGTTTAGAGAGGTTCCACTGTAATTCGGGTATATGAGTGCTGCAATACATATATTTGTATGCATTGCGATCATAAACAGGCATTACCAATATAAGTACAGTACGGTTAATGCTACCAACATTGAACAGACGCATGTGGACTTGCTGTCCGGTTTAGTTTTTACTGTGCATACGTGCTGTCTGGTAAACATTTTTGTTACAGAACGTGTGCGTTGCCAGTGTAATAATATACTGTATTAAATCATAATACAATCCTGTAATAAATATGTACGCGATTCCGCCGCAGATACCACGTAGTGTGGATAGGTATGCATTCAATGTGTGATGTTGGGCTTATGCAATACATAGAATCGAACTTGCAGAACGAAAACTCGGGTTATTTATGCTATTGTCTCTGAACATCTAAAAGTTAAAACGTGACAAACGATAATGAGATTTAGTATGCAAAGTGGTGTGAGATAAGATGATTTGGTGACGTTTTTATCCACCTTATTTTCTGTTTAACTTTGTAACGGCTTGTACGTCCGTGTGCCAGTTACCAAATGGATTTGTGCGGCTGTTCTCATTACAACTACGCTGTATGTGCATACCCGTTGGTGCATTAATAATTTAGTAATTACAAACAATTGTATTTATCTTATCTTCGACAACCGTCTATAATACCAATAATTGTGACACGAATAATTAGTAGGATCTGCAAGTATGTTATATAATTATACAAAGTTGAGACATTATTTAATGTGACAGTTTCGCAGATTTTGCATGGAAAGTAATTTAACAAATACGGGGGTTGTCGGAATGTATTATATTGAAACTGGCCTTGCTAATATTTGTCAATTTTTAGCCAGGTTTTTTTTTAAAAAATCCAGGCTATTGGATTGGCGAAAGCCGGGCGGGCGGGCGACGGGCGGCGTCCACAATCAATGTTAAGTTTTCGTGTTTGAGTCCATTTCTTTGTTACTGTACCATCTAGGACCACCAAACTTTCACAGCTTCATAATCAAGGGGTGCCCACCACATATCACTATCCCAACATGTTACTTTTTTTTTAATTTTTTTTTAACTTGACCCATTTTTTCCGCGCAGTCGACTTAAGCATTTTCAATGTTAAGTTTTCGCGTTTACAATGTTACGTTTTCGTGTTTAAGTCCATTTCTTTGTTACTGTACCACCTAGGACCACCAAACTTTCACAGCTTCATAATCAAGGGGTGCCCACCACATATCACTATCCAACATGTTACTTTTTTTTTAACTTGACCCATTTTTTCCGCGCAGTCGACTTAAGCATTTTCAATGTTAAGTTTTCGCGTTTACAATGTTACGTTTTCGTGTTTAAGTCCATTTCTTTGTTACTGTACCACCTAGGACCACCAAACTTTCACAGCTTCATAATCAAGGGGTGCCCACCACATATCACTATCCAACATGTTACTTTTTTTTTAACTTGACCCATTTTTTCCGCGCAGTCGACTTAAGCATTTTCAATGTTAAGTTTTCGCGTTTACAATGTTACGTTTTCGTGTTTAAGTCCATTTCTTTGGTACTGTACCACCTAGGACCACCAAACTTGCACAGCTTCATAACCAAGGGGTGCCTACCACATACAACTATCCAACATGTGACCATTTTTTTACCTTCACCTATTATTTCTACGTAATTGACTTAGCCATTTTCAACGTTAACTTTTTAACGTACGTCTGGTTAAAGTTTTTTGGTTAAAACTTTTTCGTTATACTATATCTCTGCAACTGCTTCGCCCATTACCTTGAAAACTTCACATGGGTGTTTATTTATCATCATCCATATTTTCATTCTAACCCCCAACCGTGCGGCCCCTGTGCCCAATGTCAAGGTCAAATTACTTTGATTTGTTTTGTTAAAGTTTTTTCGTGTACTATATCTCTGCAACTGCTTCACCTTGATACTTCACATGGGTGTTTATCATCATTGTCGCACCCGCTTGCGGAAAGCGCGATATCGTCGGCATTTTGGCATACGTCCGTCCTTCCGTCCGTACGTCCGTGTGTCCGTTTAAAGTTTTTTCGTTAAAGTTTTTCCATCTACTATATCTATTTTGTTAGTGTCCATGCCTCGCCCCAAGGCGCGACATGCAGGCCACGGCCATCTAATCTACACAAAGTGGGTATAATTATGTTATCCAAGTGTCTATGCTTGGAAAAAACCTGGCCTTCGTGGTTTTGCCTCGTTTCTTGTTTTATTTCAAAAATACAATGGAACCTCTCTAAACCGGACACAGAGACATGGTAGGTGTACTTAATTTTGATATGTTTCATTGCCATTCACCTCCAATGATAATGTATGTTCATGATCGCAAAACATCCACGCGTGTCCTGAAGTAGTCATCTGTCTGTTTTACATTGGAACCTCTCTAAACCGGACACCCGGGGACCTCCCAGGGTGTCCGGTTTAGAGAGGTTCCACTGTACTTGCATATTGTGCTAGAAACCAAGCAAATTGGCATTACCAATATATGTTGGGAAACATTGATAATCGGGACAAGATTCACGCAGGCGGTTGTTGCACATTGTGCCGGTAGTTATAATTTAAGTATGTATTTCAAATAGAAAACAAACATGTAATATATAATTGAATACAACGATGCAATATAGAAAACCGATTAACATATTGTAAGGGCACTCTGTTGAGTGTATTAAATAGATTATTCCGTACCATATGGTCAAGTAAGGATGTCAAACATTGTCAGATAGTCGGTAAACTTGTACTCTCATTTACGGAAACATACTTTATTTATTTATTTATTTATTTATTTAACTGTGTTTAACATGTTTAACGGCCTGTCAACAGCTAAGGTCTACGAACGAGCTGGTTCATCTGGATCTACACTGTAAACACCGCAATATATTTGATTTGTTGGTGTTTAACGGCCTATCAACAGCTAAGATCATTTATTTACTGGGTCATTCCCGTATTCACCCTGCCGCATCATTGGAATAACCTGACCTGGTGCCAGATCCATACCACACCAAGTCACTTGGACCCTTCCCCTTAAAGAAATAGGATTAAGAATAATCGTATTACTCATATAAGGGGTATATATAACCAGATTCAACTCTCACATACAAGAGCCAAAGACCCAAACCAGATATCCGGTCGGGATTCCGGTAAAAGACGAATCCCGATAGTTAAACTACCAATCACATGCTTCCAACCCACTACCGCAAAAGAGGTCTATAGTGTTTGAAGGGTTAAATATGTATCTGTATCCCATTTCACCAACATTGCTAAGTATACTTATCTAGCAAAGTATACTTTCAGGGAGACATTTTCTATTTAAGGATAATTTTATAATTTTTAGCTCGCCTGCACGAAGTGCAGAAGAGCGTATGGCATAACCCCGACGTCGTCGGCATCGGCGTCGGCCACAAACTTAACATTGGGGTAAATCTCTTATAACTTCTATTTCCTTTCATGGAAAACCTTGTTATTTCATACATGCATTCCTCAGATAACCTTCTATCATGCTGTATAAAATCCATGACCCACCGCCCACCCCTTACCCAAAGGTCAAGGTCACAAACTTAGCATTCATAACATTCATAAACTTGACGTTGGGGTCAATTTCTTATAACATCTGTTTCCTTTCATGGAACGCCTTGATATTTCATGCATGCATTAATTTGATGATACTCTATCGTGCTAAGCAAATCCATGACCCACCGCCCACCCCTTACCCAAAGGTCAAGGTCACAAACTCAGCATTCATAACATTCATAAACTTGACGTTGGGGTCAATTTCTTATAACATCTGTTTCCTTTCATGGAACGCCTTGATATTTCATGCATGCATTCATCTGATGATACTCTATCGGGCTCAGCAAATTCATGACCCACCGCCCATCCCTTACCCCAAGGTCAAGGTCACAAACTTAGCACATTCATAAACTTAACGTTGGAGTAAATGTATTTTTATAACTTCTGTTTCTTTACAGGGAACACCTTGATATTTCATACATGCATTCCTCAGATGACCCTCGATCATGCTGTAGCAAATCCACGACTCACCACCCAACTCTTACCCGAAGGTCGAGGTCACAAACCTAGCACATTCATAAACTTAACGTTGGGGGTAAATGTTGTGTAACTTCTGTTTATTTATAGGGAATTCCTTCATATTTCATACATGCATTCATCTGATGATACTCTATCGTGCTATAGCAAATCCATGACCCACCCCAACCCTTTCCCGAAGGTCAAGGTCACACACTTAGCACATTCATAAACTTAATGTTGGGGTGAGTCTTGTAACATCTGTTTCCTTTTATGGAACGCCTTGATATTTCATACATATGCATTCATCTGATGATACCCTATCGTGCTATCGCAAATCCATGACCCACCGCCCACCCCTTACCCCAATGTCAAGGTCACAAACTTAGCACGTTCATAAACTTAACGTTGGGGTAAATGTCTTATAACATATGTTTTATTTCATGGAACGCCTTGATATTTCATACATGCATTCATCTGATGATACTCTATCGTGCTAAGCAAATCCATGACCAACCCCCACCACCCCTTACCCCAGGGTCAAGGTCACAAACTTTCATAAAGTCAACGTTGGGGTAAATATCTTATAACATCTGTTTCCTTTCATGGAACGCCTTGATATTTCATACATGCATTCCTCAGATTACCATATATCATGCTGTAGCAAACACACAACCCACCATCCAACCCTTACCACAAGGTCAAGGTAAATAACTTAAGAATGTTCATAAACTTTACGTTGGGGTAAATGTTGTGTAAATTATGTTACTTTACAGGGAACGCTTTGATATTTCATACATGCATTCGTCTGATGATCCTCTATTGTGCTACAGCAAATCCATGACCAAGCCCCCATCCCTTTCCCCAAGATCAACATCATAAACTTAACGTTGGAGTAAATGTATTTTTATAACTTCCGTTTCTTTACAGGGAACGCCTTGATACTTCATACATGCATTCATCTTATAATCCTCTATTGTGCTACAGCAAATCCATGACCCAACCCCCCCCCCCCCCCACAACCCCTTTCCCCAAGGTCAAGGTCACAAACTTAGCACATTCATACATGCATTCCTCATGTGAATAGCTATCAAGCTGTAGAAAATCACCAACTTAGTGCGTTCATAAACTTACCGTTGGGTTACATTTTGTTTTACTTCTGTTTTCAGGGAGCGCATTGATATTTCATACATGCATTCATCTTAATATGCTATATCATGCTATAGCAAATCCACGACCCACCTTCCACCACTGACCTCAATGTCAAGGTCCACCGCACACCCCTTAAACCAAGGTCAAGTTATATAATATTCATGTTTTTTATACAACTGTGCCAAGTTTGAGTGAAGGCTGCCAACAGGCGAGCTTCGTTGTCTTCTGACAACTCTTGTTATTATACTGAATGTATTACATTATCACAGCCATTTTGGCTGTGATAATGTAATCAATTCAGTATAATAATTCTGCATCCTGTTAATCAGCAGATATATTTAGTAGTTAGTTCTATATGAAATAGTGCATTTCGGGAAATATAAATGATTGCTCCCTCAAAGTATACTTTGCTCGATAAGTATACTTTGCAATGTTGGTGAAATAGGCTACAGGAGTGTCGCAAATTCAATATACGTGAGGAAAGCTATAACTTATAACAAGCAGCTACGATTATGACCTATCCCACTCTCGTAACAGTGAATGTTGACAAACATAATCATGTAGATATAAAGCTAACGCCTTATTCCGGAGATTAATAAATGTATGTATCATGAATGAATAATAATCTGGACTTAACTTTCCCTATAAGGCATGTAAACAACGTATCTATAACAGGAAAGGAAATGGTTATAATAATACTTTCGCAAACACGTGTGCGTCGATATGTAGTATACTTGTTCACCTAAACTAATTAAATGATGTATGTTGGACATGACGGATTATACTGCTTGAAACTGTTGTCAAAGTTACAACATGCTTGTGAAGCATTTTGCCCAGATGTGAAGTCGAACATTTCTGAACATCTATTGGCAATATCAACTCGCAATCAAAACGTTCGATTGGCTGTGCCTGAGCTTTAGCACAGCGCACGCTCCGACAATCAAGCTGTTTGCTTTCAAGCACAATATTTAAATGTTTTGTTATAAAGAAATGGACAAATATTGGCAAGATTATAGTGTAGGCAATGACGTACAACAGTCGATCAGGTTCTGAAAGCAAACGGTGCAAACGGTGCAAACGGTGCAAACGGTGTATATGTACGGAGCCCCGCAGGAGACCTAGAATTCTTTTGTTTTGTTAATTTGCTCCCACAAAATAACAATTCGTTCCCTCCATTTAACATTTCGTTCCAGCGAAACAATTCGTTCCCTTAATTTAACAATTCGTTCCCACGGGAACGAATTGTTAATTCGTGGGAACGAATTGTTATATCGTCGGAATGAATTGTTAATTCGAGGGAACGAATTCTTAAATTGTGGGAACGAATTGTCATTTCGTGCGAACGAATTGTTAAATTGAGGGAACGAATTGTCATTTGTGGTAACGAATTGCTATATCGTGGAAATTAATTATTAATTCGAGGGAACGAATTGTTAAATTGAGGGAACGAATTGTTATTTCGTGGGAACGAATTAATAAAAAAAATCCATATCCAACTGTGGGGCTCCGCATATTTGATCGAAAAGATGTGGAATATTTTACAGACTAACTTTGGTTACACCGCCTATGACTATCTGCTTAATTTAGTGTAGTTAAACCTGTAGACACAAAACATCTCTGGGTGAATTGATATGTGGCTGAAAAATAGTGTATGGGTTATAGGAACAGTGTACACCCTATTTGCGAATGGTAACTCTTGCAATTTACTCCTGTACCGTCCGGACAAACGTATACTAGTATTATAACTTCTATTCTCACATTGAAATCACTAGTTTATCGCCAGTAAACTAGTGTAAACAGCATTTTGTAGTTCGGCAGAAAAATCAGTCACCCTTCGCTTCTTGGAAAACACCATATTTATAGAAATTTATAGAACAACTCGGCAATGCCGTAATGGGCGCACTCGAGTGTGCCCACCCCCCCCCCCCCCCCCCCCGCGACTTTTGATGTTGTGTACAGAGTTGGGGAATGTTTTCAGCAATTTTTACTAAACGTTCGCCTTGGCGATATATTATTCATACTGGCATGGAAAAAGCAAGCAGCTGCGTGACTTCTATGTATTCGTTGCAATATCGGATCAAAAGAATGGGGTTTAATTAACAGCTATTTTCATTTGTCCGATAGACTGATTGTCCTGATAACTGGTAGGACATCGCCCGTCAAAGGTAGTGCCTATTTCATATTAGCTGTTGTATTCAAATTGTGTGTTTATCATTCATTTATCACACATATATGGTGACTGAATATTTCTATGTACGGAACATGCTATTATCGAGGGTACTCCAGTTTCCTCCTATATCAAAGACACATAATGACACTACTTTGTCGTTTTTTACCATTACAACATAGTTTAAATCAGTTCAAGTGACTGAACGAAAACAGCGAAGACCCTATTCAGTCTGTGCTGTTGTTTAGACTGGTCTGTATATACATTGTCGCAAGACATAGCATACTTTGTATTTATATATATATATCGACCGACGTAATGTATTGTTATGGTCCGAAGCATATTTTAATGACGCTGCTTTCAAAAGTGATTCTCCAAACCTGACGATATTGTATGGTTAACTTGAACTGAACTGTCATGCGTCACTACAATTGCAGATCAAATTGGCACTTATAATCTGGGAAATATGGAAATGTCACACTACTAATATTTGCCTGCCGGTCTTGTTACAACATGTCGCATACCATACACACCGCGAAGTTTATCCACCTACATGTATCCATGCCAACCGGGTAGTTGGTGGGACCATCGGGAAACTCACGGGTTTTAAAGAAATAAACAAGAACGCCGCCAACGACATTCATGTAGTTGTTGTGGTGGGTGCATCATAAACATGCACCTGATACGGTGAACCAGTTATATGAAAATAGAGGAACGCGTATGCATCTACGGAATGAAAATATGGATGCTGACAAACATGCATATTAAGTTTCAAGACAGTCGCTCGTACGGTAAAGTAGTTATAGGGGAATTGAGAAATGCTCACGAATCTACTGAAATTAGAATGTGAAATTTACATGTTATTTAACCTTGACATTGGGCACGGGTGGAGCCTGAGTTTTCCGAATTAAAATTCGTATGATGATACACATGCGTATACAGTTTCAAGCCAATCGGTCATATGGTAAAAATGTTATGGCAGAATGGAAAACCTGACGGACGGACGGACAGACAGACGAGTTTTGCATCCATGTTTTCGCTGCGCGATTAGATAATAAAATGACGGTCTAATTACTTCCTCTCGGAATTAACTTTCTCTCTCATTCCCCGGGTTTGTTGGAGCATGTTACATGTAATATAATGTATGTGCAGAATTGTGGACATATATTTTCCCCACCTGTGGATTTTGTGGCTGTCTAATTCCCGCGACAGTTGGCTATTGTGTTACTATAATTACAGTAAAACATCGTTCAGCATTTAACGCAACCGGTAAAGCATGCAGTAGTGTGAAAACTCCGTAAATCTGACAGTCCTTCTAGTCCGTCAAACTACTCTGGTTACCACCCTATTCATATTCGGCATAGCCTACTATCGACAACCCGCCAGTAGTTTTTTGCGTCATAGATGGCAGTATGTGAAGACCTGGGGACATCTAATACCTCATACTTAAATGACTTGACCAGACAGTCGCCACCACGGCCAGCATCCAGAAATTAATTCGCATAACTCTTAGCCATATTGTACGCTTAATTCGCTTTGTTTTTATGAAGAATCATGTGTCAATTGAAAGAAATGGTTATTTAAGCAGGTGAGCTAACTATCTTGAAATAATGCCCGTGTGGTTGGGTCCTGTTGATCACTCGTTTGTTTAGCGTAAGAACCCAGGTACTCGTGCATTATTTCACGATAATCAATCAGTTCATCAGTTAAGAAATCGTATTAACTAAATACAATATGTGACATAAATGTAATTCAATTATTTTCGTTGCGCTCTACCGATTGAGATATGGAGAAAAATGAGTTTGTCAATTAATAAGTCATAAACAAATACGCGTATAAAGCAAGGGAGACGTTTACGAATACATGCACTTTCCTGAACTTTCACATCAGCATTAAATAACATTTTATCCGTATAATATCTCATATCTACTGTATACACACAAACATTATTTATTCGGGCCATAAGCGAAACGGGCTGCCGACTCAACCTGCTCACAGGCTACTGAAATTACTCGTTTCTGATTATTTATTTTAATAACAACCCCGAGAACGTACATTTATATTTTGGCATAGAATGGTAAAATAATCAATGATCTACATACAATTGATTTGTTTCGCAAAAGGTACACCGACTAGCGTACGATAATACACGTATATCGTTTGTCATTACCGGCTGTAAACAACGACGTCGGTCATGTCAACAGCGTAAATGGAAGCGACGTTTCCGACGTCAAAACTCGATAACGTCATATTCACCATAAGGTACATTTTCGGACGACGCGGCTCATATGTTCTTATGTGTCATCTGAAAAAAAAGAAATTAAAAGAAATTGTAGTCAGATGACAAACTTTTATGACTGAGTATTATGCCATGCCATCGACTATGTCCGCGATAACTTACACTTCTCGCCTTCTTAACTTCGGTTATGTTTGCGTATCACGCACGTACATATTGCGTTCATGTATTACAGTGTGTGTGGTGATTATAAATAGAGAATAGTAGGTTAGTGCCGAGAATGGGAAAACATATCTGGCAAGGCTTAGGAAACAGGATGGGCGAGGCTCTGCCGAGCACAACCCGTTTCCGTGCCGCGCCAGATATGTTTCCCATTCACGGCACTAACCTACTATTCTATTTATCCTGTCAACACCTACAAATGGCTTTAAAATGCAAAACATGTAACCCGAGTCACCGCATATATTCATACGCTGTGATTAGGTCTTACAGGATATACAAAATGGTTCACGGCACCGTGTTTCACGGCACATACGCACTGTGTTGACGGGATAAACAAGTGTTCACTGCTGAGTATACATACATCGCAACATCATTTTGAATATTTTCAAGCGGTAACTGTGAATCGATGAAATGAATTACGTCACTGCTAGCGGGGTTTCCCCTATAGATGATGTAATACGGACAAGTTTAAGTTAACATGGAATTTCATCGACTTGCTGTTTACATCGAAAGCAGATAGGCACATGCGATAATTAGCTGACAAACATAAACACGTATGACCAAGGACGAGTTGTGACTGTATTCGCACACTATTCATTGATGTATTTGTGTGGAATGCATCTACGGAGGTACCATCTCAGACACAGTCACTTAACTAAAATGTCCTTATTTTGAGTCGTGTTGTAAATAAATGTTTTTTTTATACAATGTATATTCATAAAGTCAGGACTGCATTTTCTGCTAAATTTCAATTACTGATGTCAGTTCTGGCCGAAAATTAACCGTACGAATTTATGTTCGGTATTTGCAGTTTTAACCCAGCAACCGACGTAAAGTGCAAGCAAGACATTTATTTCGTTACTGTCTGAATACTTTCACGCAGATTCTCATTAAAAATGCAATGTAAGCGTGTTATATCTCACATTTGTGATCTACATATGAGCCGCGCCATTCGAAAACCTGGCTTAATGACAACATTTTCAGTTTGTACTTGTATTCTGAATTGTTCAGCTTTTAAAAGCCATATGCCGCCAAAATTATCAATGTAGCCCAATTATTTTTCATTTTAGAAGTATTTTTATGACGCGTGGTAAAAACATATATGACGTTTTAGATCAATGACGTTGAAATTACGACGTTTTTATCAACGGCGTATACAAGGGGTGTTGATAAAATACCCGGACAAGTCCTATAGATTTGTCATCTTTTATCGCATGTCAACCAAATATGGATATCTCGTAGCCTTTCCTATTGCTTTCCCATTAGGCCAAGAAAAAGTATGAAAATAATGTTTATTGCAGTTGCTATTAATGTAACGTCATGTTTTGGATGCGGCCCAAGTAACGTAATTCCGTATGAATAATTTTCAAATAAGGAAGAGTGTTGGCGTTTCCCTGTTGTTTGCTGCCGTCTGAAATAATTTTGGGGAATAATAGCGACATTATTTAACATTTCGTATGCGACGACATATTTTAAAGTAGGAAGTAGGCCGCTTATAACATTAACTTTGTCACAAAACACGACGTCGGGCAGATTTGGTAGCGTGGTACCTTATAATTGTCGCCGTGTGTCTTTCTTGAGGATCGCATTACCATCGCCTGATTCAGACATACATTATTATGCAGTCAAGTGATAAGCTGATGATTTGATACATGTACTACAAATCGTGCGAAAAGCAAGTTTATGACCATTAAATTTCCAATTAATTTCAAGACTTTTCGAAAACTCCACCGACCTCACTGTGTGTTTTGTGCATTATGTATTGCTTATACACAAACAATGAAGGAGCTGCATTGAAATCACTGATTCTGAATATATTAGAGAGATTTTGATGCATTTGTTTTCCCAAATTAAATACAAACCCTGGATATATATGTCATTATATTGTAAGGATCAGGGATTGTAGCCATGTGCACTTTGTCAATTGTTACCAGGATTTCTGGTTAAGGGTTGCGTAACTATTTTGCAATACTTGACTATATTATCGGAGCTCGGGATAGCGCTAGGGGGGTCCGGGGGCATTTCCCCCCTGATTTTTTTTGAAATCTACATCGCATTTCCTGCGTTCTGGCGCATTTTGGAGCAAAAAACATGCCTTGTAACTTGTAAAAAATCTTTACTCGGCGAATTTTAGGGGTGCGCCGGGCCGGGTCCGCCCCCCCCCTCCCCCCCCTGAATCGGCCCATGGTTACCCAACCCATCTATAAACACTGAACACTGTAATGAACTATAACATGAGAACATGTTGAATATTTAACCAAGCTTACCGACACATGTTGATTAGTTGCGGAGGTTACTTGGAGAATGAGATTCCCACATTATTTTTCTCTGTTTGACATGTGTTCATTTCTGCCACAATGTGGAAATTACATATTCTGCACCGCATAATCCGATATTCAGTCTGTAAAGAATACTTTAATTGTTGTTACATGTTTGTTGAGACTTTATTAAACTTGTTGAATTGACATTCGCTCTCGTATTCTATTCTCAGCCAATATATAGTTGATAGTGTACATCCTTGTTGGTGCGGAGCTACCAAACGCGATATCTGGATAATTATCCTGACAAAAACCAGACTGCATGTCCCTTACAATATAGTTGCGTGTCTACCTCCGTTTGTGATAAAAATGAGTGGCATTATTGTTCATATTTAAGATTATTTAGGATTCAAGGTGCAGTGTAAGCGAGGACTTCGCTGATATGTAGCCAGTTAAATTATGCGTTCACCATTTTGAATTCATAAGGATAACCGACGAAAAAGAGTGACAATGTCAAAGAACGACAGTTAGGCGACAATGCACAGCGCCTGAAGAATTTCTAAGTCATTGATGCTGCGAGGAACTAGTGCAAGTATCCTTGCTATAATATTTTGTCACGACACCATAGCCATAACGTAAAACATGTATTCACGTACGTATTCACAAGTACGTGCCGTCAAGTCATGTCGTCATAATATGTGTACTAAGGTGCAAGGCATCGCGTCTCATATTAGTGAAAGTTTCAGTAAGTTAAAATTTTCCGTTTTATGTTCACACTTAATGTTAACTGACACCAGTAAACGTAAATGGGAGAGCAAAATGTGAACTTTTACAGCGACGCTGCAAACGTCGTTTTTCCGACGTCGTTTACCGCTTTTCATGACGTTGTCATTAAGCCCGGTTTTCGTATGGCGCGGCCGATATGTATTGCAATTTGTAAAGTTGGTTTTGTAGCACACACCAACCAATATTTCCATTGAGAATAAAAAATACACCAGAAAAACATTTATGATTAAGTGTGCGATTTTATCACAGAGGCCCCGAATGGGATTTTCATTTTCATGATATAAATAAGAGAAAGTAGGACTTTATTTACACACTTTTCAAAATATTCAGCGAATATGTGAAGGTTATAAAGCTCATACATTCCATGTTAATCTGTGTGTCACATACATGTATGTACACACATATCAAGTTTCCAAATATGAAATAAATACTTAATACTATGTGGAAGCTATGGCAAAATGAAGAAACTCTTAAAAATCTCCTACAGACTTATTGACAAAACATGGTGTTTGGGCGACCCTGTGGAGGTAAAACATGTCAAGGTCATGACAATGCTAGCGTGTGCATTTCAAATATGTCTACATGTATCAAGTAATTGAATATTAAAGTAGTCCATTCATTGGTTATGACATGATGGAGACACTTTTACAAACAGTTTTACGTGACAATGGCTAAGCCATTCAATGACCTTATAGAGGTCAGACAATTCAAGGTCATGTTAATGGTCATGTTAATGGTCACATCAGGGTATAACATATTTCCACATGCATAACGTATCAACATTTCAAGTAATCCATCCAGTAATATTGAACTTACGGCATGATAGAGAAACTCTTACAATTTCGTCGACGGATGTACGTACATGTACCGACGGACGCACGGTCGTACAGACGGACGGAACCTCGATAGCAAAGCAATATGCCCTCACCTCTAGATATCGCATATGGGGCATACAATTTCGACGGACAGCCTTTGTGAAATGAAGTAGAAGAACTGTTACGTTGTTCGTCAGGAATTATGAGCCTTCAGACAGATGACGCTTGTGGCTAGCCATCATCTAGACATCATCAAATACATGCTAATATTCTTGTTGAGATACTCAAATATTTATATTCGCGTTATGCAAGGTTATAACTCTGAATCATACACGTACAGTATATAAAATAAAAGTATATACTACATATTTAGATACATGGGATATATTTGCACCTGTATGACCATTATAGGCAACATATACACTATACAGAAGTCACTGAGATGACGTTTTAGATGCAGCGTAACCAGAATCGGATTTACCTTTGAATTATGAATGGATCATTACAAATCTATTAGAGCAGCATTCATTTGCACTTGAACATTATTCAGCTTTCTAATACATATTTTATGACGCGCATGGGTCACCATAGAAAACGCTCCAACGTCACGAAATGCAATCGAATTGTTGTCGAACCCGCTTGCAGAAAGCGAGACATAGCGATCACAATGAAGTCCGTGTGTCCGTGCGTCAGTGCGTGCGTCCGTTCGTCCGTTCGTCCGTACGAAATATGCGTTTAAGTTTATAAATACCTTATATCTCTGCGGTCCTACGTCACATTGACTTGAAACTTCATATGCTTATTAGTCATCATCCATATATGCATGCTGTATCACATTCATGCGGCCCCTGTGCCCAAGGTCAATGTCAAATGATAGGTTAGTGCGCATGCGCGGATATTGTGCAGCAATTTTCTTTCCTCTCTGGATTAAACCCAATTATTAATTAAATAACATGGATTAATTACCCAAAACATGTGAAGAGTGTGGGGAAAGTGTTCGACAATGTTCTTGTAAAATCAAAATTGCGATTTTGACGGATTTACTGTGTATTTAAATGGATATTTCACTTTCCTTTGTGTAATTTTCCGGAGAACAATGGATTCCCGCGTTGTGTCCACACACGTAGAGTGAGATGACCATTACGCTGTGTTATGTTCGATATCTAAAGTGTCTTTCATTGTGAAGTGGACTAGTAGAGTATATACATAACACATAACAGTCGCTACAAATGCCGAGTAGATCGAAAGCTCACAAGGACAAAAAGCGTAAGCCCAGTGGACCCGCTACGCCGGCATCCCCGTCTGAGAGTTTGGACGACAAGAAGCAGAGGATCGACAGCTACTTCAGAACTGCCAACCTAGAACCTGACTCCGATCGACTCTCAGAAGCGTCATTCTGCTCCGCAGACGAAACCCTAGCCGACGAGACGCTGCCAAACATGTCGCTGAC
This sequence comes from Conchocele bisecta, assembly GCA_029237695.1. Taxonomy (NCBI): domain Eukaryota; kingdom Metazoa; phylum Mollusca; class Bivalvia; order Lucinida; family Thyasiridae; genus Conchocele; species Conchocele bisecta. The sequence continues at coordinate 125,753,612 of CM055268.1, read as the reverse complement.
AAAGGCCGACATTCCCGACATCGCCAGCCAAGTGCAGACTTTACTGTTACCAGAGCTAAAACGTGGGTTAAAGGACGAGCTTGGTGACTTTTTCGCATCAGAACTGAGTAGACTCCGAGAATCCCTCGATGCCGTCCTCCATGATAACTTAACTTTGAAGCGGACAATCGCCGGCCTGGAGCCCCTGAAGGACGAAGTCGCCACGCTGCGAAACGAGAACGCCGCGTTGAAAGACAGCTTGGAGAACCTGGAAATCTCCATCGATAGACAGGAGCAGTACTCAAGGCGAGACTGCCTTCGCATCAACGGGGTACTGGGTGACACGGGCGACTTCAACGAAAATACGGACGCCAAACTCCTCCAGATGGCTGAAGCGGCGAACATTCCACTACAACACTTGGATATCGACAAATCTCACCGACTTGGAAAATTCCGACCGGAGATAAGTTTCAACAGGACCATTATAGTGAAGTTCACAAACTCCAAAGCGAGAGACAGAGTGTTGGATGGGCGCAAATCGGTAGGAGGAATTTACATAAACGAGGATCTTTCGCGCTACCGACAAAATCTCGCATTCGAATCGCGCAAACTAGTTCGAGAGAAAAAACTTGAACAGACATGGCTCGGGCGCGGTGGAGTGATTTTTGGAAAGTTTCCCGGTGGAGATATGTTCCAGATCACATCGAAACGGGACATTGAGGCTGTAAAGCAGGGCAATATGCCACGCCGACCACCCACGTAAGCGGCAACACTTTACGTAACTACATGTACATATTCTACTTCCGCATATTTCATACGTGCTCTGTGAACACGAACTGACGTGTATATGTGCTCAAAGCCAATTAATCTAGCCTTAAATTAGACCCACAGTTAGCCCATTGTCCATCAGCTGACCACTGTCTGTCCATTGTTTACTTGCTGGCTGCTATATAACCTGATCACATCAGTACAAACAATACGGCAACTACCGAGTGTATTTACTCAATACCGTATATAGCTATAACAATGTGCCGGCTGATCTGGGACTACATAGTCCACACACGATTTGGGGGACCTCATGCCAGCCATTTGTAAAAATATTGACATGTATATATACTGGTTGTTATCGCATTTATGTAATGTTTGTATCATTGAAAATATACGAATTCCATTAGTCATGCACACTCATACAGCGTGACCAGATACCAAACATTTTGCTACCATCGATTTCGACATACATCAGTAACTGAACGACGAACTGCGTAAGCCCTGATCAGACTGCGCGAATGCGCGGGCTGATCTGGGACTACACAGTTCACACATGCTTTGTGGACCTTATCTCAGCCATTTGTAGAAATATTGACATGTATATATACTGATTGTTAGCGCATTTATGTAATATTTGTAAAATTGAAAATATACGAATTCCATTAGTCATGCACACTCATACAGCGTGACCAGATACCAAACATTTTGCTACCATCGATTTCGACATACATCAGTAACTGAACGACGAACTGCGTAAGCCCTGATCAGACTGCGCGAATGCGCGGGCTGATCTGGGACTACACAGGTCACACATAACTTGGGAACCTTATCTCAACGATTTGTAGAAATATTTACATGTATATATACTAGTTGTTAGCGCATTTATGTAATTAAATGTGTATATCAAAGAGAACATCCAAATACCATTAGTCCTGCACACTCATACAGCGTGACCACATTCCAAACATTAGCTGCCATCGTTTTCGACATATCAGTAACTGAATGATGAACTGCGTAAGCCCTGACCAGACTGCGCGAATGCGCGGGCTGATCTGGGACTACACAGTTCACACATGCTTTGTGGACCTTATCTCAGCCATTTGTAGAAATATTGACTGTATATATACTGGTTGTTAGCGTATTTATGTAATATTTTTATCATTGAAAATATACGAATTCCATTAGTCATGCACACTCATACAGCGTGACCAGATTCCAAACATTTTGCTACCATCGATTTCGACATACATCAGTAACTGAACGATGAACTGCGCAGGCCCTGATCGACTGCGCGAATGCGCGGGCTGATCTGGGACTACACAGGTCACACATAACTTGGGGACTTTATCTCAACGATCTGTAGAAATATTGACATGTATACATACTAGTTGGTTGCGCGAATGCGCGGGCTGATCTGGGACTACACAGTTCACACATGCTTTGTGGACCTTATCACAGCCATTTGTAGAATTATTGACACGTATATAAACTTGTTGTTAGCGCATCAATGTAATGCTGTATCAATAAGAATAACCAATTCCATTAGTCCTGCACACTCATACAGCGTGACCACATTCCTAACATTTTGCTAGCATTGTTTTCGACATATCCGTATTGGAACGACGAACTGCGTAAGCCCTGTTCAGACTGCGCGAATGCGCCGGCTGACCTGGGACTACGCAGTTTACACATGCTTTGGGGGACCTTATCTCAGCCATTTGTAGACATATTGACATGTACATACACAAGTCGTTAGCGAAACAACTGCGTAGGCTCTGATCAGACTGCGCGAAAGCACATGCTCATCTGGGACTACACAGTTCACACATGACTTGGGTCCGTGCAGGCTGACCTGGGACAATGGAGTTGTCAATCTAGTGATGACCCCATTTTCCCGTGGTGAGACACAACTATTCATACAATAATATTCATGTGTGTGTTCAGTAAATCTGTGGACACTTGTTTCGTGTCAGCCATGTACAGCGAGCGAACAGTTATATATTGATATTGACGCATTCCTATTATTATTTTTGTGTGCTATTCGTAAATACTAATCACCATTCAACATGTATCACCGTCAATCCATGCATTATTGTGACAATGAACATTTCATGATGAGTAAACAGTGCGTGCCTGGTGTAAGTCGTTGAGCTGATGCATGCATGTCCCAACATAACTTCGTTCACTCAAACAAAATACTACTAATGGTAGGGGAGAAACCATTGACTCACTCAGCTTAGCCTGCTTATATCATCAGATCACAACAGCGTGATTTTAAATCACATGCCCATCAACCATTGTGACCATTATAAGTATGAGTACGCACCCAAAACCCATTATGTCTGCAGTGTTATGCTTGAAACTAGTGACTTATTTACTATTGAGTTTTTTTGTTGTTTTTTTTCTGACCCACTTCCTTTCAATATATTGTGGAATGGACACTAACACAATTTCATAATCGCATAAGACTAACACCATGAAGTCGAACAACTCCTCATTATGTTGTCACATGTTTTCTTTTTTCAATAACTCTCATGTTGAGATTATTATTATCCCAACATATCTGGTGACTGCTGATTCGGGGGGCCCTGTTGTGTTGTTGTTGCATGCGTCTATGCTGCGGGGTGTCGATGTCTGTCGTGCTGCTGTCGTTGTGCCCCGGGCGGACTCGGGATAGTAAGTATACTTAGACCACATTTAAACCTAAGCTGACCTCCCCGAGATTGCCCTGGGCTCGCGGCGATAGTGGTGCGGACAGTGCGCGATGGCAATATAGACGGCTTTATCCGAAACCACTTATCTGGCTCATATTGACCACCATACTTCTTCGCGGAATAGCACAATCAAACCGTAAAATGTACTTAGTATAAAACACGCACTTGAATCTACCACAAACCTGTGTCGCTTGACACAATTAACAAACCATAGGTGTACACCAAACCAGATAAAACACGAACGCAACAAAACACTTACACGTCAAACATTAGCCATATTTATATCGGTTACTGCCCTATCTATACTCGCATTCATCTTGCAGGGGACTAACCTTAACCTCACTTACTAAACTACTCCTCATTTTAGCAGGTGATATACATCCAAACCCGGGACCAGCTCCAGATAATGACTCCTCCCTAAACGACTCAGCATCTTCATATTCCAAACTCATAAATAGTGGACTGAGCATAATGCACCTTAATATACAAAGCATAAAGCACAAAATCGACATATTAGAAGTAGAGGCTCAACCTTATGGATATTTTCTTAATATTCATACCGAAACTTGGCTTACACCAGACACATTAAATATAGATCTGTGCATACCTAACTTTAATCCTCCTTTTCGGTGTGACAGAATAGGCAGAATTGGTGGCGGAGTAGCTATATACGTTCGGAATTCACTTTTATCTAAACAACGCAGCGATCTAAACTTAAACGGCATTGAATCAGTTTGGATCGAAGTAAACACTCACCAACGTAAACTATTAATTGGTGGCATATACAGGCCACCAGACTCGAATAATGCTCACTGGACGTTAATGGAAGAAAACATTGATCGTGCATTTAACGAAACGTGTGACAATATCCTGATAGCAGGCGATTTTAATATTAACACACTTAACTCAACATCTAACAAAATTAACAGGCTTATATCTTCGTATAATGCCGAGCAGTTAATTACTTCACCAACACACTACACGGAGCACTCATCATCCCTCATCGACCTAATGTTCATAAAACACACAGACCAGATTCTCACCAGCTTTGTCGCGGATCCATTTATACCAGATCTTGTCCGATTTCATTGCCCAATCGTTTGTGTAATGAAATTTAATAAGCCCAAAATATCAATCTATAAGAGACGAATTTGGCTTTATGACCGAGGAGATTTTAACGCTTATAGAGATATACTAAAAAATCATAACTTGGGCTAACTTAATTCAACCTGACGATATTGAAACAACGATAAAGTCATTAACCGATATAATTACTGATGCTGCATCCAAATCTATACCAAATAAACTTGTAACTATTAGACCTAATGATATCCCATGGTTTAATAATAGCTTACGCCGACTAATAAAAAAACGACATAGACTCCACAAAAAGGCAAAATCGTGTAAAACCGAAAGCGCCTGGGCCAACTTCAGAAAAACAAGAAACGAAGTGACAAGCCTCCTACGAAAGTGCAAATTAGAACATAAAAACAAATTGATAGAAACAATCAATACGAGTGACATTCTAGCAAAAACATGGTTTAAAAATATAGCCAAGCAACTAACAGACAAAGCCGGCTCATCCCCACAAATACCAATACTTATAGAAAATGGAACTGAAGCCAATTCTGACCTCGAAAAAACAGAGATGCTTAACGTCTACTTCTGTAAACAATCTTCTATTGATGACAGTAACCAAGTTTTACCACCTCTTACGCTACCCCAACACAACATATCTTCTATTCACATATCACAAAGAGATATATGTGACGCTATATCCCGTATCGACCCGTCCAAAGCATGTGGTCCAGACCTTATAAGTCCTCGCCTATTGAGAGAAGGTGCAAACGAGCTTTCATCACCTCTTTCTTTAATATTCAATATATCAATCAACTCCTCGCAATTTCCATGTTCATGGAAACTAGCTAATCGGTCATCCCAATATTCAAAAAGAATGATCCTTCAAATCCACAAAATTATCGGCCTATATCACTCTTAAGCTGTATCGGGAAGCTCATGGAACGCTGTATCCACAAGTATCTATATAATTATATAGTTAATAATAATATTCTCACACCATTCCAATCGGGGTTCGTCAAAGGAGACTCAACAGTAAACCAGTTACTATATGTATACAATGATATATGTAAGGCTTTGGATGACGGCAAAGAAGTTCGTGCAGTTTTTTGTGATATATCGAAAGCTTTTGATAGGGTCTGGCACCGAGGCCTTCTATATACTGTCTTCAGCAGGCATTACTGGCAATTTGCACCGATGGTTTACATCTTATCTATCTTCCAGGCAACAGAGAGTAGTTTACGCAAACTCTTCATCCCACTGGTCCACTATTAATGCCGGCGTTCCTCAAGGGTCTATCCTAGGCCCACTCCTCTTTTTACTTTATATAAATGATATAGTCACGGAAATCAAATCGAATATTAGACTTTTTGCCGATGACACGAGCTTATACATCATAGTCGACGACCCGAACACCTCCGCCATTTCTCTTAACGATGACCTCAAAACAATTGATCAGTGGTCGCGAGACTGTTTGGTCACGTTTAATCCATTAAAAACGGAAACAATGATATTTTCTCGAAAACAAAACAAACCGCAACACCGAGATCTTATCATGAACAATGTAACACTAAACCCCATTAGTGAACATACACACCTAGGTTTAACATTATCAGAAGATGGTAAATGGAAAACACATATTTCCCGCTGCATAAATAAAGCATGGCAACGAATTGGCATCCTACGTTCATTGAAATTCCTCCTAAATAGATCGGGTCTTGAACGTTTATACTTCTCATCCATTCGACCTCTCATAGAATACGGCGATGTCATTTGGGACAATTGCACTTGTGAACTGAAAAATGGTTTGGACGCAATTCAAAATGAAGCCCGCGCGAATAGTAACAGGAGCCACAAAACTATGCAGTATAGAAAATTTATATCGCGACTTAAAATGGGAAACGCTAAGTACCAGAAGAAGAAAACATAAACTAATACAACTCTTTAAAATGAAAAATAATCTTACACCTAATTATCTACATACTCTTATACCGACTCAAGTACAAAATCGCTACGCCCTTCGCAACGCGGATGATATTCCACATATTCCTTGCCGCACTCAAATGTACAATAACTCATTTCTAACCTTCTGCTATACGCGAATGGAACACATTACCTGCAGAAATTAGAAACTCACCTAGCCTATCCATCTTTAAGTATCGAATGAACAAAAATACATCTAAATCAACACAACTTTTTAACATACGGCAACAGGAGAGACCAAATATTGCACGCTCGCCTACGACTAGCTTGTAGCTCGCTCAACTACGACCTATACCGAAAATCAATAGTAGATTCCCCTTTATGTTCTTGTGGATCACAAGAGACTGTAGACCACTACCTAACAGCATGCACAAACTACGAACTACAGCGTCAACAATATTTAGCTGGGCTGGATTGTCCAGTCATTGCCGATAATCTTTTAAACGGAAAAAATGAGCACCTTTCATTAGAGAAAAACAAACACGTGTTCCTACAAGTTCACAAATATATTACAGCAACTATGGCGGTTCTAATCGTATTAACTATATTCATCATTATATGTCAGACCAAAATCTATTGCTGGGAGGGGGGGAATACTACGCATCGTCTTCATCATAAGTCGCGCCGGCAGCCCCGAGTAGTAAGACGCATGGTACAGTCAGTCAACAGAGGTTATCCGATCAGCTCTCACCATCAAAATCACCACTCCTTTCCCCTCTTTTTTATTTCATTATATTATCTTTGTTCCTTCTCTAACACTACGTTTATAAACAATATAATCAGTCAAATTTGTATATTGCAATGCGCACTACATATGATTTGTATGTTACACTGTCTTATATCTTGTAGGGAGATGAATTCATATAAGCTTCTAGCTTGTTTTCAAATCCTTGTATTTTGTTATGTAACATGTATATTGTACATTTGCCAATAAATATTGTTTAAACTAAATGACTTAGAAGTTTGCGTTAATGTTTTGTCAAATTTTGCGTTAAAGTTTTCAGATACCAACTATCTCTGATGAGAATTTTTTTTTTGAACTGATCTTCATGGAAATCTTATCCCGATGATGTCACCTGTGACTACACCGACACAACGATGCAGCGCTCCAGACTAATTATTTCAGCAGAATACGCATTGATTATCAAAATTGGGAGACACAATGCTCATAGCAATGTGAAAATACACGTTAATTCAAAATTGAGTAGTGAAAATACTGTAATAAAGTTGAAAATGTACTTAATTGAGCTACAAAAATCAGACAGTGTTTAGTGTTTGCTTTTTGCATCTCAAATAAGTGAATTTTTTAATTTATTTTATTTTCTATCATTTGCTCCCGATTTAATCAGGAAGAAAATAAATAATACTTTTGTAAAAGTAAAATACGCATTGAATTTGAAATCTGGGGTATAATACTCTTCAGATACAAAACATATCTGGAGCTCTGAGTGATGGTTAACTGTCTGTCTGATGTCTGTGTAGATGTCTGTGTAGATGTCTGTGTAGATGTCTGTGTAGATGTCTGTGTAGATGTCTGTGTAGATGTCTGTGTAGATGTCTGTGTAGATGTCTGTGTAGATGTCTGTGTAGATGTCTGTCTGATGTCTGTGTAGATGTCTGTGTACATGTCTGTCTGATGTCTGTGTAGATGTCTGTGTAGATGTCTGTGTAGATGTCTGTGTATATGTCTGTCTGATGTCTGTGTAGATGTCTGTGTAGATGTCTGTGTAGATGTCTGTGTAGATGTCTGTGTAGATGTCTGTGTAGATGTCTGTGTAGATGTCTGTGTGATGTCTGTAGATGTCTGTGATGTCTGTGTAGATGTCTGTCTGATGTCTGTGTAGATGTCTGTGTAGATGTCTGTGTAGATGTCTGTGTAGATGTCTGTGTAGATGTCTGTGTAGATGTCTGTGTAGATGTCTGTGTAGATGTCTGTGTAGATGTCTGTGTAGATGTCTGTGTAGATGTCTGTCTGATGTCTGTCTGATGTCTGTGTAGATGTCTGTCTGATGTCTGTGTAGATGTCTGTGTAGATGTCTGTGTAGATGTCTGTGTAGATGTCTGTGTAGATGTCTGTGTAGATGTCTGTGTAGATGTCTGTCTGATGTCTGTGTAGATGGCATATCGTGTGTAGAAGCAACAGGGTCTTTGCACAGGGGCGGCGGAAGTGGTGGGGGGAGGGGGGCGGCGGCTGCCACATATTCTCATCCTCAAACTTGCTTAGTATGCAGGAAATAGGTTTAGATTTCAACAATTTCCGGGAAAGCATGCCCCTGGACGCCCTAGCAACATCGGGCCCTTTGGGCCCTCAAGACTGGGCCCTGGGAATTCAGGAAATGGCGTTTCACGACTCTTAGACTTCCATTCCCAGCCAATTAGAAACTGAATGCATACCATCCACAATTGTCTGACCGAACGCGACGGCCTAAATTAATGGCAAGGGTTCCTCCTTATATGAATCACGATTTGCCTGATTTGGCCCTCGGGTACGTTTTTATCTTTGGCTCTTTTGTTACCTGGGAGTTGAATTGGGTTATTGCCCATTATAAAAGTAGTAAGATTATGACTGATCCTACTGCTTTTGGAAGGGGGCCAAGTGATTCTGGTGTGTCGAGGACCTGTCATTGTAAATATTCAGTTCTTATTTTGGGACTTTGCCCCCATTTGTACAGGTAGATAGTACTAAACCCATTGACCCGGCCTTAAATGACAATAGGCCGTTAAACCTTAACAAACAAACATTAAATTACCTATTTCTTCCGGGTCAACCAACAAACTCCGCTAAGTCTAATGCCCAATGATGCCCCATCAGCAGTTGGAAGTTATCGTGATTTTCCAAATTAGGTAAACTATTTATAATATATGGGCCGCGCTCTGTGAAGCCTTAATGACAACGTCATGAAAGCCTGAAAATAAGTACAGAAAAATATGTCACAATTAACAGCTAAAGCGCGAATGAGATCCGATTTGGTACTCTGCAGGAAAAACCTATGGAGCACTCTGGGTACGGACGATAATTGAGAATTCTGCAGTTACTTGCCGCAACTACTCCTAACGTGGAGTCGTGACTGATGAAGAAATGTTCCACAAATATGGAATTCTGGGTGGAAATATTTCTGCCCAATGACAATTGTTGCCCAACGAAGGACCGCGACTGATAAATACTCCCAAAATTGTACCCAAACATATGGAATTCGGAGACAAAAATTAAACATGGAATTCGAGGACGAATTTCAATTTGGCGGAGAAGAATGTCACAGTACGCAACTGACTATGGGGATGAAGTGTGTATGATCTGTGCCTTGTTAGCTTGCTCGGTAGAGCCATGCGCATGGTACGGTAAACATGAGGTCCCTGGTTCGATTCCGGGCCGTTATTTATCTTTCTCACTCTGTGACACAAGTAAACCGTTTTATTTTAAAGAAATGGCTATCACCGGAATAAATATTATCTTCACAAAATTTGATTCGGGCCAATAGAAATCAACAGCCAGAACAGAACGTTTGCAGTAATAGAAACCTAATTCCAAAATAAATTTTAATTGTTTTTTTTAAGATCAGGTTTCGAAAATTAAAATATGCTTTTGTTTTAAAATTATTATCAATATGTTCACCATGTTATTATGGTTAATATGCAATTCACAGTCTCCTTGCAGCTTGAAATTGAAAGACATTATGAAAAGTTGTGTTGATCTCAGAAATTGTCATGTCGACTATAGGATCGCGTCGAAATAATGTTAACAGAATAGGAAAACGTAATTTGATACCGACGAAAAAGTAAACAAAACGCAAAATTGATGCTTAGTTTTGCAATATTATACCGTAGACCACACATTATAATTTGATTTTATATGAAAATAAATATATTGTGAGTATGGTGGTGTCTATTAATGTGTTCTTGATATTCGGAACAGCAGTGACGACATTTTGTTTTGTCCAAGAAATTGTCAAGGTCAATGTTTCACTGTTTGTCTCGCAATAACCCGCCGCTTTATATTTGCGCACCAAAAAAACAGATCACCAATACCGCTGACTTTCTAGCCACTTTGAATGAAATAGATGGGATAAAATTTTGGATTGGAACACGGATACTTTTGTAAACTATTTAGATTTTATTGCCGCATTGGTCAAGCAGAGCGGTCCGCTGGTTAGACCGCAGAGCGCAGCGTAAAGCGGTCATTCTTTCGCAGTTTAAAGTAAACTGCAATTAAAAGCGGAGCGCATCGCTAACTGCGCTATAAGTATTGCAATTCCGCAACCAACTCTTTGGACCGCAGTCACATGATTGCAGTTCGATTGCGGTCCAATTGCAATTAATGGTAACGCGAATTGCAATCCTGCGCTCCAGGAATTGCAATTCGCCTGATAAGAGAACCGCAGGCCACTCTGTACTTACAAATTGAGGATCGAACCCGGGGCGCATGTGTGCGCTCTTTACTAATTGTGCTAAAATGTCCTGTTCAGATTACGTGGTAGTGTGCCCGCAAATGTTACTTTTATTAAAGAAAATGAAAACTGTTCGTTTATTAACTGGGACACGTATTCTGGATAAAATTAATTTAATTTTCTGTTTCGATTGTCGAATGTTTCGAAAATCAACACAAAAATATAATTTAGAAATTTTCCGAAAAATAAGCTTATCATAGACGTAACATTATGGTAGTGCCAAATATACGCGGCTCCTGGCATATCGCATCATGGTGACACTGGACCAAACATGTTTTGATATTTAGAGTGTTGGTATTGTGTCACATGAATATTTACTGTGCTAGCCGCCCACTGTCCCGTGAGACCTGACCCGACGAGAACTTATAACACCACACCATTTCTTGAAAATGATTCCAAAGCGGGGTCATAACCACCTCAAATTTTCGCTACAAATGCCCGAAAAAATACCTTAAATTCTGACGCGAAACCGTACCGGCGAGACAGCATAGCATGCGCCATTTTACAAGATGTCAAAATCAACCGGAGCTAACATTCAGTTTCGTAGAATTATGAAATACTCTAAGATATACACCTAGTCAAGCCTCCCAAAGTCAAGAAATATTCATAAACCTATTTTTATAGACACACTGGTGTAACTTGCAGGGTCTGTAGTGAAGTATGGCCTACATAGAAAATCGCCCACCCACTTTTTAAAGCTAGCCGCCCACTGTCCCGTGAGACATGACTCGACGAGAACCGAGAACGAGAACTTGTACACCACACCATTTCCTGAAAATGATTCCAAAGCGGGGTCATAACCACCTCAAATTTTCGCTACAAATACCCGAAAAAATACCTTAAATTCTGACGCGAAACCGTACCGGCGAGACAGCATAGCATGTGCCATTTTACAAGATGTCAAAATCAACCAGAGCTAACATTCAGTTTCGTAGAATTATGAAATACTCTTAAGAAATACACCTAGTCAAGCCTCCCAAAGTCAAGAAATATTCATAAACCTATGTTTTCTAGACACACTGGTGTAACTTGCAAGGTCGGTAGTGAAGTATATATAAAATCGCCCACCCACTTGTTTAAGCTAGCCGCCCACTGTCCCGTGAGACCTGACCCGACCAGAATCGGGAACGAGGCTCTCGCGGTCTCTCGACTTCCGGATGTAAGAAAATACCATTTTTTTTCTTCAATTATTAATTATACATATACAACTGTATAATAGATATAATAAGTAAACCATTAATTTTATGCATTAATTAGCAAATTATAGGCGATATAAAACTCCATTTCGCCCGACATATTCTGAGCACCGTCATTAATAATTTTGATATAAAATCAAATTATGTAAGAAAATACCAATTTCTTTTTCAACTATATATTATACATTTAAAACTGTATAATAGATATAATAAGAAGAACAAAATAATTCCATGCATTAATTAGCAAGTTATAGGCGATATGAAACTCCATTTCGCCCGACAATCTCCATTTCCCCCTTTTCGCCCATTTCGTTCATCAGTCATACCCGATTTTACTTGCGTCATATAACAGTAATCTCCCTTGCATTGGCCACTTTTCAAATAGGCCATTTTTTGGTATTTTTCACTAATAAAATCTTCACAATACAGATATACGGCTATATCCTCTAATAAATACAACTAGCATGCATTATTTTATGTTATTTCCATAAAACAACCACATTGGATGCTATTATATACTATATTTGGGTATATTTGGGTAATATTTGGGTATATTTGGGTATTTCGTGTCACCGTTCCGGATCTCCAAGCATCAACACTGCATTTTACCACTGCCGATAAGTTAACTCTGTAAGTGAACCGTGTTGTACAATTATACCATCCCGAATTAGTATTGTACAGTAAAGAGGTACAATACTGGTAAGCTGAAAATACTATAGCTGGCTAGATACGCACCTGGCTAATCCAAGTTGTGGTTACTCAAGTCTCCAGCGTTTCCACGTCAGGCACGTGCACGCTTTCTTTGTGCTGATTGACTGGCGTGGTCAAAACTGTCATTTCACAACACAGCGAGCAGAGAATGTACACGGACAATTCTAGGTAGGTTTTAGCTATGTTATTCCTACTGTACGCTTGTGTACACGCTACCCCGTGTTTGTTTCAGGCTCACTGTCCAGATAATTATCCCCGCTGCTTAACAAGTGCCCATTTACCCGTTCACCGTGCGAGCCATTCTGACCCTACGACCGTACCAAAAGGATTCAAGGTTAGTTCCTGAATACCTCCGGCTATATACAGGTACCGTGCTCGTACAGTGTAGTCCGGAAAAAACACCTGAGAAAATTTGAATTTGTCATTTCGGACAATTTCGCGACTGCCTAACAGATATAATAATTTAGTAATATATATATTACTGATAGTGACTGGCGGTGGTATCGGGCTATTTTCATATGTTTCAAATGTTTTTATATGATGAAATTCAATTAAATATTGATTTTATTGCAAAAAACGGACATAATCTTCCCCCCCCCCACATGATTTTTGACACAGGAGAAAAAAATCCCCCGTCTAAAATGCAAGTAGGACAATCCCTCCAGTCCAAAAGCTCATGTGAGCTATTGCTACCGCAATGTGTCCGTCGTCGTCCGTCGTCCGTGAACATTTTCAAACGTCTTCTCCTCGGTAACCATTGGGCCTATAGTCACCAAACTTCATGGTCATGGTCCTTAGGTAGGGTGATTACAAAATTGTTAAAATAACGTCATTACGTAATCCAAGATGGCCGCCGTCTGAAAATAGCACAAATTCTTCAAAAATCTTCTTCTCAAGAACGGCCTACCAGATTTCGACAACACTTGGTAGGAATGATCGATGCACATTGCTCTTAGTTGTTAAAAGGGTGATCCCGGGGTAAAAAATGGGCGTGGCCCGTGGGGTCAAATTGGCGTCAAATTTTATTTTTGACCGAATATGGCCATATCATATACCAAATCGAAGGTATCAACGAGGCGATCACTCTAGTGCATTTTTTGTCGGAATCGGATGGTTATGTCATCCAAAATGGCCGCCGAAAGGTCAAAAGGTCGTTCTTTTATTAGAGATTTCAAAATTCTTGTTCACACGAACTACTTGGCTCATGGTGGCCAAACATCACAGTTATGGTCCATGGGTGAAGCCTTTTCAGAGTTGTTAAAATGGAGGTCGTCGCTAATCCAAGATGGCCGCCGTCTAAAAATAGCACAAAGTCTTAAAAAATCTTCTCATGAACCGCCAGCCGGATTTCAATGAAGCTTGGTAGGAATGAAGTTGATAAAATGGTGATCCCGGGGTCAAAAATGGGCGTGGTCCATGGGGTCAAATTTGGGTTAAATTTTATTTTTGACCTAATGTGGTCATGTGTATATCAAATCGAAGGTATCAAAGAGGCTCTGGTACAGTTTTTGTCGAAATTGGATGGTCATGTCATCCAAGATGGCCACCGAAATGACAAAAAGGTCGTTCGTTTATTAGAGATTTCAAAATTCTTCACACGAACCACTTGGCCCATGGTGGCAAAACTTCACAGTTATGGTCCATGGATGAAGCCTTTTCAGATTTGTTAAAATGGAGGTCATCGCTAATCCAAGATGGCCGCCGTCTAAAAATAGCACAAATTCTTAAACAATATTTTTCTCATGAACCGCCAACCAGATTTCGACGAAACTTGGTAGGAATGATCGACATAGAATGCTCTTTCAAAGGCGTTAAAATGGTTACCCCGGGGTCAAAAATGGGCGTGGCCCGTGGGGTCAAATTTTATTTTTGACCAAATATGGTCATGTCATATATCAAATTGAAGGTATCGATGAGTCGATTGCTCTGGTGCAATATTTGTCGGAATCGGATGATTATGTCATCCATGATGGCCTACATTTATTCGAAATTTTGAACGTCTTTTTCTCAGGAACCACATGGCCGATGCTGGCCAAGCTTCATCGTAAGTTATGATCCGTGGGTGAAGCATTTTCAGATTTGGTAAAATGAGTCGTCGCTTAATCCAAGATGACCGCCATCTAAAAATTGCACAAATTTTTAAAACACATATGAACTCAATGTCACATTCTCCTCTGGTGTTCATGGAGTTAGGTGAGCGAATTAGGGCCATCATGGCCCTCTTGTTTTGCAAGGCAAATGCGTTAAAGTTATTGTTTTTTTCAAAATATCTCTAACCCTTTACCACACTTTCATAATATTTCACATCAATGTTTGTCTACGGATGATGCTTCATTACGCACACCCCCACATCCAAATTCTGAAGGTCAAGGTCATTTATTTACTTGTAATGTTCACCGGTTTTGTAACAGAAATGCGTTAAAAGTTATTGTTTATTCACAGTATCTCTTTAACCCCTTGCCAGACTTTAATATTTCACATCAATGTTTGTCTAGGGATGATGCTTCATTACGCACACGCCCACATCCAACTTCTCAAGGTCAAGGTCATTTATTTACTTTTAATGTTCACCAGTTTTGTAACAGAAATGCGTTAAAGTTATTGTTTTTTCACAATATCTCTTTAACCCCTTGCCACACTTTGATAATATTTCACATCAATGTGTGTCTAGTGATGATGCTTCATTACGCACACCCCCACATCCAAATTATCAAGGTCAAGGTCATTTATTTACTTGTAATGTTCACGGTCAAATGCCTCGGCAGGCGCGATACCGCTTCCGTTGCGGAATTCTTGTGTGCATACAGTATACTGTATAAAATGTACATGTAATTGCATACAGGTTTTGTGTATACAGCATACACTATACATGTAATTGCATACAGCTTTTGTGTATACAGTATACTGTATACAATGTACATGCAATTGCATACAGGTTTTGTGCATACAGTATACCATATACAATGAACATGTAATTGCATACAGCTTTTGTGTGTACAGTATACTGTATGCAATGTACATGTAATTGCATACAGGTTTAGTGCATACAGTATACAGTTTACAATGTACATGTAATTGCATACAGGTTTTGTGTATACAGTATACAATGTATATGTAATTGCATACAGCTTTTGTTTATACAGTATACTGTATACAATGTACATGTAATTGCATACGGGTTTTGTGCATACAGTATGCAATGTACATGTAATTGCAAACAGGTTTTGTGTTTTCAGTATACTGTATACAATGTACATGTAATTGCATACAGCTTTTGTGCTTACAGTATACATTATTCGATGTACATGTAATTGCATACAGGTTTTGTGTATACCGTAAACAGTATACAATGTACATGTAATTACATATAGATTTTGTTTATACAGTATACTGTATACAATGTACATGCAATTGCATACAGGTTGCGTGCATACAGTATACAATGTACATGTAATTGCATACAGCTTTTGTGTATACAGTATACTCTATACAATGTACATGTAATTGCATACAGGTATTGTGCATACAGTATACAATGTACACGTAATTGCATACATGTTTTGTGTATACTGTATACAATGTACATGTAGTTGCATGCATGTTTTGTGTATACAGTATACAATGTACACGTAATTGCATACAGCTTTTGTATATACAGTATACTGTATACAATGTACATGTAATTGCATACATATTTTGTGTATACGATGTACATGTAATTACATACAGGTTTTGTGTATACAGTATACAGTATACAATGTACATGTAATTGCATACATGTTTTGTGTATACGAAGTACATGTAATTGCATACAGCTTTTGTGTATACAGTATGCTGTATGCAATGTACATGTAATTGCATACAGGTTGTGTGCATACAGTATACAATGTACATATAATTGCATACAGCTTTTGTGTATTCAATATACTGTATACAATGTACATGTAATTGCATACAGCTTTTGTGTATACAGTATGCTGTATACAATGTACATGCAATTGCATACACGTTGTGTGCATACAGTATACTGTGTGCAATGTACATGTAATTGCATATAGGTTTTGTGTATATAGTATACGATGTACATGTAATTGCATACAGGTTTTTGTCTCGCCCGCCAAGCGGAAATCGAGACATAGGTTTTGCTTTTCCGGAGTCGGCGTCGTCGTCGTCATCATTCAATGTTTATTTTTCGTGTTACGGTCATTACTTAAACACCTTATCAGCTACAGTCATCAAACTTTATACCTACCTTTACTATGATATGTAGATGAATATAGGACTATTAAAAAAAAAGGGCTCCAGGGTCAAGGTCAAACTCTATTTCTTTCTGCGCTACAAACTGAACATTAATGCATGAAGACCCGTCTTCTCGTGCGCTCTGTACACCTTACCTGTAGAGAGAACAATAGCCTTCTCCAGTTGAACACTTCTGCATGTGCAAGCATGTGCAAATTTCCAGCTTGACCACTAAATGTCCAGCTAAATTATTACAGGTAATTTATACAGGTAAATTATTATACCTGGGTATTACATTTCCGTAAACTGTGTTGACAATATACTTTTTTTCCATTTTTAGCCAGGTTTTTTGGGAAAAAAATCATTTTAAGCTTTTTTTTTAATTTTTTTTCCCATTTTTAGCCAGGTTTTTTTGGAAAAAATATCCACGCTATTGGATTGGCGAAAGCCAGGCGGGCGGGCGGCGTCCACAATCAATGTTAAGTTTTCGTGTTTCAGTCCATTTCTTTGTTACTGTAACACATAGGACCAACAAACTTTCACAGCTTCATAACCAAGGGGTGCCCACCACATATCACTATCCAACATGTTACCTTTTTGAACTTGACCCATTTTTTCCGCGCAGTCAATGTTAACATTTCGTGTTTACAATGTTAAGTTTTCGTGTTTATGTCCATTTCTTTGGTACTGTACCACCTAGGACCACCAAACTTTCACAGCTTCATAACCAAGGGGTGCCCACCACATACAACTATCCAACATGTGACCATTTGTTTTACCTTCACCTATTATTTCTATGTAATTGACTTTGCCATTTTAAACGTTAACTTTTTAACGTACGTCTGGTTAAAGTTTTTTGGTTAAAGTTTTTATGCCACCGGTCTCGAAGAGCCGGGTGGCATATTGTTTTTGGACCGTCCATCCGTCTGTCCGTCTGTCTGTCCGTCCGTCACACTTTTCGGTTAACCACTTTGTCACAGTTTCTCAAACTGGCCATAGCATCTACATAAGTTGCTTAATCGCTTCAATACTTCAACACTTCATTCATTGGTATGTGTGCCACACCTGCCTTTTCATAATTTATATGTCCTTCGCCTTTTGACCTTCACCAGGTTACTTAAATGACTTTTGGTTAACCAGTTCGTCACAGTTTCTCAAAATGCCCATATCATCTACATAAGTTGCTTAATCGCTTCAATACTTCAACACTTCATTCATTGGTACGTGTGCCACACCTGCCTTTTCATAATTTATATGACCTTCGCCTTTTGACCTTCACCAGGTTACTTAAATGACTTAACAATTTTGGTTAACCTGTTCGTCAGTTTCTCAAAATGCCCATATCATCTACATAAGTTGCTTAATCGCTTCAATACTTCAACACTTCATTCATTGATATGTGTGCCACACCTGCCTTTTCATAATTTATATGACATTCGCATTTTTACTTTCACCAGGTTACTTAAATGACTTAACCACTTTGTCACAGTTTCTCAAATATACTGCAGGTGGCATCCGCGTTCGACAGACGCAGTTCTTGTTCGTTATACTATATCTCTGCAACTGCTTCGCCCATTACCTTCAAACTTTACATGGGTGTTTATCATCATCCATATTTTCATTCTACCCCCAACCGTGCGACCCCTGTGCCCAATGTCAAGGTCAAATTACTTTGATTCACTATATCTCTGCAACTGCTTCACCCATTACCTTGATACTTCACATGGGTGTTTATCATCATTGTCGCGCCCGCTTGCGGAAAGCGCGATATAGTCGGCATTTTGGCATACGTCCGTCCGTCTGTGTGTCCGGTTAAAGTTTTTCCATCTACTATATCTCTTTTTTTAGTGTCCATGCCTCGCCCCAAGGCGCGACATGCAGGCCCCGGCCATCTAGTCTACAAAAAGTGTCCTCGTTTCTTGTTTTTTTTCTTCAAATTCTTTTTCCATTTTTTGTCTAGTAGCACAAGGTCGTAAGTGCTATATACCGACTATTATCATATACTAAAACAATTATTGACTAGTGAGCCATAGAATATAATCCGATATTCTATGGCTCACTAGTCAATAATTGTATAATATGTTCGGGCCAGTGAAAATTGCTTTCTGGCCCAGGCTCGAGGTCAAGGCGGCGGGACAAGGCGAGACATTTGATTCCACGGAATTCTTGTGTGTATACAGTATACAATGCACATGTAATTGCATACAGGTTTTGTGCATACAGTATACAGTATACAATGTACATGTAATTGCATACATATTTTGTGTATACAATGTACATGTAATTGCATACAGCCTTTGTGTATACAGTATACTGTATACATTGTACATGTAATTGCATACAGGTTGTGTGCATACAGTATACAATGTACATGTAATTGCATACAGCTTGTGTGTATACAGTATACTGTATACAATGTACATGTATTATACCCACTTTTTTATGAAAAAAAATATGGGTATATTGTTTTCGTCACGGGTGTCCGTCCGTCCGTACGTCCGTACGTCCGTCACGTTTCTTGTAACTCGAAAAACTTTTTCACCTTCATACCTACGCGCCTGATATTTGGTATGTAGCTTCGTTATCATGTGCAGATGCGCAAAGTGAATTTGGATTTTTGATCCGACCCTCCATCATGGATTATCGCCCCCTTTCGGACTCAGAATTTCCCATTTTTTCCTTGTAACTCGAAAAACTTGTTCACCTTCATACCTACGCGCCTCATATTTGCTATGTAGCTTCGTTATCATGTGCACATGCGCAAAGTGAATTCGGATTTTTCATCCGACCCTCCATCATGGATTATCTCCCCCTTTCGGATTCAGAATTTCCCATTTTTTCCTTGTAACTCGAAAAACTTTTTCTCCTTAATACCTACGCGTCTGATATTTGGTTCGTAGCTTCGTTTTGATGTGCTGATGCGCAAAGTGAATTCGGATTTTTTATCCGACCCTCCATCATGGATTACCTCCCCCTTTCGGACTTAGCATTTGGGGAAAGTGGGTATATTGCGATGGCGCGCCATCGACTTTTTCTAGTTGCATACTGGTTGTGTGCATACAGTATACAATGTACATGTAATTGCATACAGCTTGTGTGTATACAGTATACTGTATACAATGTACATGTTATTGCATACAGCTTTTGTTTGTGTATACAGTATACTGTATACAATGTACATGTAATTGCATACAGGTTTTGTGTATACAGTATACAATGTACATGTAATTGCATACAACTTTTGTGTATACAGTATACTGTATACAATGTACATGTAATTGCATACAGCATTTGTGTATACAGTATACTGTATGCAATGTACATGTAATTGCATGCAGGTTGTGTGCATACAGTATACAATGTACATGTAATTGCATGCCGCTGTTGTGTATACAGTAAACTGTATACAATGTACATATAATTGCATACAGCTGTTGTGCATACAGTATACTGTATGCAGTGTACATGTAATTGCATACAGCTTTTGTGTATACAGTATACTGTATACAATGTATTTGCATACAGGTTTTGTGCATACAGTATGCAATGTACATGTAATTGTATACAGGTTGTAATACTGTATACATGTAACTTACTGTATACAATGTACATGTAATTGCATACAGGTTGTGTGCATACAGTGTACAATGTACATGTAATTGCATACAGGTTTTGTGTATACAGTATACAATGTACATGTAATTGCATACAACTTTAGTGTATACAATATACAGTATACAATGTACATGTAATTGCATACAACTTTAGTGCATACAGTATACAGTATACAATGTACATGTAATTGCATACAACTTTAGTGCATACAGTATACAGTATACAATGTACATGTAATTTCATACAGCTTTTGTGTATACAGTATACTGTATACAATGTACATGTAATTGCATACAGCTTTTGTGTATACAGTATTCTGTATACAATGTACATGTAATTGCATACAGGTTTTGTGCTTACATTATACATTATACGATGTACATGTAATTGCATACAGCTTTTGTGCATATATTATACAGTATACGATGTACATGTGATTGCATACAGGTTTTGTGCATACAGTATACTGTACAGGGTTTCCCGCAGGCCCATAAGCCTTCTTTTCTGAAAGTGTAGTGCAACATGCTTTATTTATTTTGTGCCATGTCTGTAGACATGCCTTAAATTCCATTGCTACTTAATGTTGTGTTACTTTTATATTTATGACATATACTATGCAATTATAATGATAAATAACCCATTTAAAACAGTAAATGATCAATTTTGCATTTTTTTCATGATAGGAAACTGAAATGGGGCTTTGAAATGACATGCCTTCCTGAAATCCTGGGGGGAAACCCTGCTGTATACAATGTACAGGTAATTTCAAACAGGTTTTGTGCATACAGTATACTGTACGGACAAACTGATTTTCAGACCAGTCCATTTATGAACATGTGGTGTTTTTGTTCTCAAAATTATGAAAATTACTTGCAAACAGTGCAGATCCTTTTGAGACGACGGCACATCTGGGTCTACACTTGTTGCCAATACTACAATACAGGCATGTGGTGTTAAAAGGTTTAAAGGTACAGTACATATTTTGTCCTGTTGTCTTTTGTCACTGTGCCACAGCGGACATAATGTATTTAAAGTGGTCGATCACCGCGGGCATAGCCTACCTGTCCCCCGCGATTACTGTTTTAGGCAGTGGGATCGCGGTGACAGCATCCTCGGTCACTGTGATGCACTGCCCGAACGTTATCACGGTGATTCGCCGTGGTCGTTCACGGGGGATCACCGCGATTGCGTATCTACCTGTATAAATGCATGTACAAATGTGTACAGTACTTTTGCAAAATAAAACATTTTTGTTTGTATGAGAAACCATGAATTAAGTCATCGCGTGCGTTTGTATGATGTGTACGTGTGCATTCGCGCTTTGATGCAGCAAAATGCGACGGGGGTGCATACTCAAAACACATTTATCGCCAATAAAAAAAAACAGAATCATTTCCTAAAATAATGAGAATCGTCTCGCGTTTTCGCGATCTCGCCTTCCGCTTTTGAAAAATTCGGATTAGTTTTGCTCATGCATGTGCGGCGAGTTTGCAAAACGCGATATTGAATATGATAGAATTTCACGTTTTCGTCTCGAAAGCTCGAAAAACGCGAGGTTGCCACATGTCCCTAATAGGAAACGTAAACAGTGTCTTGGGAGACGATTCTCGTGTGCTGCAAAACATGTTTTTATTATTAAGAAATAGAACAAATGTGGACAAACATCTATAGTTCTTGACAACAAAAACATAATTTGACAACAAAACATAATAATCGTCTTCGGAGATTCTAATGTGCTACCAATACGCGTTTAGTGAGCCAAAAATAAAACAACATATTTCGATACGTGTTACTGGTTAGGCTACTGCATCGCATCGTCGACCTATACACAAGATCGCGAAAACGCGAGACCAAATCACGAGGCGAAAACGTGAGATTCTAATGTATTCATTCTCGCGTTTTAGCCTGGCTATGTCGCGTTTTCGAGACCGCGATGACGCGTTTTCGCCTCGGCCTTTTCACGATGTCGCCTTGCGCTTTTGGAAATACGTTTTTTCATGTCATTATGTGTGTGTAGAATACATGCGTGTTGAAATTGAGTTTTCCGCATGCACGTACGTACGTAGAACGCAATTCGAACTAACATGCTTTTATAAATATGTGCGTACGTACATGTAGAACGCAAATCCAACACGCATGCTATCTACACATGCATGGGCAAATCGAATTTCCAAAAGCGGAAGGCGAGATCGAGATAGCAAATACGCGAGATTGTAACATGAACAAAATATACCGCCGTACCCACAATCCCCAACTAGCACATTTGCGACATATCAGTGCCGTAGCCACGTTGAGGCCAGACGAGGCCATGGCCTCGTCCGTTTTTTCACGATTTTTTTATTTTTTTATTCCAATATAGGAAAAATGGGAGTCATAGTATGTGCTCAGACTTTGCTGAGAATGCAGGAAATGGCGTTTCAGACCACTTTGATTTCAAAATTTTCAGAACAACCGACTCCAATCTGGAGGTTGTGGGTTCAAACATCGCCTTGGGCATCAAACATACCTTCATAGTATTTCCATCCCACTGGTCTGTCGGGTGAGACTTTAAACTGTGGTCCCGTCTCTATATGACCTTAGCTGTTGCTGGGACGTTAAACCCATTCACTTTAACTCTTTTTTTTGTACATCATACTAATTAAATATCCCTTTTAGTGAAGGTTTGAAATGAAAAAAATATCTTTGTAATTTTCTGTAATAAATTACGAAAAATTCACATTTGTGAATAGAAATGTTTACCAATTGAGGATATTACATCTACATTACTTTACTTTTGGGTGATTTCCGAAAAATTGGCTTTACAAATAGACTTCCACTCAGTATGTATGCGCGGGAAGTGTATTTGCATTCGGCAATTTGGGTGGTTTAGATTTTTAAAAAGCACGAGCAACTGACGGACAATGATGCTGTAACCATCGACGCAATGAGACGAAAATGTTAACTTACATAAAATAAATAATCATCGATTGCAAAATGTGATTATAATACTGTAGTATACACATTTTTCACACAGAAACTTCTTTTGCTGTTCGTCTTGGAGCTGTAGACAAGAAGAAACGAAAATTAGCATCCCTTAGATGATGAACACGCGTCGGCGAAAAAACAAACTTCGATGAACGCTAATTATCGTCCTTTCGTGACATAGAAATTAATTTTAAGGTTGCGAACGGGAAAGAACGAATCTTTAGAGGCGTAAAATTTACGTTCCTTCTCGGCGAATAAACAAACTTTATCGTTTTGAATTATAGTTTCTACGTTTATTCGGCTGAACTCCAGCATGTAACGTGATGGAAATCGGTATGGTCAACTCCATTCAATCAAACTACATGTATGTACAGAGTAGAAACACAGTGATTCGTCGCATTTTGTTAATTTTGTAATTTTTCAGAATATTTTACCGCGTTTTTGCCAAGGAACAGCGCGGATTTTTTTCGTTATCCCGCAAATGGCCACAGGAAGTTTTGCGAGAGATTGTGGCAATATTCCGCACTAAGGTTAATTCGGTTGCGGCAATATAAACACAAAATAAGCGGGTTTTGCTGTGCCTGTAGCTGTATGTATTTTTATATATATACGATACCAAAGGTGACGTGAAAAATAACAGTGACATGTCCGCGTTGAGGACGATCGAGGGGATGGGTGGGTCGCGCACTACATGCCCACTCAGTAGGCACACAATGTTCTGTATATCAGAGACATCATCTGAGACATTTTCTAGCAAAATAAACATTCATTCACCATTAGCCCACGCATTGATTGGCATTATTATACATTTTATATCTGACGTAAAACTTTCACACTGATATCAGGGTCGATAATCGTGTTTCCTTAAAATGTTAACGGACATTACTATTTATTCTCTGTATTTATTTTTAGCTCGCCTGCACGAAGTGCAGAAGAGCTTATACCATGACGTCGGCTTCTACAAACTCAACGCTAGGTAAATGTCTTATAACTTCTGTTTCCTTTCATGGAACACCTTGTTACTTCATACATGCATTCCTCAGATGACCCTCTACCATGCTGTAGCAAATCCATGACCCACCACCCAACCCTTACCCCAAGCAAATCCATGACCCACCGCCTATCCCTTACCCCAATGTCACAGGTTAAGGTCACAAGCTTAGCACATTCATAAACTTAACGTTGGGGTAAATGTCTTATAACATCTGTTTTCTTTCATGGAACGCTTTGATATTTCATACATGCATTCATCTGATGATAGTTTATCGTGTTATAGCAAATCCATGACCCACCGCCCATCCCGTACCCCAAGGTCAAGGTCACAAACTTAGCCCATTCATAAACTTACCATTGGGGTAAATGTCTTATAACATATGTTTCCTTTCATGGAATGCCTTGTTATTTCATACATGCATTCCTCAGATGACCCTCTATCATGCTGTAGCAAATTCATGACCCACCACCCAACCCTTGCCACAAGGTAAAGGTCACAAACTTAGCATGTTCATAAACTTAACGTTGGGGTAAATGTTGTGTAACTTCTGTTTATTTACAGGGAACACCTTCATATTTCATACATGCATTCATCTGATGATACTCTATCGTGCTATAGCAAATCCATGACCCACCGCCAATCCCTTACCCCAAGGTCAAGGTCACAAACTTAGCACATTCATAAACTTAACGTTGGGGTAAATGTCTTATTACATCTGTTTCATTTCATGGAACGCCTTGATATTTCATACATGCATTCCACAGATGACCCTCTATCAGGCTGTAGCAAATCCATGAC
The DNA here is from genome assembly GCA_029237695.1 of Conchocele bisecta. Classification (NCBI taxonomy): domain Eukaryota; kingdom Metazoa; phylum Mollusca; class Bivalvia; order Lucinida; family Thyasiridae; genus Conchocele; species Conchocele bisecta. The sequence continues at coordinate 125,728,129 of CM055268.1, read as the reverse complement.
CCACCACCCAACCCTTACCCCAAGGTCAAGATGACAATCTTAGCATGTTCATCAACTTAACATTGGGGTAAATGTTATGTAACTTCGGTTTCTTTACAGGGAACGCTTTGTTATTTCATACATGCATTCCTCTGATGATCCTCTATTTTGCTACAGCAAATCCATGACCCACCCCACTCCTTTCCCCAAGATCAACATCATAAACTTAAATTTGGAGTAAATGTCTTTTTAGCTCACCTGAGGGAAGCTCATGTGAGCTATTGTTACCGCAATGTGTCCGTCGTCGTCCGTGAACATTTTCAAACGTCTTCTCCTCTGTAACCATTGGGCCTATAGTTACCAAACTTCATGGTCTTGGTCCTTAGGTAGGGGGATTACAAAATTGTTAAAATGACGTCATTACGTAATCCAAGATTGCCGCTGTCTAAAAATAGCACAAATTCTCAAAAATATTCTTCTCAAGAACCGCCAACCGGATTTCGACAAAACTTGGTAGGAATGATCGATGTACAATGCTATTTTAAAGTTGTTAAAATGGTGACCCCGGGGTCAAAAATGGGCGTGGCCCGTGGGGTAAAATTTTATTTTTGACAGAATATGGTCATGTCTATATCAAATCGAAGGTATCAAAGAGGCGATCGCTCTGGTACATTTTTTTTCGAAATTGGATGATCATGTTATCCAAGATGGCCGCCGAAAGGTCAAAAGGTCGTTCTTTTATTAGAGATTTCGAAATTCTTCGTCACGCGAACCGCAAACTTCACAGTTATGGTCCATGGGTGAAGCCTTTTCAGATTTGTTACAAAGGAGGTCGTCGCTAATCCAAGATGGCCGCCGTCTAAAAATAGCGCATATTCTTAAAAAAGCTTTCTTCTCATGAACCGCCAGCCGGATTTCGACGAAACTTGGTAGGAATGATCGATGTAGAATGTTCTTTCAAAGGTGTTAAAATGGTGACCCCGAGGTCAAAAATGGGCGTGGCCCGTGGGGTCAAATTTGATTTTTGACTGAAGATGCTCATGTCATATATCAACTTGAAGGTATCGATGAGGTGATTGCTCTGGTGCAATATTTGTTGGAATCGGATGATTATGTCATCCATGATGGCCTGCAAAAGATTCATTTATTCAAGATTTTGAACGTCTTTTTCTCGGGAACCACATGGCCGATGCTGGCCAAACTTCATACTAAGTTAAGATCCTTGGGTGAAGCATTTCCAGATTTGGTAAAGTGAGTCATCGCTTAAGCCAAGATTTTAAAACATATATGAACTCAATGTCACATTCTCCTCTGGTGTTCATGGAGTCTTGTTATAAGTTCTGTTTCTTTACAGGGAACCCCTTGGTATTTCATACATGCATTCATCTGTTGAGCTACAGAAAATCCATGACCCACCCCACCCCTTTCCCCAAGATCAACATCATAACCTTAACGTTGGAGTAAATATCTTTTTGTAACTTCTGTTTCTTTACAGGGAACGCCTTGATATTTCATACATGCATTCATCTGTTGATTCTCTATTGTGTTACAGCAAATCCATGACCCACCCACCCCACCCCTTTCCCCAAGGTCAATGTCACAAACTTAGCACATTCATACATGCATTCCTCATGTGAATAGCTATTATGCTGTAGAAAATCACCAACTTAGTGCGTTCATAAACTTAACGTTGGGTTAAATATTTTTTTTTACTTCTGTTTTCAGGGAGCGCATTGATATTTCATACATGCATTCATCTTAATATGCTATATCATGCTATATCAAATCCACGAACCACCTTCCACCACTGACTCCAATGTCAATGTCCACCGCACACCCCTTAAGCCAAGGTCAAGTTATATAAATTGATGTTGTTTATACAACTGTGCCAAGTTTGAATGAAGGCTGCCAACAGGCGAGCTTCGTTGTCTTCTGACAACTCTTGTTTGATCATATGATCGATGATCATACTTTATAATCTGTCGTAAAAAATCTGGTGACGCATTTAATTAGAATAAATAATAAAATAAAAACATGCCTCATTTGCACATGAAAATAGCCTGATGCCACCGATAAAATACATACATGTGTTACTAAATGATTATATATCTGTATAACGGGCATTCGTAATTTTTACCACCACCTAACCTCACTTTACAACAACAACGACCGCGCCTTCCGAGTCCCTCATTTGCCACTAAAAGATTAGTATACTGAACATAAATATACCCGTAAACAATAATACCCAACACTGGCGGCCTCAACACTTTGTTTTCTTCTTTTTCTCTTTTGTTTCTGCTTTATGCAGGCGGCGTGCAAGTCCATAGAGTCAGTGCGGCTGTTAGACGTAAGCATCAAGTCAATTCGTATTTTTAGGACTGGTGGAATAGTGACACAATTATACACTTATTTAATTCATATAAAGAACATATTGTGCCTACCGAGTGGGCATGCACCTTTAAGGGGGTTGCGTACGCACCCGTCGCATCCCCTCTGCGTACGGGCCTGACAAACAAAACCGCCACAGAAAGCACGTTAGCCCTTCCAACACTACATACCTTTATAGCGATGTTTGCAAACTGTTTAGATCCAGATGAGCCGGCTGGTCACGAGCCGTCACATCAGGATTTGCACTTTTTGCAATTAATTTTCATATTGTTTTAGATAAAATAACACCCACTTCTCATAAACATCGTTTTGTAACGAGTATATAGTCATCGGAAAATTGACATATCAAACTTCATTGCCGTTATTTAGGGGTGAAAGGGTTATCTGATCAGTAGGGCTGTGATGCTGTGGTTATGCAGTAAATATAATCTAACATTTGTGTTGATTTAATATGACCTGTATTAATGAAATAAATAATTTGTTTGATAAATATCATATTAAAGCATCACTCTTGTAAGAGCATCTGTTTATAGTAAAGTCGTTGGCTGATTTCATAAAAAAACTCGACACAGCCTCGTTTCTTATGAAATCAGTAAACTCGTTTTAATAACTACGATATTAGGCCATCATTCATGTACGATCATCATCTATTTATTAAAGTTGTCGACTGATTTCATAATAAAGTTCGTGGATTGTCTCCTCGTACATGCGGACGAATGGTGATGTATCTGTGGCAAATACTTTACCACACCTTCATACATTTAAAGGTATCACCTCACGCGATCTGCTCACAAACACAGGTGGAAGACTTGTACCTGTGACACAAATACAAAATATGGAACAAAAATCCCATTACCCCACCCTCTCGTACTGTACTGTTTACTATGAACAGTACAGTACTAGGCCAGATTTCAAATTCAGTGCGTATTTTACTTTTACAAATTGATTTTTTATTCGACAGTTTTTAAAAAACGGTACGTATTATCTTTTATCGCTGGGCGGGCGGGCGGCCGGCTGACAGAAATAGTGCATAGTTTGTGTACACAACTCCTCCGAAACCGTTCAGTCGATCGATCTGAAACTATACACACGTCTTCTACACATATTTGGGATGTGAACGTTGGTGTTTTTATGCCGAAAAAATATTTTTTAACAAAAATATCTCCTTTTTAACTTAGCCATTTTTTCTACAACTTCACTTTTCTATACAATTATATATAGTGTACATAGTTTGTGTACCCAACTCCTCCGAAACCGTTCAGTCGATCACTCTGAAACTATACACACGTCTTCTACACATATTGGAGATCTGCACCTTGGGTTTTTTATGCCGAACAATTTAGCCATTTTTCTACATTTTTCTATACAATTATATATACGGTACAGAGTTTGTGTACACAACTCCTCCGAAACCTTTAAGTCGATCGATCACTATACACACTATACACACATCTTCTACACATATTGAAGATGTGCACCTTTGTGTTTTTATGCCGAAAATAATATTTTTTAACTAAAATATCACCTTTTTAACTTAGCCATTTTTTCGACATTTTTCTATACAATTCTATATACGGTACATTTTTCTATACAATTCTATATACGGTACAGAGTTTTTGTACACAACTCCTCCGAAACCGTTCAGTCGATCGTTCTGAAACTATACACACGTCTTCTACACATATTGAAGATGTGCATCTTGGTGTTTTTATGCCGAAAAATATTTTTTAACAAAAATATCACCTTTTTGACTTAGCCATTTGTTTCTACATTCTTCTATACAATTCTATATCTGGTACAGAGTTTGTGTACACAACTCCTCCGAAGCCGTTCTGTCGATCATTCTGAAACTATACACACGTCTTCTACACATATTGAAGATGTGCACCTTGGTGTTTTCAAGCCGAAAAAATATTTTTTAACAAAAATATCACCTTTTTAACTAAAGCCATTTTGTCTACATTTGTGTAACTATACAATTCTATATAGGGTACATAGTTTGTGTACACAACTCCTCTGAATCCGTTCAGTCGATCGATTTGAAACTATACACACGTCTTCGAGATGAAGAAATAATGCTATACAGTTTCAAATTCTCATTAATGTTTCTTGCCTTGGTGACAGCTTCACATTTCTGCATCTTCGCTGTCGGACCCATATTCGAGGGCGCATTTTGTGACTTGCGGCACTCTTGTTTCTACATTTTGCTATACAATTCTATATAGGGTACCGAGTTTGTGTACACAACTACTTCTCTGAAACTGTTCAGTCGATCGATCTGAAACTATACACACGTCTTCTACACATATTGAAGATGTGCACCTTGGTGTTGTTATGCCGAACAACTATTTTTTAACAAAAATATCACCTTTTTAGCTTAGCCATTTTTTTCTATATGTTTGTATCAAATTCTATATCATTTCTACTTTACACATCTCTGCCTAAATTAGTATACATGTTTAGCACAACGAGATGAAGCAATAATGCTATAGAGTTTCAAATTCTCCTTAATGTTTCTTTCCTTGGTGATAGCTTCACATTTCTGCATCTTCGCTGTCTGGCCCATATTCGACGTGCGTATTTTGTGACTTACGGCACTCTTGTCTACATTTGTGTATACAATTCTATATAGGGTACAGCGTTTGTGTACACAACTCCTCTGAAACTGTTCAGTCAATCGATATGAAACTATACACACGTCTTCTACACACATTCTACACACATTGAAGATGTGCACCTTGGTGTTTTTATGCCGAAAAAATATTTTTTAACAAAAATATCACCTTTTTAACTTAGTCATTTTTTCTACATTCTTGTATCCAATTCCCTATCATTTCTACTTTACACTCTACTTTTCTATCTCTGTCTAAATTAATATACATGTTTAGCACACCGTGATGAAGAAATAGTGCTATAGACTTTCAAATTCTCATTAATGTTTCTTGCCTTGGTGACAGCTTCACATGTCTGTATCTTCGCTGTCTGGCCCATATTCGACGGGCGTATTTTGTGACTGGCGGCACTCTTGTTTTGTAAGGCAAATGCGTTAAAAGTTACTGTTTTTTTTCACAATACATGTATCTCTTTAACCCCTTGCCAGACTTTCATAATATTTCACATCAATGTTTTTCTAGGGATGATGCTTCATTACGCACACCCCCACATCCAAATTCTGAAGGTCAAGGTCATTTATTTACTTGTAATGTTCACCGGTTTTGTAACAGAAATGCGTTAAAGTTATTGTTTTTCACAATATCTCTTTAACCCCTTGCCAGACTTTGATAATATTTCACGTAAATCTTTGTCTAGGGCTGATGCTTCACTACGCACACCCCCACATCCAAATTCTCAAGGTCAAGGTCATTTATTTACTTTTAATGTTCACCTGTTTTGTAACAGAAATGCGTTAAAATTTAGTGTTTTTTCACAATATCTCTTTAACCCCTTGCCAGACTTTGATAATATTTCACATCAATGTTTGTCTACGGATGATGCTTCATTACGCACACCCTCGCATCCAAATTCTCAAGGTCAAGGTCATTTATTTACTTGTAATGTTCACGGTCAAATGCCTTGGCAGGCGCGATACCGCTTCCGTGGCGGAATTCTTGTTTATTTGACATCCGTATCATGGATTATCTCCCCGTTTTGTACGTTTCAATGTTGCCTCCATGAGGTACACTTTTTTCAATGATTTGTATACGACCCTTTTTAAAAAACGGTACGTATTATGTTTTACCGCTATTGGCTGACGGAAAAAGTGCATAGTTCGTGTACACAACTCCTCCGAAACCATTTAGTCGATCGATCTGAAACTATACACACGTATTCTACACATATTGAAGATGTGCACCTTGGTGTTTTTATGCCGAAAAAGTATTTCTTTTAAAAAATATCACCTTTTTAACGTAGCCATTTTTTCTACATTTGTCAATACAATTCTATATACGGTACAGAGTTTGTGTACACAACTCCTCCGAAACCGTTCTGTCGATCGTTCTGAAACTATACACACGTCTTCTAGACATATTGAAGATGTGCACCTTCGTATTTTTATGCCAAAAAAGTATTTTTTAACAAAAATATCACCTTTTTAACTTAGCCATTTTTTCTACATTTGTCTATACAATTGTATATACGGTACAGAGTTTGTGTACAAAACTTCTCCGAAACCGTTCAGTCGATCGTTCTGAAACTATATACACGTCTTCTACACATATTGAATATGTGCACCTTAGTATTTTTATGCCGAACAAATATTTTTTCACAAAAATATCACCTTTTTAACTTAGCCATTTTTTCAACATTTTTCTATACAATTCTATATACGGTACAGAGTTTGTGACACAACTCCTCCGAAACCGTTAAGTCGATCGTTCTGAAACTATGCACACGTCTTTTACACATATTGAAGATGTACACCTTGGTGTTTTTATGCCGAAAAAATATTTTTCAACAGAAATATCGCCTTTTTAACTTAATGGAAATTTTTCTACATTTTTCTATACAATTCTATATACGGTACAGAGTGTGTGTACATAACTCCTCCGAAACCGTTCTGTCGATCGTTCTGAAACTATACACACGTCTTCTAAACATATTGAAGATGTGCACCTTGGTGTTTTTATGCCGAAAAAATATTTTTTAACACAAATATCACCTTTTTAACTTGGCCATTTTTCTACATTATTGTATCCAATTCCCTATCATTTCTACTTTACACTCAAGTTTTCTATCTCTGCCTAAATTAGTATACATGTTTAGTACAACGAGATGAAGAAATAATGCTATAGACTTTCAAATTCTTATTAATGTTTCTTGCCTTGGTGACAGCTTCACATTTCTGCATCTTTGCTGTCTTGCGGCACTGTTGTTTATCTTGTGTTCGGTAGGTTATTGTTGATGTTCCACTCATACCATGTATTTTATACACAGGAGATAGTGACGTACGGGTGGTTCGACTGGGTTACAGACTGTACAGATTGTCTTCGGCCCGGCTGTATACCCACAGCAGGTAATTGTTACTTACTGTCCTATGGTTATTACGTACTGTGACCCAGATCTTCTTGTACATCCTCAGTCATATCAGGGTCTACACTGTTTGAGAACTGGTATTTTCCCCAGTTTTGAAAATAAAATATGACCTGTCCTGCGCATCAGGGTCTACACTATTCAAATGATTCAAATAACCTCCATATATCTCGTAAAATGTTAGCTTGTAACCGATCCCGGATTATTTGGATAGATAATACAATTGCTATTTTTTCTCAGTAATATTTTTTGCCAAATTATGTAATGGGTGAATAATTATCATGTTAACCCTTAGACCGCTACTCACAACAATTGTCGTCTGCTATTGCTTTTATATCTTGCCTTATTTATAAAAAAACCTGCTTTGACAGCACTTCAGAATCATTTCCAATGGAAAGCATGTTATTGAGGATAAAAATGGAAAATAGAAAATAAACAGCAGACGACAAAAAAAATAAGATAGTGGTCTAAGGGTTAAACTCCTGATTACATTTTTAAATCGTTTCAGTATATAGTTTTTGTTTTAGGTAATGTTTGCATATTTTTATTTTGTTTGTACAAGGGATTTGTTGTGGCCTAGGGGTTAGAACACTTGCCTTCCAATCCAGAAGTTGTGGGTTCAAATCTCACCTTAGGCATCAAAAATACTTTCATAGTATTTCCATCCCACTGATCTGTCGGATGAGACTTTAAACTGTGGTCCCGTCTCTATATGACCTTAGCTGTTGTTGGGACGTTAAACCCATTCGCTTTCACCTTGTTTTTTGTACATCATACTAATTATATACCCCTTTTAGTGAAGGTTTGAAGTGAAAAAAAATATCTTTGTATTTTTCTGTAATAAATTACGAAAAATTCACATTTGTGAATAGAAATGTTTACCAATTGAGGATATTACATCAATATCACTTTGCTTTTGTGTGATTTCAGAAAATTGGCTTTACAAATAGACTTCCACTGGTATGTATGCGCGGGAAGTGTATTTGCATTCGGCAATTTGGGTGTTTTAGATTTTTAAAAAACACTGACGGACAATGATGCTGTAACCATCGCACATTTTGCCAGCTGGCTCTGAACACAAATGTGCGACACGTAGCTTGTTTTCCTGGAACACCGTATCACTCCTTTTATGCAATTTCTTACGGAAACTCTACACCATAACAGGCGGTACAAACCATAACGAGATCAATCAGAAATTGCGAAAATAACACGTGCTGTTAGCCAGAAGTTGGCACTTTCATCACGCTCTCTCGATTCAAAATTCGTGTACAAAAAGGTGTCCTATCTTTGCAATCGAATTATTCAGAAAATACGGTGTCATTAGTATTGTAAGCTTGATCATTTGACATCATATTCATGTCTGCGTTTGGACATACCAGATACGTTGCTGATACCATGTAAGCTGTAAAATATTTAATTAAACTGACACTTACCTGCTGTCGTCTCGCGATTCCATCTTGGCGACATGTATATACCCTGTCTGCACTGTATCACTGACACTCTCCACCATATCACAATTCCAACAGTGGTTTATCAAGTAATATTAAAGGTATATGATGATGAAGAAACTGGTACAAACTTTCTTACGTAAAAAATGACTAAGTGTTTTTGCAAAAATGTGAAGGTAAAACAGGTCAATGTCATGTTAATGGCGGCATGAGTGTGTCCCAAATGCAAAGGTACGATTGATTTATATACTTGTATACCATTTAAAGCGGAAACCCACATATTGGATAATTCAGACCTCGGAGTCGCGAAACTTATTGGGGGGTGGGGGGGGGGCAGTATTAGAGGGCCCAGGGCCCAAAGGGCCTGATGTTGCTAGGGGGTCTACTGGGGTCAATCTCCACCCTTAAATCTGAGGCGTGGAATGCAATTTGTTGCTAGGGGTCCGGGGACATGCTCCCCTGAACCTTCTGACCGGGGGGGGGGGCAGGAAATGTCAGGAAATGTCTCTGATGTAAAGAACACTTTGTGCTCACAGGTGATTCTAGCGTGTCTTGGATGGTCAATTATTGTTTGTATATACATGAAACACCTTTCTAAACAATGTACAAAACAACTCAAATGCGCCCGGGTGTAAATATAATAGTATTTAGAATGGTACAACCCCATTCGCCACGATAGCGCTCATCTGCACATACGTCACCAATTTGTGTGTTTCCAATAGTAGGACAAATACATGCATCAGTAAACTTTCATAATGGTCAATGTAAATCCAGAACAATGCAAACTGCATTTAATGCAGGCTAAAGTGTGTAAGACTGAATGTTTGTCCTACTCTGTCAGATTTATGCATTCGATTTATAGCAGATTCCTTGCTATGTAGAGGAGCGCTATTAAAACAAAACCCCACGCGATGTAGACAATTGGAACTCGCCTATACAACGCATTGCAGCGTGTCGAAACCGCTGCTTTGGGTGGGTTTTCGGCATAGATTTACAGTTGCCAATAAATGAACATAAATCTCAAATATTTCGAGTGTAAACTGCACTAAAAACGCCTCTCACTAACGTAAATTCGCTTTTTAAAATCAAACGAGTTCATTTCCTGATTAAAAATGAATGTTAGCCGCCATCTTTAAAACTCGAATCACGTGACACGCGAGTTCCAGATGTCTACATCGCGCGGATTTTTGTTTCAATGGTGGCGAATGGGAGTTTTGTACCTTTCTAAGTACTATTATATTTACACCCGGGCGCATTTGAATTGTGTTGTGTACATTGTTTAGAAAAGTGTTTCATGTATATATACAAACAATAATCGACCATCCAAGACATGCTATAATCACCTGTGTTTGTGCTTACCAGTGGCGGATCCAGGATTTTACCAAGGGGGGGGGGTGCACATGGAACTTGAACGAGGTATCAACTGAGTGGGGCGAGGGAGTTTCCTGCATTCTACTGCATTTTTTTCATAGCACTTGCTCAATATTTCGGGATTTCTGAAGGGGGGCGGCCCTCCTGAATCCGCCTCTGCTTACTGAGTGGGCATGCACCTATAATACACAAATCAAATATCGTCCTAGTTATTTAACTATGTGCCACGCGAGTCATTGTACATTTCACGAGAAAACGGTCTTCGTTGTCTTTGCAGTCTGATCAGGACCCGGCTATATAGACAAGAGAGGACGTGGCGGCCACTCAGTCGGGGACAAATATCGGCTAATAATGAATATGATTTCCGCCGTGTTTGAAAAAATGTGAATACATGTATTCTGTTCTTTTAATATAAATTAGAAAATAATGACTGGTCGATGCTGAGCACAGCTAAGCCTCGGCACACACGAAATAATACGAATTTGGAGAATTTTCTGAGGAAAAATGTATGGCGCCCGCGCCCAGATGGCTATATGAGAACAGCGAATACTGTGGACACTGAACAGACTGCGCAGATGTGCAGGCCGGGTTGGTTAAGCAGTGATTGTAAGCGGAGTAAGCCGGTTTTGTCGTGTCGTGAACCAACACGTGATCGAGTGCATGCAGCCGGACTGTGAACTATAGTGTGGTAACCGAGGGGAGTGTCTGGAATTAAATATTATTGTATTTGTATATATCATATTTATCTCAGATTTCCGTCATATCCGTGCAATAAATTAGTTAGATAATGCCTTCTCGTTGAATATGATTAGTTAACAGCCCGTGGGGAGATTTTAGACGGCCGAAATACGTCTCGACGATTTCTAGCCCCCTAAACACTGCTTACTAACCGCTATCGAACCATATTGGACTCACAGGTTGAAGTAACTTACCAATGTATATACGTACATTAAATATGCATACAAACAACAATAAGTGAGATGAAAAATACGCTAACATTTGCTTACTCCATCTTATAACACATTAAGGAGTAAATCATGTGTTTAGCTTATTTTGTTACCACTTATTGATGCTTTTATGTATATTTCATGTATTTATGAACCTTGGTTTATTACTTCAACCTGTGATTCTACTGGAATGTTTTATCTCTAACTTATACTTGCAGTTGAGCAGTAACACCGACACAACAGTGGAGTGCAGGGTATCCTGGATTATAATACTTACACACAGCTTTATACACCGTGAATAAATTGGAAAACGTACCAGAACATCGTCGTTGTAATAATAGACTACAGCTTTATAGGTGAACTATGGAAGTGTCTGGAAAGAGGGCAGAAGGTGGTAAAGTTGATGGAGGGAAGGAGACAGGTGGCCACAGTAAGGACCAGAAGTCAAGGACACACGAACATCGCTGCCAGCCGTGTCACGAGGATGGCAAACATAGAGAGGCACAAGGGTATTGTAGAGACTGTGAAGAATACCTGTGTCAGGATTGTTTCCAAATCCACCGCAGAGTGAAGTTCACCAGGAATCACGTCCTGTTGAATAAAGCAGATATGGCACGAGCGGGGACTACGCCCACTAAGGCCGGTGACGTAGACAGCGGAGAAGATAAACTGACGACCCCGTGCCCCACCCACCCCGACGAGGTCACGAAGTACTACTGTAGGTCACATAATAAAACTGCATGTACGGCGTGCGTTATGGTGAACCACAGAGGCTGTGAAGTGGTCGAGTACATTCCCGAAATTTCTAAAGGAGTCGCCGGCTCGACGGAATACATGGACATAGAGCAGACGTTTACGGCGCTACTGGATACGATGAACAACGCTGGTATGCAGGCGTCCAACTCACGTGACCACTTGATTCAATCGGGCGCTGAATACTTGCGTGATCTGAAGGCGTGTCGCCATAAGGTAATGGCCATCATTGACCGACTCGTGGACGACGCCGAGAAGAAGTATAGGGATTACGTGGACGATATGACCCACCGACTAAACGACGTCTGCAAGCTAACTCACGACTACAGCGATCGTATCACGTCCGTACAGACGGACATCAGACACCAAGCAAAGAAAGGCCGCGAGAATAATCTTTTTCTATTGTTGAAGGAGGCTGAAACATTGATAGCCGAGTGCAAAACATCTACTTCCGGTATTCAACATAAATGCAGTGTGAAGCCGTGCGTGTTTGTAGAAAATAAAACATTATTGGATCATTTACACAGTGTTGGTGCTATTGGACAATTAGTGACGGAAAGTGTTGCTGCTATTGGTGTTATTGGACAATTAGTGACGGAAAGTGTTGCTGCTATTGGACAATTAGTGACGGAAACCTTCCCATGTCTGAGTGATGACATCAATATCCGTGGACCTACAGATGACAGCACGTGTCACGTCACATGTTTACTCGTGCTCGCCGACGGCCGGCTACTACTTTCGGACTGTAACAATAAGAACATAAAGTTGTTTGACAACAACCATACACTGGTGTCCCACGTTCCACTACGATCCACTCCCTACGACATTGCGGAGACAGCCGGCGGGGAGGTAGCTGTATGTATGCCAGACAACTACACCATCCAGTTTGTGTCAGTGTCGGGCACCCTGAACCCCGGGCGGATCATCAAGACCACAGTGCGATGCTGGAGTGTGACCAGATGTGGTGACAACCTGGCGGCGGTACATTATACATCACGAGACATTGTGGAGATTGACATGAGGGGTAGGAAGGTGAGAACTGTATGGACATGTCCTGATGGCAAGCTCCAGTATATAAGGCACAACACCCGCGGTGAGTTGATCACGACAGACCACGGCGGCGGGGTAACACGTGTCACCCGGGATGGCGTCGTGCTGGCCCGATACAAGGGAGACAACTTGGCGGATCCAGACGGACTCACCGTCCACCCAGACGGAAGTATCTATGTCTGCGACTACAAGTCTGACAACATCCACCACATAACGGCGGATTGTACCCGTATTGAAATCGTCGGGGACGGACTGTTATCGGAGCCTGGCAGGATCTGTTACAACCAACACAACAATTCCCTGTATGTATCTCAGGACTGTAATGACTGTATAAAAGTATTTCTGCTCAGGTATTAAAGGCACCGGGTCTCATAGTTCTATGTGATATAACTTCGGCAAATTTATTTATCTTTTTATTTGCCGTAGTTATATCGCTGAGCGTCAATTTACGGGCGCACAATCCCGACCTGATTTCATGGCGGGTTTTCTAAAGCAGATTTCTCTCATTTAAAAGTATTGCATCACAAACATTTCATGGAATCTGAATAGGTAACTGATTAATAAGTTCTATTACAATTTACCTTTACTAATTTGCAGCATATATTTCTTTTAAAAGTATCAAATATATGGAGACGGTCAACAACAATCTGAAATTGTGTCAAACTGATTACGAAATGACACACATGATTGATATGGTGTAAGTTTTTAGAATTATTTAAACGAAACGAAATTATTATTCAATTGATATTGCAAACTGACTGATGCTTACGTTTAACGGCCGCATCGACTCAAAGGAAGTGCACGCTGTCCTAATATTACAAATAGTATCACGAAACATTTATTCTATACAACACCTCTCTCCCAATGTCTCTCGCTCTCTCTCTCTCTCTCTCTCTCTCTCTCTCTCTCTCTCTCTCTCTCTCTCTTCTCTCTCTCATAATTTATATAATACAACTCTCTCTCTCCCTCTGTCCATACTGTCTATAATGCAACTTGCTATCTCACACTGTCCATACTCTGAGGTAATGGTCACCTGTGTATACCGACATGTGAAGTACACATACAATTGTACTCCTACACAATATATAAGGTGCAAAGAAGTTAGAAGGTAAACCTCTCCCAATTTCTGGTCTGGAGACCGGCAAGGTATATATCAACACATGTTCCCGTCGACGTAATTAAATAAACGGATACATATGTTGCTAAATTATACACAGGAAGGGTTAATTTCCTTTTTTTGTAAAAAATGTTATTAATGAGCACCAATCGTGATCGGTACACATTGATAACCAGGCCGAAAGTTCCGAAAGACAAAACTATATTTATTTATTTATTTTTAACAGTATACCCACAGCAATGCATGTGATTATTAGTTAATAAAAAAGTATTTCTGGTATTTGTTTTTACTGTTGATGCTGAGATGGATATAATTTCAAAATCATAAATAACACTATGGCTATGAAATGTTTTTGTTTTGTTTTTAAATTATTCAACATATAGCACAGTTTTGGACGGAAACTCTAGCCCCGTGCAGGCACCGGGGCGGGATCAACTGATCCTGAGAATAGTGCTGCAGTAGCCATTGCTTGTCGTAAAAGGCGACTAAACTGGCTTAACGATTGGGTTCATACTTTCCGGAACCCACTATACCGGATTTGGCCCTCGTGTACATTTTTGGCTTTCTTGTATGTGAGAGTTGAGTCGGGCTATGCCCCATATATAAAAGTAAGATTAGCGCTAATCCTATTACTTTTAGGGGATGGGATAAATGATGCTGGTGTGGCGAGGGCCTGGCACCAGATCAGGTTGTTCTAATTTCAGGACTGAATATATATTTTGATTGTAAATATTGAGTTCTGAAGTTGGGATTTACCCCCCTCGGACAGGTGGATACGGGACTCGACCCCGTTGACCCGTCTGCGTGTAGACTCCCTGAGGCTTGTACCTCTATGTCAGAAAAGCGGACGTTAAACCCTATTCACTCACTCACTGGACGGAAACTGAAATCTACATTAACGGTTTAAATATATATATGTTGCATTGCTGTAGGTAACTTTAAATGTGTACTTTATATTCATGCATTCTGTTAGGCGTCATGCAATATATATTTAACCAACATGTTACCAAACTTACATAGTTTCCATTTTGTAAAGTAGCAATGCTATACTATTGACCAAATAATACATGATTATCTAGATATTTTCTTCAACGCGGTGTACCGAATCATGTGGTCTTACCAATCGCAATGTGCTGTGAACACTCATGTGAACAGTATTGCCCACACCTGAAAGTCAGACAGTTCGTAAATGAGTGATCACGAAACATTCAGACAAGCAAGAAACTTAATATGGAGACACACCATAATGAAACTTCTTCACACCCATAGGAAGGAATCACAATAATAACATTTAATATTATACTCTATAAACAAAATTCAGCAAATTACCTTCATCTGGTATATAAAATAGAGCATGACTACATATAACGGCGTTGCTAAAACCCGCTGTATGTATGTATGTTATGTATGTATACTATATTTTATATATCTGATGAAAGCTATTGGCCGGAAATTTGTTCATATAGTATAGATTTGAAAATGGCACATAATATGAGCCGCGTCGCGAGAAAACCTGTCTTCGGGAAATTCTTGGTCAAATTAACATTTTGTTGCTATTGCAATGATATTTGTATGATGAATTGAATTATTATACCCCCACAAACAAAGTTTGAGGGGGTATATAGGAGTCAGCTTGTCGGTCGGTCGGTCGGTCGGTCGGTCGGCGGTCTGCCGGTCGGTCTGTCGGTCTGTTGGAAATTCCCTTCCGCTCTATATCTTCTACACCCATGCATGTATTATCAAATGGCCTGGCACAAAAGTTTCTCATGATGAGAAGGTGTGTCGCGATCAATAACCACGCACCTACGTCCAAGGTCAAGGTCACAGTTGAAGGTCAAAGGTCAAACCTATTGAAGTTCCCTTCCGCTCTATATCTTCTACACCGATGCATGGATTATCAAATGGTTTAGCACAAATGTTTCTCATGATGAGAAGGTGTGTAGCGGTCAATAACCACGCACCTACGTCCAAGGTCAAGGTCACAGTTGAAGGTCAAAGGTCAAACATATTGAAATTCCCTTCCGCTCTATATCTTCTACACCGATGCATGGATTATCAAATGCCTTGGCACAAATGTTTCTCAGGATGAGTAGGTGTGTTGCGATCAATAACCACGGACCTACGTCCAGGGTCAAGGTCACAGTTGAAGGTCAAAGGTCAAACCTATTGAAATTCCCTTCCGCTCTATATCTTCTACACCGATGCATGGATTATCAAATACCTTGGCACAAATGTTTCTCAGGATGAGAAGGTGTGTCGCGATCAATAACCACGCACCTACGTCCAGGGTCAAGGTCACAGTTGAAGGTCAAAGGTCAAACCTATTGAAATTCCCTTCTGCTCTATATCTTCTACACCGATGCATGGGTTATCACACTATGCCCATGGTCAAGGTCACAGACTTGATGCGTTTGAAACCGTAACGCTCGGCTAAATGGCTTATAATCAAAAATGCCTCGTTTTCTTTGGCTGTCAGTGGGGGTATTCGTGTGCCGACAAGCCACATTTCTAGTTTAATTCCTGTAAAGAATAGTTTTGCCTACTGAGTGGGCATGTACCTTTAACTTACATTAAAACTAGTGCACAGTCGATGGCGCGCCATGGCAATATACACACTTTTCCTAAATGCTAATTAGAAAATGGTGAGATACTCCATGACCGGGAGGTCGAATCAAAAATCGAAATTCACTTTGCGCATCTACATACATTATAAGGAAGGCACACACCAAGTTTCAAGTCCCTACCGTATTACTGTTAAAAAGTTTTACAGGACGGACCGACGGACGGAACGGACGGACGGACGGACGGATGGATGCCATTGGAGACCACCTTCAATGGTAGCGTGGACAAACATGGACAAAATGGATATGGTAGAGCGGGGTCGGGTGTTTTCGGCTGTCTAAGACGGGAACATACACTGTGTACAAATCCACAGGTGATTCTAGCGTGTCTTGGATGGTCAATTCTTGTTTTTATATACATCAAACACCTTTCTAAACAATGTACAAAACAATTCAAATGAGCCCGGGCATGAAGATTGTGTAATTTAGAAAGGTACAACACTCGCATTCATCACCATTGTAAGAAAAATCCACGCGAAGTCGTAATGTTTTACTCGCCTATACAACGTGTTGCAGCCTGTGAAACCGCTGCTTGGGGTGGGTTTTCGGCATTGATTTTTCCAGTTGCTAATACATTAACATTTCGAGCGTTAACTGCACTAAAAACGCGTCTCACTAATCTAAATTCGCTTTTTAAAATCAAACACGTTCACTTCCTGATTATAAATGAATATTAGCCGCCATCTTTAAAAATATCGAATCACGTGACACACGGTGATTTGGTTGGTTAATGGGAAATGACGTCAGTCTCCAGTAACCAACCAAACCACTGCGTGCACGTAATTGAAATATCGGCCCCATATTAAATTCCCATAGCAAAATCTTTTTTTGCAATAAAATCAATATTTGATGGAATTTCATCAAATACATTTTTTTGGGGGAGGGTGACTTTTTTTGTTACTGATGGAAAATTACTATTTTTTAGATTTAATGTGTTAAATAGCCAAAAGTTCATCGGCAGCACAACGTGGAACAGAGAGTAGGTATTTTTCATGTCGGCTGTACTCGGTCACCTGTATGATTGTTGTCTATGTCACGCTAACCTTCATTGCAATGTGACAAGCCTTAACTTACAATATCGGTATTCTAATATGTAGACACACTCAGATAAATCTGCATTAATGTATACAGCCATGTGTTACGTGCATATTGCACCATATTTATGCAAGTCTTTGTTTACTGATGTTGTTCTATGGAAAACGATTTAATTAGTATTGACAATACTCTCTGCATCGTGTGTCGCAAATGTAAAACTCACGGGGAAATGAACTTTCGACACATGCGCAATATAAGATAACAACTTAGGTTTAAACGTGTTTACAGATGGGGGGGGGGGGGCTGGTTAGTGCCGACGGCCGGTCAGATCCGACCCACTCTAACATTTTTGTAGACATTTGTTACCGCAATATCATCATTTTACACCACCTTGTGTTTGTTTTGGGAGTGTTAGGGTAGCATTTTGTATTTTGGAGAGTGAACTCGCCTTGCAGTGAGCGAGTATCGTAGCCTATTGTTCTACAGCAAGTAACTGAACTTCAGAGTGCAACATACAAATCTCAGCGGAAATTACGTCAGCTAAGTTCACGACGTCATATCTTGTGACGTCGTCAGACTCCCGAGGACAGGTTTTCTCGCGACGCGGCTCATATAGTTATAATTGAAGAAATATCATGAAAATCCTGGAAGAAAAAGAAATTGACCACATTATCTGTTGATTTAGAGGAAATATCTTGATAATTATTGATATTATTTTAAAAGGTATACATATCGATAAAGAATCAGGTGCGGCCCTAATGAGCTTCTGTACATACGTGTTGCACATACCACAAGTCAAAATATACCAATGTTTTTTTTTATCAAACGTAGTTTTAACGTACCCAAACTTGGCATAGTAAAATATATCCATTTTATGTGCTTTGAATAGTTTTCAGTTAAAGGGGCATTATAGGATATATTTTTTTAAATATTTTAAATATTTAAAAAAATAACAATATGTTTTCATCCTGGCCCTGTGTAAAGTGGTTTAATTGAAGATATATGACGATACTAGGACCGCTGGGTGGTTTCTAGTTTCACCGATATCGGTACAAAATGTTTGTTAAACACTGTCACTTTTCCTAATTGTATCCCCCAGACTACCGTCGGGGGATACTATGGATTTGACAGCGCGCCGCGTCCGCGTCCGCGTCCGCGTCCGCGTCCTCGTCCGCGTCCGCGTCCGCGTCCGCGTCCGCGTCCGCGTCCGCGTCCGCGTCCGCGTCCGCGTCCGCCGCAGACACTTCTTGTCCGGAGCATAACTCGAACACCCTTTGGAATATTTTCATGAAACTTCACACATGCATAGACCACGACCCGAAGGTGTGTCGCGCACAAGAATGACAACTCTTGCATAGCTAATTTTTGAGTTATCTCCCTTTTTTGTTTCTCGCACTGATTTCGTGTCCGGAGCATAACTCCACCACCCTTTCGAATATTTTCATGAAACTTCACACATGCATAGACCACGACCCGAAGGTGTGTCGCGCACAAGAATGACAACTCTTGCATAGCTAATTTTTGAGTTATCTCCCTTTTTTGTTTCGCGCACTGATTGACCATAACTCGACCACCCTTTGGAATATTTTTATGAAACTTAACACATTCAATTAGACCACGAACCGAAGGTGTGTCGTGCACAAGAATGACAACTCTTGCATAGCTAATTTTTGAGTTATCTCCCTTTTTTGTTTTCGCTCACTGATTTCTTGTCCGGAGCATAACTCGACCACCCATTTGGAATATTTTCATGAAACTTCACACATGCATAGACCACGACCCGGAGGTGTGTCGCGCACAAGAATGACAACTCTTGCGTAGCTAATTTTTCAGTTATCTCCCTTTTTTGTTTTGCGCACTCTACAAACTGGACAATAATGCATGAAGACCTGTTTTCTCGTCTGCTCTGTATACCTTTTCTCGTGTGCTCTGTACACCTTACCTGTAGAGAGAACAATAGAAACTGGGAGAACCATGTGCTAAGCATGGGCTAGCATGTGCAGATGTCCACTGCTTGACCACTGCTTGACCACTGCTTGACCACTGCTGACCAGGTAATTTATACAGGTAAATCACTACATTGGGTACTGTGTTGAAAATATTGTGGCATTATGTGGACCTCTGCAGATATATGTAGATAAATATAGGACTATTAAAAAAAAATCTGGTCTCCAATAGTAAGCATTATTATTTTTAAACTTTTTTTTGTCATTTTTTTTTTTTTTTTTTTCATTATTTTTTTTCATTTTTTTTTTCAAATTCTTTTTCAATTTTTGTCTAGTAGCATAAGGTCGTAAGTGCTATATACAGACTATTATCATATAATAAAACAATTATTGACTAGTAAGCCATAGAATATAATCTGATATTCTATGGTTCACTAGTCAATAATTGTATAATATGTTCGGGCCAGTGAAAATTGCTTTCGGGCCCAGGCTCGAGGTCAAGGCGGGACAAGGCGAGGCATCTGATTCCGCGGAATTCTTGTTTACTTATCTCCCTTTGTTGTTTCGTGCTCTGATTTTGTATCCAAAGCATAACTCGAACACGCATATACGCATTGCTCTAATGGTCCTCTACCGCCCTGTGCCAAATCCACGTTCGTTCTGCCCCGTCAAGCCCAGGGTCAAGGTCACATACTTAGTGCTTCAAAAACATTAACGCTTGGGTAAATATCTTATACTTTCTGTTTTCTTTCATGGATCATGGATCATCTTCATATTTCATATACGCATTGCTCTAATGGTCCTCTACCGCCCTGTGCCAAATCCACGTTCGTCCTGCCCCACCAATCCCAGGGTCAAGGTCACATAATTGGTGCTTCAAAAACTTTAACGCTCAGGTAAATATCTTATAATTTTTATTTCCATTCACGGATCAACTTCATATTTCATATACGCGTTGCTCTAATGGTCGTCTACCGCCCTGTGCCAAATCCACGTTCGTCCCGCCCCCGCCAAGCCCAGGGTTAACATCATATACTTAGTGCTTCAAAAACTTTAACGCTCAGGTAAATATCTTATAATTTCTGTTTTCTTTCACGGATCAGCTTCATATTTCATATATGCATTGCTCTAATGGTCCTCTACCGCCCTGTGCCAAATCCACGTTTGTCCTGCCCCCGCCAAGCCCAGGGTGAAGGTCACATACTTGGTGCTTCAAAAACTTTAACGCTCAGGTAAAAGAAGATTTTGACTTGCAATTTGGCCTCATTTATTATCAAAGCGATATGTGGGACATCCGTGTTCTATGAACACATTTTCTAGTTTATTAAACTTCACACATGCATAGAAGACGACCCAATGACAACTCTTGCGTCGTTAATTTCTTAGTTATCTCCCTTTGTTGTTTCGTGCACTGATTTCGTGTCTGGAGCATAACTCGAACACCCTTTGGAATATTTTCATGAAACTTCACACATGCATAGACCACGACCCTAAAGGTGTGTCCCGCAAGAATGACAACTCTTGCATCACTAATTCTTTAGTTATCTCCCTTTGTTTTTCCGTCACTGATTTTGTCTCCGGAGCATAACTCGAACACCCTTTTTTCAAACTACTTGTGTATCTGGGGAGGGGGATACACATGTGCTTGTCGACAAGCGTCCATTTCTAGTTAAAGTAGTCCTTGTATTTATTCCACTCCATGTTAATTGTTTTACATCCTAATAACTACTACATATTCTTAAAGGTACAGTTTGACAAAAAAAAATGGTTACATTTTTACCAAAGATTAGGTACGTTTTGACTAATTTGGGTATATTTTGACTAGGGTACGCTTTGATCACAGCTCGTTTTGACCACAACTCGTTTTGACTTGGGGTAATTATATCCTTAATTATACATTTATACCGCAATTACTGTATTAATTTCAATATCGAGTATACACTGTAACAATTAAAACAAATGTGCCGTGTAAACAAATTGTTCCCACGTTGAAAATGTTGTTGCTGTTATTCTCATAATGTTTTGCTAGTTATAAAATGAGTATAAATTCGTTTCGTTAATACTTGCTGTTTGCATTTTCAAGTCATCCAAAATGGACCGAAATATTTCACACATTTGATATCCAGTTTTAAAATCGTCATTAGATCAGATACCTTCCTTTCACAATAAACTGAACATTGCCATAACGTTTGTATTGTAGGTTTTTATGATTTTATAATAGTATTCCACACGGAACTACGATATTTTGAAATTGTAGATTTATTTTGCGCCCTTAAAGTTTAGCTTAACTGCATAACCTTGCAACAACAGTTATCAGAATAAACACGTTGCAAGGATTATGCCATGCAGAACTACGGGTCTCAGATTTACGTAGACATGGATGAACCAGATCAGGAAAACATGGGTTGATTGTAGATTTCTATCCTATTTTCTTATCCCAGTTATGCCTATAAGTCGTTTGGAAAACAATCTGATTGTGAAAAATGGAATTTGTGAAAATAATGTTTTTTTTATAATTTTTATAATACTGTTTTCAACGCTAGTTATTTTCCAGTATTATAAACATGTTTATTACAAATGTATTGTATTTAACCCTTAGACCGCTACTCACAACAATTGTCGTCTGCTTTTATATCTTGCCTTATTTCTCAATAAAAACATGGTTTGACAGCACTTCAGAATCATTTCCAATGGAAATGATTCTGAAATGCTGTCGAAGCATGTTGTAAATTATTCTAAAGTGCTGTCAAAACATGTTTTTGATGAAAGAAATGGAAAGTAGAAAACAAACAGCAGACGACAAAATAGTCGTGACTTCATGTCTGTCTTGATTATTAAAGTGGCATTAAATTCACATGTTTTTAAATTATTAAATAACTTCTGGGTTATTTCCGTATGCATGTAAATAGTAGTTGTGAAATATTTTCATCTTTTATTGTTCATAGAAATAACAAAAAATAATTTTTATTGACAAAATTCGTGAATATCAGAATATTTTTTTTTTTTTTTTTTTTTTTTTTTTTTTTTTTTTATTTTGTATTGAAATTAACAATATAATGCTGGTGTATGTTTGTAAATGTAAACTCTGGTTCAATCCAAGTGTTTGTACAGTTAGATTGTGTATATGTTCAGTTTTATTAAAAAATAAAAAATGCCAATAAACAAATAGCAGCCATCACGACCCAACTTGATTGGGTCGGTGTTGTTCTCGACTAACGACAAAAAATTAAGATAGCGGTGTAAGGGTTAAATTAATTTCACTAGCGACTATAATGGAAACTTATTTCTAACTGTGGTATAGTATGATCATTTCACAACAAAAAATAGATTTCACAATTTTTAGCTCACATGAGCAAAGCTCATAAGCTCATGTGAGCTATCGTTACCCAATGTGTCCGTCCGTCGCCCGTGAACATTTTCAAACGTCTTCTCCTCGATAACCATTGGGCCTATAGTCACCAAACTTCATGGTCATGGTCCTTAGGTAGGGGGATTACAAAATTGTTTAACTGACGTCATTACGTAGTCCAAGATGGCCGCCGTCTGAAAATAGCACAAATTCTTGAAAATCTTCTTAAGAACCGCCAACCGGATTTAAAAAAAAAATTGGTAGGAATGATCGATGTACAATGCTCTTTCAAACTTGTTAAAATGGTGACCTCGGGGTCAAAAACGGGCATGGCCCGTGGGATCAAATTTTATTTTTGACAGAATATGGTCATGTCATATATCAAATCAAAGGTATCAACTTTTTTGTCGAAATCGGATGGTTATGTCATCCAAGATGGCCGCCGAAAGGTCAAAGCGTTGTTCTTTTATTAGAGATTTCAAAATTATTCTTAACATGAATAGCTTGGCCTATTGTAGCCAAACATAAAAGTTATGGTCCATGGGTGAAGCCATTTCAGATTTGTTAAAATGGAGGTCATCGCTAATCCAAGATGGCCACCGTCTAAAAATAGCATAAATTCTTAAAAAATCTTATTCTCATGAACCGCTAGCTGGATTTCAACGAAACTTGGTATGAATGATCGATGTACAATGCTCTTTCAAAGTTGTTAAAATGATGACCACGGGGTAAAAAATGGGCATGGCCGGTGGGGTCAAAAATGGGCGTGGCCCGTGGGGTCAAATTTTATTTTTGACCGAATATGCTCATGTCTATATCAAATCGGAGGTGTCAAAGAGGCGATCGCTCTGGTACATTTTTTGTCGAAATTGGATGGTCATGTCATCCAAGATGGCCGCCGAAAGGTCAAATGGTCGTTCTTTTAATAAATATTTGAAACGTCTTGTTTTCGTGAACCGCTTGGCCGATATTGGCCAAACTTCATAGTAATGGTTATTGGGTCAAGCTTTGTCATTTTTGTTTAAATGGTGGTCATCGCGAAATAAAAGATAGACCCTGTTGAAAAGTAGGTGAAGTTCTTAAAAAATCTTCTCGCGAACTGCCAGGCCGATTTTTACGAAACTTGGTATGAATGATCGATAGTTAACGCTGGTTCATATTGCTTCAAATGGTGGACCCCGGGTCAAAAGTGGGCGGGGCAGGAGGGGTCAAGTAGGGGTCAAATGTCACATTTGACCGAATATGGTCATGTCATATATCAAATCCAAGGTATCGACGAGACGGTCACTGTGGAGATATTTTTTTTGTCGAAATCAGGTAATTACGTCATCCGAGATGGCCGCCAAAAGGTCGTTCTTTCAATATAGATTGACAGGCCAATTTCGACGAAGCTTGATATGAATGATCGATTGTTAACGATGTTTCAGATTCCTTCAAATGGTAGCCCCCGGGTCAAAAATGGTCGGGGCAGGAGGGGTAAAGTAGGGGTCAAATTTCACATCATGGTCA
The DNA here is from genome assembly GCA_029237695.1 of Conchocele bisecta. Classification (NCBI taxonomy): domain Eukaryota; kingdom Metazoa; phylum Mollusca; class Bivalvia; order Lucinida; family Thyasiridae; genus Conchocele; species Conchocele bisecta. The sequence continues at coordinate 125,703,585 of CM055268.1, read as the reverse complement.
TGTCAGTCATATATCAATTCGAATGTATGGACGAAGCGATCACTTAGGAGCATTTTTTGTCGAAATCAGATGATTACATCATCCAAGATGGCCGCCGAAATGTCAAAAGGTTGTTATATTATTATAATTATACTTCATACAAACCGCTTGCCCATTGGTAGCAAACTTCGCAGTTATGGTCCATTGGTAAAGCCTTTTCAGTTTTGTTAAAATGGCGGTCATCGTTAATCCAAGATGGCAGCCGTCTAAAAATAGCACAACATTTTAAAAAAATCTTCTCACGAACCACCAGACCGATTTCTACGAAACTTGGCAGAAATGATCGATGTACAATGCTTTTTCAAATTTGTTAAAATGGGGACCCCTGGATCCAAAATGGGTCAAATCGGGGTCAAATTTCATTTTTGACGGAATACGGTCTTATAATATATCAAATCAAAGGTATTGATGAGGCGATCGCTGTGGTGCTGTTTTCATCGAATCAGATGATTACATCATCCAAGATTGCCGCCGAAAGGTCAAAAGGTCGTTCTTTTATAAGAGATTTCAAATGTCTTCTTCATTCAAAACGCTTGGCCAATGGTGGCCAAACTTCGCAGTTATGGTTCATTGGTAAAGCCTTTATATTTTTGTTAAAATTGCGGTCGTCGTTAATCCAAGATGGCCGCTGTCTAAAATTTAAAAATGGCTTAAATTCTTAAAACATCTTCTCACGAACAACCAGACCGATTTCCACGAAACTTGAAAGGAATGATCGATGTACAATGCTTTTTCAAAGCTCTGGGTCAAAAATGGGCATGGCCCGGGGTGTCAAATAGGGGTCAACTTTTTTACGGAATATGGTTATATAATACATAAAATCTAAGGATTGCAATAAAAAGTAGGCTGGAAGCATCCTGTTGTGGTCTCCAAACCTCTCAAAGTTGTGTAAGATAAATGTGTACATATCGCGAGACAACTCCTACCCTTGTGACTTCTCAAGTTTGTCGCATTGACCATGTTGACATTTTGTGCATGTCATGGGCTTATTTTGATGTATATAATTATGTAGTGACAACTTTACATACATGTACCAGTATTTGCTTAATTTTTTGTGACATTGCACAGGTGAGCGATATAGGGCCATCATAGCCCTCTTGTTTCTTGTAGTACATGTATGTACTTGAATATAACCCACGTTTTTGGAAAGTTCATCAACTAAATTGGTGCAATTGATTGACATATGATACACGCCATGTGATTTTGAACCTAAGAACATGTGCGATTTTTCATGATAAATATTTACAATATTTTCCGTATTAGACGTCGAATGTTGGTGATTCCGCATTTGCGATGAAACTTTCTTCATCTTTCGACGTCATTTACAGAAAATAGCACATTTTTTGTAAATACACTTCATGAACAATCGCACTTGTTCTGTACACAAGCACATGGCCTGTCTCATATGTGGCTGTGACTGGAGAAATGGGGCTTATGTGATTTGTGACCAGTGTATCTCCTGATCACACTCTTGTAGACCGATAACAATCTATATTGCTTGTTTGAAGCTTACCGGGTGTTTCAATGATGGAATGGCGAACAGTTCAGATCTTGACCAGACTGCAGGTGACAGGCTGATCTTGATGGACCCTGATCGCAAAACCCATAAGCCCCATTTCTCCAGTTGCAGCCACATGTCATTTACATTGCATGATGCGAACATTTATTGATTGTATATCTGAGACACAGTCCCTTTATTCCAAATTTAAATGACGTTATTTAGTATGAACTTGATGTAATAGTTATAGTACACATATCTTGCGGAAAGCGAGACATAGTGATCACAATGACTTCCAGGTGTCCGTCCATCCGTCCGAAATCTGCGTTAAAGTTTTTAAATACCCTATACCTTATAGTCCTAAGTCACATTGACTTGAAACTTCATATACTTATTAGTCATCATCCATATATTTTTACATGGGTGTTTATCATCATCCATATTTTCATTCTACCCCCCAACCGTGCGGCCCCTGTGCCCAATGTCAAGGTCAAATTACTTTGATTTTTTTGTCTACTATGTCTCTGCAACTGCTTCACCCATTACCTTCATACTTCACATGGGTGTTTATCATCATTGTCGCGCCCGCTTGCGGAAATCGCGATATAGTCGGCATTTTGGCATACGTCCGTCCGTCCGTCCTTGTGTCCGGTTAAAGTTTTTCCATCTACTGTATCTTTTGTTTTGGTGTCCTATGCGCGACATGCAGGCCACGGCCATCTAGTCTGCAAAAAGTGGGTATAATTATGTTATCCAAGTGTCTATGCTTGGAAAAAACCTGGCCTTCGTGGCTTTGCCTCGTTTCTTGTTTTTTTTTCAAATTCTTTTTCCATTTTTGTCTAGTATCATAAGGTCGTAAGTGCTATATACCGACTATTATCATATACTAAAACTTTTATTGACTAGTGAGCCATAGAATATAATCTGATATTCTATGGCTCACTTGTCAATAATTGTATAATATGTTCGGGCCAGTGGAAATTGCTTTCTAGCCCAGGCTCGAGGTCAAGGCGGCGGGACAAGGCGAGACATTTGATTCCGCGGAATTCTTGTTAAAACTAACACACCAACAGTCGCAATACCTGAAAATATAGAAGCAGTCAAACATGAAAATTATAAAATTGCACTAGTCACTGGTAATATTGCAGTTGTGTTAGGACTGCTTCTATTTTACTTTCGAGATAAAATATAATCCTTAGCAGCCATATAAAGAAACCCAGTAGCTGCAACAATCAAAACCCATTAATTATTAGGTCAAATTACATTGAATTTTTTTGTTAAAGTTTTTTCGTGTACTATATCTCTGCAACTGCAGTATTTATCATCATTGTCGCGCCCGTTTGCGGAAAGCGCGATATTGTCTGCATTTTGGTATATGTCCGTCCGTCCGTCCGTACGTCCGTGTGTCCGGTTAAAGTTTTTTGGTTAAAGTTTTTCCATCTACTATATCTATTTTGTTAGTGTCCATGCCTCGCCCCAAGGCATGACATGCAGGCCACGGCCATCTAGTCTACAAAAAGGTGGGTATAATTATGTTATCTAAGTGACTATGCTTGGAAAAAACCTGGCCTTCGTGGCTTTGCCTCGTTTCTTGTTCAATTTTGGCTTGTAACTCGTAAAACGTTTAAACCCTAATAGCTACATACCTGATACTTGGTACATGTATGTAGCTTCCTTATGATGTGTAAATGCGTAAAGTTTATTTCAATTTTGATTTTATCTCAGGGGTGGGTGGTGGTCGGCGAATGAGACGGCATAAATTAACGGTATGGGTTCGTCCTTATAGGAATCACGATTTGCCTCGTTTGGCCCTCAGGTACGTTTTTATCTTTGGCTCTTTAGTTGTCTGTGAGTTGAATTGGGTTATTACCCATTATAAAAGTAGTAAGATTAGTACTGATCCTACTGCTTTTGGGAGGGGCCAAGTGATTCTGGTGTGACATGGACCTGGCATCAGATCAGGTTTATTCTGATTTCAGGGCTGAATATATAGTTTTGTTATTGTAAATATTCAGTTTTCATTTTGGGATTTTCCCCCCATTTGTACATGTACATTGTACTTGAAAATGTACATGTACTCGTACAGGTAATATATGGGATTTAGTACTAAACCTATTAACCCGGCCTTAAATGACCTTAGCTGTTGATAGGCCGCTAAACCCCAACAAACAAACAAACAATATACCTGCGTTACAGGCAGAAAATTAGGATTAGCCGTTCCCTTCTACATGTATATAATTATTTTGTGTTTGAATTTCTGATATTCTTGTGAATCTTTTTGTGTTATACATGATTTTACCTGTTGTTTAGTATGCTACTAATTGCAAAATTTGTCTACACAATTTATCTTATGCATAAGCACAACACTATATATTGAAACTGTTGTGTTGGTACATTATGATTTCACACCAAGGTATACGCTGTACTGCCTATTGTTATGCAACTAAATACAATATATTTCAATACCACTTGCATCGCAAGGTACCAACCATTATACCCTGGATCTACATTACCATTGTTACACAAACTTAATTAGCTCGATAATAAAAAAGAATACAAGCTCAATAAGAATACATCCATCAGTACATGAGATTCCATCCACATTATGAAATGCATCAACATTAAAGGTACATGCTCACTCAGTAGGTACAAAATGTTCTTTCGACTTAGAATTTCCGTCATAGCTACAGACCTGAAACTTGGTATGTAGCGCGATCTATATTGCTTGTTTGAAGCTTGATGAGTGTTTCCTTGATGGGATGGCGAACAGTTCAGATCTTGACCAGACTGCGGGTGGAAAGTTCATCAAATAAAATGGTGCGATTGATTGACATATGAGACACGCCATGTGATTGTGTACCTTAGAACATGTGCGATTTTTCATGAAAAATATTTTCAAAATTTACGATATTTTCCGTATTAGACTTCGAAAATTGACTCAATTTTCGTAGCAAATACGGAATCGTATTTGCCATGAAAATTGCGTCATCTTTCGACGTCATTTACAGAGAATATCACAGTATATGTAAATAGATTTCATGAACAATCGCACATGATCTTATGTACAAAATCACACGGCGTGTCTCGTATGTGGCTGTGACTGTAGTAATGGGGCTAGTATTTGTGACCAGTGTAACTCCTGATCACATTCTTGTAGCCCGATAACGATCTATATTGCTTGTTTGAAGCTTGACGGATGTTTCATTGATGGAATGGCGAACAGTTCAGATCTTGACCAGACTGCGGGTGACAGGCTGATCTTGATCGACACTTGTTCGTTGCCCCGCCCCATCGCGGGCACCTGTCAATGGGAAGAGCGCTGCCCATAAACGTGTTTTCAAATAACATTTAATGATTAATTTAATAGATATTGGCGAAAGCGATACGAACCAGGGCCCTGGGTCATGGATTACCTCTCCCGTTTCAACTTGGACGTTGGCAATTTTGCCTTGTAACTAGTAAAACTTGTAAACCATAATAGCTACAGACCTAAAACGTGGTGTGTAGCTTCCTTATGATGTGTAGATGCACAAAGTTTATTTCGATTCATTGATGGAATGGCGAACAGTTCAGATCTTGACCAGATTGCGGGTGACAGGCTGATCTTGATCGACAGTTGTTGGTTGCCCCGCCCCATCGCGGGCACCTGTCAATGAGAAGAGCGCTGCCCATAAACGTGTTTTCAAATAAAGATACTATTACGTGATTTGCAGCGCGACATTGAATCGATCGTACACATGTTGCACGTCACAAGGAATTACGTAAGCAAGGCGTTATAAATATAACTTTTGAGTTATTGAAACATTTAATGATTAATTTAATAGATATTGGCGAAAGCGATACGACCCCGGGCCCTGGGTCATGGATTACCTCCCCCGTTTCAACTTGGACGTTGGCAATTTTGCCTTGTAACTAGTAAAACTTTTAAACCATAATAGCTACAGACCTAAAACGTGGTGTGTAGCTTCCTTATGATGAGTAGATGCACAAAGTTTATTTCGATTTTTTATTCGACCTTGGAGTCATGGATTTCCTCCCCCTTTTCGACTTAGAATTTAACAATTTTGCCTTGTAACTCTTAAACTTTTAAACAATAACAGCTACACACCTGAAACTTTGTATGTAGCTTCCTTATGATGAGTAGATACGCATCGTTTATTTCGATTTTTCATTCGACACCAGAGTCGTCGATTATCTCCCCCCTTCTCGACTAAGAATTTAACAATTTTGCCTCGTAAAAGTTTTAAACCGTAATAGCTACAGACCTGAAACTTAGTATGTGGCTTCCTTATGATGAGTAGATATGCATAGTTTATTTCGATTTTTTTATTCGACCACTGGTCATGAATTATCTCCCCCTTTTCAACTTAGAAATCAACAATTTTGCCTTGTTGATTTGACACTGAGCCATGGACTATCTCCCCCTTTTTAATTTTGACTTGTTTAAGTACTATCAAAGCGGTATGTGAGACATCGCTATTCTATGAACCAATTTTGTAGTTAAAACTTATTTTATAGGAAATTGTTTAAAGGTACATGCCCACTTAGTAGGCACAAAATGTTCTTCTGAGACATTTTCTGGCAAAATAAACATTCATTCACCATTACCCCTGTAGTAGGAGGGGAATATGTTATAAAGTGAAAAATATCTTGTCGGCGGCTGGGGTCGAACCCAGGCCGCCAGTGGGAGAGACGAACACTACCACGTTGCTATAAAAGCCGGCTTGTAACGCAAGACAGTACAAATGTTTGATTATCCTACTATGGCCGTACTACTACATCCCTTCTACCTCAAGGTTCTTTCATAGACTCCCTTGTTCGTTCTGTATGGAAGACATCATACATAATCCTAATTGCGAACGGTAACTTGCAATCTACTCGCTACGGATGGTACGCGAGTAGATTGCAAGAGTTACCGTTCGCAACTAACATAATCCGACTTCGCCTATTGTCTCGAAGGGTTATCTATCCTGGTTCATTGGCACTGCTGTAGTAGGAGGGGGATATGTTATAAAGTGACAGGGGTCCAGATAAGGAATTAGTAATTGAGTACTGTCACTCCATCATTTCTGAAGTACTGAGCCTTGTAAGGGACATGAAGAGAAACAACCAATTCTGACCAATTTGATTATTTCGTTCTAATAAATTCCAATTCGTTAGAACGCATTCCAATTGGTTAGAACGCATTCAAATTTGTTCTAACAATTTCAATTGTTTCGTTCTGACGAATTCGAAATAATTGAAATCGTTAGAACGAATTGGAATGCGTTAGAACGAACGAAATGGAATGAAAGAATTGGAATGCTTTAGAACGAATTGAAATGCGTTATAACGAATTGGAATGCATTAGAACAAATTGGGTAAAGTAAAATCACACAACTGTTTACACATCAACAGACAGCAATTATGGAGACCATTCTAATGAAATACCAAGATTTGTTTTCATGGAAAATAAGAAAAATATGCTATATTTGTGGTCTGTTTATTGTTTTGTGCAGCTTGATACATGTACCACAAAGATTTTATTGCTTTTTGATACTCGCTACTTCTGATTTCAATTGGGTTTTTGGCAATTTTAATTGGGTATTTAAGCATTTAAGCAAATACGCAGCTTATCTGGAGCTCTGATCATCTGAGACATTTTTTTCTTGCAAAAGTAAACATTAATTCACCATTACCCCACGTATTGATTGGCATTATTATACATTTTATATCGGACGTAAATTTCCACACTGATATCAGGTGCGATAACTGTGTTTACATCAACTGTTAACGGACATTACTATTTATTCCCAGTATATTATTTTTTCAGGTGACGCATTTAATTCGTATAAATAATTAAAAACTAGAAAAAGTCGATGGCGCGCCATCACAATATACCCACTTTCCCCAAATGCTAAGTCCGAAAGGGGGAGGTAATCCATGATGGAGGGTCGGATAAAAAATCCGAATTCATTTTGCGCATCAGCACATCAAAACGAAGCTACGAACCAAATATCAGACGCGTAGGTATTAAGGTGAAAAAGTGTTTCGAGTTACAAGGAAAAAATGGGAAATTCTGAGTCGGAAAGGGGGAGATAATCCATGATGGAGGGTCGGATGAAAAATCCGAATTCACTTTGCGCATGTGCACATGATAACGAAGCTACATAGCAAATATGAGGCGCGTAGGTATGAAGGTGAAAAAGTTTTTCGAGTTGCAAGGAAAAAATGGGAAATTCTGAGTCGGAAAGGGGGAGGTAATCGATGATGGAGGGTCGGATCAAAAATGGGAATTCACTTTGCGCATGTGCACATGATAACGAAGCTACATAGCAAATATGAGGCGCGTAGGTATGAAGGTGAAAAAGTTTTTCGAGTTACGAGGAAAAAATGGGAAATTCTGAGTCCGAAAGGGGGAGATAATCCATGATGGAGGGTCGGATGAAAAATCCGAATTCACTGCGCATCTGCACATGATAACGAAGCTACATAGCAAATATGAGGCGCGTAGGTATGAAGGTGAAAAAGTTTTTCGAGTTACAAGGAAAAAATGGGAAATTCTGAGTCCGAAAGGGGGAGATAATCCATGATGGAGGGTCGGATCAAAAATCCGAATTCACTTTGCGCAATCTGCACATGATAACGAAGCTACATAGCAAATATGAGGCGCGTAGGTATGAAGGTGAAAAAGTTTTTTCGAGTTACAAGGAAAAAATGGGAAATTCTGAGTCCGAAAGGGGGAGATAATCCATGATGGAGGGTCGGATCAAAAATCCGAATTCACTTTGCGCATCTGCACATGATAACGAAGCTACATAGCAAATATGAGGCGCGTAGGTATGAAGGTGAAAAAGTTTTTTCGAGTTACAAGGAAAAAATGGGAAATGGGCTGAGTCCGAAAGGGAGATAATCCATGATGGAGGGTCGGAATCAAAAATACGAATTCACTTTGCGCATCTGCACATGATAACGAAGCTACATAGCAAATATGAGGCGCGTAGGTATGAAGGTGAAAAAGTTTTTCGAGTTACAAGGAAAAAATGGGAAATTCTGAGTCCGAAAGGGGGAGATAATCCATGATGGAGGGTCGGATCAAAAATCCGAATTCACTTTGCGCATCTGCACATGATAACGAAGCTACATACCAAATATCAGGCGCGTAGGTATGAAGGTGAAAAAGTTTTTCGAGTTACAAGAAACGTGACGGACGTACGGACGGACGGACGTACGGACGGACGGACACCCGTGACGAAAACAATATACCCATTTTTTTCCCCAAAAAGGTGGGTATAAATATCATGCCTCATTTGCATATGAAAATAGCCTGATACCACCTCGAGTCACTATCAGTAAAATAAATTTTACTAAATGATTATAAATGTATCTGTATAGCGGGCACTCGTAATTTGTGTCTAATGAGGGGCATGTACCTTTAATGAATGCATCAACCTAATTGATATAACATCACACACAGAAATGACACCTCATTGATTTATATGACATTAAATACACACAACAATACTGAAAACTAACACGCATAGTATGTTGATAGTAAAATGACATAACCATTATACATCTTAACAAAAGAATATATAGCTAATATTATATTACAAATTATAACGTATCGATGTTAGATACTTATGCTAACAAAATGTGTTATATTCAGCCGGATTACATGCTTTTCATCATTTGTCATATTTTTATGACCCTCGGGTCATGGATTATCTCCCCTTTTTCAACTTAAGACTTTTGCAATTTTGGCTTGTAAGTCGTAAAACTTTTAAACCATACTTGCTACAGACCTGAAACTTGGTATGTAGCTTCCTTATGATGAGGAGATGAGCAAGGTTTATTTTGATTGTTGATTCGTCCTCCGGGTCATGGATTATCTGCCAGTTGGACTCGGAATTTTGCCTCGTTTATTGTTAAAGCGATATGTGGGGCATCCGTGTTCTATGAACACATTTTCAAGTCTATTTTAAAGGTACATGCCCACTCGGTAGGCATAAACTGTTCTTTATATCAAAGACATCATTTGAGACATTTTCTGGCAAAATGAACATTCATTCACCATTTCCCCACGTATTGATTTGCATTATTATACATTTTATATCGCATGTAAATGTTCAGACTGATATCAGGGGTGATAACCGTGTTTCCTTAAAATGTTAACGGCCGTTACTACTTATTGTCTGTATTTATTTTTTGATGTGCAATGTTCATACTTTATATTCTGTCGAAAATACTATTTGTTTACGGGAATATGCAAATAGCCTGATACCACCGCGCGTCACTATCAGTAAAATAAATAGTACTGAATGACAATATCTGTATAGCGGGCACTCGTAATTTTTAGAAATGGTGGAATAGTGACACAATTATACAAGTATTTAATTCCCATAAAGAACATTTTGTGACTACAGAGTTGGCCTGTACCTTTAAATAATTACTAATAAATTTGGTATATGAAATATAACTGTGAGTTATTGCAACACGTAATTATTAATTTAATAGATATTGGCAAAGCGTCGATTTATGCGATTAATTTAGGCGAAATACTATGCTTTCTCGGTCGAGACACCAGTGCAATCCTTAGTCACAAAATGTTCTTACGACTTATAATTTGCAATTTTGGCTTGCAAGACGTAAAATATTTAAACCGTAATAGCTACAGACCTGAAACTTGGTATGTAGCTTCTTTATGTGCGTACAGATGCACAATGTTTATTTTGATTTTTTATTCGACCCCCGGGTCATGGATTATCTCCCCTTTTTTTTTCTCAGAATTTTCCAATTTTGGCTTGTAAGTCGTAAAACATTTCAACATTAATAGCTACATTTCGCTTTTTTATTTGATCCTTGGGTCATGGGTTATCTCCCCCTGTTCGACTTAGAAGTTTCCAATGTTGGCTTGTAAGTCACAAAACTTTTAAACCGACATAGCTACATACCTGAAACTTGGTATGTAACTTCCTTATGATGAATAGATGCTCAAAGTTTATTTCAATTTTTTAATCGACCCACGGGTCATGCATTATCTGCTGGTTGGACTTGGAATTTTGCCTTGTTTATTATCACAGCGATATGTGGGGCATCCATGTTCTATGAACACATTTTATAGTATATTTTAAATCATTACCAGGATTTCTAATCAGGAGCGGATCCTGCATTTAGGGAACGGGGGGATGTCCTATTTTCGGGCATGCCGCCACCGGAATTTTTTTGAAATCTAGATGTCCGGAACCCCCCACCCCTCACGATCAGCCTTTGCTAATAATTTGGTTTAATTTAATATACATGGATAACCAACCGGCTAGATATATTGATATGGTAAAATCATGTATACTTTCTTGTCAATATGGAAGGTTCTGGTAACTACATGCTTATCAACATCCTTGTACATGTATAAACTAGTTGTAGGTATGTTACTTAAGAAAGTGATGCAGAATTTCTATATCAACCTTTTTGTATCAACTTTGTACCTTTTCTGAATATTTATTCTGTTGATCATGCTATCTATGATTTCAACGAGATCGGGGCCGTTGAACCTACATAAAATGACCATTGAACCTACTTAAGATGACCTTATATATTGTTTGGATGTTAAACACAAATAAATCATATCAAATATGTTGTCTTATGCTACAAACATTGGCACGTGTTTTGGCAATTAATATGAGTTAACAAGGTATAAACTTCTGCATGACTTACTTAGTAACATCAGTAATCCAAAATCCTTGACTATGATGAATGTTGTTATGTATGGTTTAAAGTTGCGATATGACTTGGCTCCAGATGAGACCTTGTACAACAGCACATATTTCTGAACACAAGAAATCTTGTACAACAGAACATAATTCTGAATAAAATTAATCGTCTGAATATAATTTCCATCGTATTATCTAATATTAACCCTTAGACCGCTACACACAACACTTGTCGTCTGCTGTTGCTTTTATATCTTACCTTATTTCTCAATAAAAACATGGTTTGACAGCACTTTACAATAATTTCCAATGTAAATGATTCTAAAGTTCTGTCGAACCATGTTGTAAATCAGATGACAAAAAATTAAGATCTATAGCGGTGTAAGAGTTTATTGTATTTTTAGCTCACCTGAGCGAAGCTCATGTGAGCTATTGTTACCAAAATGTGTCGGTCGTCCGTCGTCCATGAACATTTTCAAACGTCTTCTCCTCGGTAACTATTGGGCCTATTGTCACCAAACGTCATGGTCATGGTCCTTAGGTAGGGGGATTACAAAATTGTTAAAATGACGTCATTACGTAATCCAAGATGGCCGCCGTCTAAAAATAGGACAAATTCTTCAAAAATCTTCTCAAGAACCACCAACCGGATTTCGACAAAACTTGGTACGAATGATCGATGTACAATGCTCTTTCAAAGTTGTTAAAATGGTGACCCCGGGGTCAAAAATGGGCGTGGGCCGTGAGGTCAAATTTTATTTTTGACCGAATATGGTCATGTCATATATCAAATTGAAGGTATCAACGAGGCGATAACTCTGTTGCATTTTTTGTCGAAATCGGATGGTTATGTCGTCCAAGATGGTCGCCGAAAGGTCAAAAGGTCGTTCTTTTATTAGAGATTTCAAAATTCTTCTTCACATGAACCGCTTGGCCCATGGTAGCCAAACTTAAAAGTTATGGTCCATGGGTGAAACTTTTTCAGGTTTGTTAAAATGGAGGTCATCGCTAATCCAAGATGGCCGCCATCTAAAAATAGCATAAATTCTTAAAAAATCTTCTCATGAACCGCTGGCCGGATTTCGATTAAACTTGGTAGGACGGATCGATTGACAATGCTCTTTCAAAGTTGTGAAAATGGTGACCCCGGGGTCAAAAATGGGCGTGGCCCGTGGGGTCAAATTGGGGTCAAATTTTATTGTTGACCGAATATGCTCATGTCGTATATAAAATTGAAGGTATCGATGAGGCCATTGCTCTGGTGCAATATGTGTCGGAATCGGATGATTGTCATCCATGATGGCCACGAAAAGGTCCATTTATTCGAGATTTTGAACGTCTTTTTCTCAGAAACCACATGGCCGATGCTGGCCAAACTTCATAGGAAGTAAGATCCTTGGGTGAAGCATTTTCAGATTTGGTAAAATGAGTACTCGCTTAATCCAAAATGACCATCTAAAAATAGCACAATTTCTTTAAAACACATGAACTCAATGTCACATTCTCCTCTGGTGTTCATGGAGTCAGGTGAGCGAATTAGGGCCATCATGGCCCTCTTGTTTTAAATGTTATATATACATTGATGTCGTTCACAAATATTTCAATAAACTACTTCAGTAGGGCTTATAACTTCAGTATGGCTTATAACTACTATATACTTACTATGTATCGCATTACTTTGGCCATCTATTGTTAGACATATGTCTGGACAATCACCTGGGGCTATGTAGATAATCATAATTAAATATTACTGACTGTTCGACTGATAGAACTTACTGGGGATGTAACCTTTTCACCACCACAGACTCATATAGTGTCATGGCAAGCAGGTGGGTGGCATGTGGGAGCACGCGATGGGTAATTTAACGATCGGGGTTCATCCTTACCGGAATCCCGACTGGAGACCTGGTTTGGCCCTCACATACGTCTTTGGCATTTTGTATGTGACAGTTGAATCTGGTTATACCCCTTATGTGAGTATTACGATATTCGTAGTCCTATTGTAGGGGAAGGGGCCAAGTGACTTTGGTATGGTATGGACCTGACACCAGGTCAGGTTATTCTAATTTCAGGGCTGAATATATTTATTCTCGATGTAAATATTCCGTTCTGATTTTGGGATTTTCCCCCCAATCCAGGAGGTTAATATGGGATCTAACCCGTTTGCCCAGCCTGACAAGACATTAGCTGTTGATAGGCCGTTAAACACTAATAAATAAACAAACAAACAAACAAACAAACATGGCAAACAGTGTAGATCCAGATGAGCCGGCTCATAACGTGCTATCTCATCAGGACCTGCACAATTTTTTTCATGGGTGATTGTTCAGGCGAACAAGATGGTGTAAATTAACGGTGGGGTTTCTCCTTATAGGAATCACGATTTGCCTGGTTTTTCCCTCAGTACTTTTTTTTATCTTTGGCTCTTTTTGTTACCTGGGAGTTGAATTGGGTTGTTGCCCATTATAAAAGTAGTAAAATTATTACTGATCCTACTGCTTTTGGGAGGGGCAAGTGATTCTTGTGTGGCGAGGACCTGGCATCAGATCAGGATCATTCTGATTTCAGGTCTGAATATATAGTTTTTGTTTTGTTATTGTAAATATTCAGTTCTGATTTTGGGATTCATCCCCCCCCCACCCCCCCCCCCCCCCCCATTTGTACATGTACTTGAATATGTACATGCACTTATACAGGTAATATATGGGATTTAGTACTAAACCCATTGACCCGGCCTTAAATGACCTGAGCTGTTGATAGGCTGTTACACCCCAACAAACAAACAAACAAACTGCACAATGTTTCCTTACTGGTACATGTGTATAGAACATGCAGAGTTGTCTACCCTGTTTATCACAGTTTCTGGTAGTTTGTACTTGAATATAACGCACGTTTTTGGAAAGTTCATCAAATAAAATGGTGCTATGTTTCTTGATAAATATTTACGAAATTTACGATATTTTCCGTATTAGACTTCGAAAGTTTTCGAATCGCATTTGCCCCGGAAATTAAGTGATCTTTCGACGTCATTTACAGAAAATATCACAGTTTATGTAAATATATTTCATGAACAATCGCACATATTTCATGAACAATCGCACATGTTCTTATGTACACAATCACATGGTGTGTGTCATATGTGACTGTGACTGGAGAAATGGGGCTTATGGGATTTGTGACCAGTGTAGCTCCTGATCACACGTATAGCCCGCCCGATCACGATCTATATTGCTTGTTTGAAGCTTGACAGGTGTTTCATTGATGGAATGGCGAACAGTTCAGATCTTGATCTGACGGCGTGTGACCGGCTGATCTTGATCGACACTGGTCGTAAAACCCATAAGCCCCATTTCTCCAGTTACAGCTACATGTCATTTACATTGCATGATGTGAACATTTAAATATTGTATATCTGAGAAACAGTCCCTTTACTACAAATTCAAATGACATTATTCAGTATGAACTTGATGATTTATTATGAAATAATAGGGAAAGTGTGAAACGATATACAATGTATAAACAAATATGTTTTCATTAAAACTTAATTTTGCACGAAATTGTTTAAAGGTACATGCCTAATCAGTAGTCACAAAATGTTCTTTATGGGAATTAAATACTTGTATGTGCCTGCTATGCAGATATAATCATTTACTAATGTTTATTTTACTGATAGTGACGCGCGGTGATATCAGGCTATTTGCATATGCAAATGAGGCATGCTACTTTTTATTTATTTATACTAATCAAATGCGTCACTTGAAAAAATAATATGTTCTACAAATTATTAAGTTTGATCATTGCACACCAAAAAATAAATACAGAAAATAAATAGTAATGTCCCTTAACGTTTTAAGGAAACACGGTTATCGACTCTGATATCAGTTTCGAAATATATGTCTGGTATAAAATGTATAATAATGCCAATCAATACGTGAGGTAATTGTGAATGAATGTTTATTTTGCCAGAAAATGTCTTAGATGATAGCTATGATATAAATAACATTGCGTGCCTACTGAGAGCATGTACAGGCCAATGTCTAAATTATGTTTCTATATCGTGTGATCTAAGATATTTTATTCCTGACAATGTATCAAGCCATGTACAGCTGTATTTACAAATGTACGTTGTGGATTATATTCCTGCCGTTGCCTAACCCGAATGTTCGGTCTGTAAAGCAGGGTGACTTTTACTGTACTTGAACATGTACATGTACAGGTAATACATGGGGTTTAGCACTAAACCCATTGACCCGGCCTTAAATGACATTAGCTGTTGATAGGCCGTTAAATCGCAACAAACAAACAAAACCTGCATACGGACAGAACATTCATGTTAGCCATTCCCTTATATATAATTACATGTATATTCGTGTTTAAATTTCTGACATTCTTGTAAATCTTGTTGACATGTCAAACCTATTGAAGTACAAGTATGGACAGCACGTGATTGCTAAATATATAAGATATATCTCTTCCTGTGATCAATGATAAGTGATGACAGATGCAGTATTCTTGTGGTTAGGTTGTGATAGTAAATAGTGTAGCCTTTCCTAATATAGAAATTGTGTTATCGCGGGTATGTAGACAAAATTGCATGTGCATTGAAAGGGAAGCATCTCGCAGTTGATGATCTCGAGTTGACCTTTACATAGTAGTGCATGGTAATCTGGTAATGTCTATTTATAGTAAGACATGGAGATATAAAGATGGAAGAAGTGGTTTACACTTGTGACCAGTGTGACACCAGATCAAAATTGTGATACAGAAAACAAACCAGTATCAGTATTGCTGTGTCAATATGGAGCAACTGCTTATTTTTCTGATTGGACAATGATGTCGTGGTCATGTTTGTTATCGGTTTGCTGTTTTCGGCCATGTTGAAGGCTCTCTCTATATATGTATATATACATTGTATACTGTGATTGCTCTCTCTATACATGTGATTTTTAGGCTCTGTTGTGTTTATGTATAGTATATATGTTCAACCATTAAATCATATTAACCTGAACCTTGCAATGCTTGTTTATTATCATCCATACTTTCATATATATGTCCAACACATGCCGCCCGCATGTCCAAGGTCAATGTCAAAGAACCGGAAGGTTGATTAGCCTAACTAGACCGGCTAACTACGTATTCACGTACTTTACTAATCTGTAGCTGATTTCTCCAAAATACATTCCAGCTAAGTGCACTTTGATGCTTGTTCCGTTCCGTTCCGTAAAGTACTAATCACCTAGGGTAATTGGTACTTTACGGAACGGAACGGAACGAGATTTTTATTTACCAAAACAGACACAAATGCCACTTCTGAATCGCGTCAGAGGCAGTCCTTTGGAATATGTAGTATAATACTTCCCCGCGACTGTATTTTTTCAAGAAATCCCCCCCCCCACATCTACCTATTCCGGAACAGCACTTTTCCTAATTTGATGCATTAATTAACTGATGCAGTTAATTAACGATGTGACCAATTCAAATGTGCATCATAATTGAAGTAAGTATCATGCTTTGGGAACCTAATAATGCAATATCAATACGTTGAACGTGTTGCTAATAACACCATTAGTTAACAAGATGCTTGTTCCGTTCCGTAAAGTACTAATCCACTAGGGTAATTGGTACTTTACGGAACGGAACGGAACGGAACGGAACGGAACGGAACGGAACGGAACGGAACGGAACGAGATTTTTTATTTACCAAAACAGACACAAATGCCACTTCTGAATCGTGTCAGAGGCAGTCCTTTGGAATATGTAGTATAATACTTCCCCGCGACTGTATTTTTGCAAGAAATTCACCCCCCCCCCCCCATCTACCTATCCGGAACAGTACTTGTCCTAATTTGGTGAATTGGTATTTCCCCTGTGACCTAGAATTTGCGAAATTTGCCAGTCGAGAGTCCCAGGGTGTTTGTTTACCCAAAACCGTCCCGATTCCCGGACGCGCACCAAAAACATTTTTTTCAGTTTTTTTCCAAATATTGGGACGGCGGTCGCTGCCCCTGCCGCCCCACTCCCGACACCTCTTCATTTAATTTATAAAATTAAAAATAAAATACCAAAACAGACACAAACCTTTGGAATATGTAGTCTAATACTACCAACGCCACTCCGTATGTTGTCAACCCGCCCCCACCCCCTCCCCACTGGACTGAAAAACGTTATTTTATTATTTCTTTTGATCAGGTTCCAGTGTTTGAAATGGACACAAATACCATCATAAATAGACAGTGTTCATTTGAAGTATTCATCAGAAATTACCATTAAATCCACTATATACTTCTATAGTCTGAATAAAAAAGTGTACTGTATCACATGTGCGTAGAAGTTCTCTTTGCAAAACACAACAATGTGTATTGTACCTCTCCTTCAGCCATTGGCAACGCACAACAATTGCTTGTTTACACATATAAACTGTGGCATAAACTGATTATTTTTGGTGATTGAGTCAAATTAGGTTTCACGTCTGATTAACAACAAGGTCTAGTTCGATCAGGAAACTTAGGTAGGACGATCGATATCTATAACTGGACCAAATTGCAACTGATTTGGTAATATGAACATGGATATATGATATGTCAAAACATGTTTCTAGTGATTTTATATCCCTCTTATGCGAATGATTAAAGGTTTTGATAAATTCAATAAACCTGGAAAAGTTGAAAATTTTCCAGCCAATTCGTGTACGCCTTACGTAGTAAATATTTCTACTACATGCAACATATTTATGACTTTGCTCCCTCCCTGCAGTTTCAAATCTGAATTTACAATATCTGATTCAAGTAAATAATTGCCCTACACGACCAACAAAATCACTTCTACCATAGCCCAAAGACCTTTAGCATTATAAACGCATGTGGTATATTTTCCATAAATGAAGCTAGCGAGGTGGGCGGAGCTAAATTTGTATGGGGTTATGCACAATAACCGTGCTCTTATTTCCGTCTTATTACATGAAGCTGCTCTTACTAACTAAGACCATGGCCACGTGGGCATGACACGTTTCCGTACTTTCTGCATTAACTGATCAGTGGAAACAAGAGAACTGCACGAAAGTATATATTGTTAACATAATTGGAACCGTATTGACGAGACGGTTATAATTAGTTGTCACAACATATAGTTTTGCCAAATTACGTTTTCGTCGCTATCGTATGGAATGTCAAGCGTTGCAATATTTTAAAACCACATGAACTTGCAAACTTACCCCACCCACCTGAGCCGTGTGTTGGGGCGCTTTCGATACAGACAAACGACCGGAATTTGCACTTACCACACCCACCTAATGTTTGGGCGCTCTCGATATAGATAAAATGACAGGACCTTGCTGACTTACCCCACACACGAGGGGTGTTTTGGGGGCTGTGTCGACATAGACCAAACCACAGGAACGTGCTGATTTACAGGTACCCATCACATGTGGGCTGTGTTGGGGGCGCTCTGGACACAGACAAAACAAAATCATTGAAACAGTGAACCCGCAAGAATTTTCATTTACAACACCCATCTGAGCCGTATGTTGGGGCGCTCTCGACACAGAGAAACCACAGGAACTTGCAGACTTATCACAAACATACACCATAAATAAATATTAAACACCTTATTTTTCACAAATTATATATTTCGTTGATATACCCATAAATATGTTTATACACCATAAATATTTTATACACAATACACATATTTGATATAGATGGAATATTGCAACGTTTGACATGCCATACTATCGTTTGAATTTCTTATATTCCTTTTCTAACATATCTGCAATTTGACTCAAAATGAAATCATCCCGACCGAAATCAAATTTGCAAATGCGCGCGTCCCACAAAAATAGAAGTTATGAAATCTGTTTGCGGATGTCCGGCACGTGACACATATGACGACACATTGAGCTGCCAATAGAGGAACAGCAAATGTCACGTGTCCTGTTTGGTACGATATACGACATCAGTAAGGGGTTTGACATAGACTGTGATTGGCTCTGGTACAAGATAATTATAGCACTCGTGGATTTATTATTCAAATAAGAACCTCGACTGCGTCTCGTTTCTTATTAGAATAATAACTCCACTCGGTGCTATAATTCTAACTAAGAAGCTCAATATAAGACCGTGTTTTCTTCCCACACACACTTTATGCTCAGGGTTACACTATATACACTATATATACTATATACATTATGTCGGTAACGAAATAAATCGAAAAACATTCGTCTGGGCACAGTATACATGCAAGGCATGTGGTGTGCTCTATCTCGCACGTGGATGTGCGAAATTCAGTTGCGGTGGCGTTCACAAACAGCATGTGCTTACGTACTGTTAATATTTTTCTGTATCGATGGCATGATAAAAAATAAAGCAAAGAGCTATTCGACCCGGCTATGATTAAAGTACATATATCAAAGGAAATTGTCAGAATCCGCCATGGAGAGGCCCAACGAGTTCAGTGTGTTATTTACACCCTGCACAACATCATCACCGACACCACAACAGCATCACCGACGAAATTTTGCCATACAATCCCTGAACAGTATGAATACGATGTTTTACTTCGTGGTTTTGATTGTCAAATGGAACAGAAAATGCCGTAACATAATTTATGTCATTTTTGACGATATGTCGACGATTAAAGGTTGCGCAAACATCCGAAACGTACCGATATTCGTACAAATATCCGTGTTGCTGTAACCTAGTAACCAGACAGTGAATACTATCTCCAGGAGAAAATCACAAAATGAATATGGGAAAATGGTCAGTTATGTGTTGATAGATCCTCGTAACATTACTTATCGTACGGTGTTTCTTGCGGAAAGAAAAGCTCATATAATTATATAATAAGAGTTGAACATATACCTACCAAGGACATACAACGTCTCCAAGTTGATTACAATTTGCAGATAATAAATCACGAAGACTCCGTAGCCCTGATATTCTTATCATGCTAACTCCGTAGCACCGGTGTCAGACTCCGTCGCTTTATGAAAATAATCAATATTTTACCCCTAGGGGCAAATTTTCGTCAAGCGCTACATTAGTCATACAAATCTCTTTCAAGTTGTTCTTTAAGTGACATATAACATTCAGTGTTCCCACACGAGCTTATCGAAAATTCATCCACAACAAACTTATATTCCACATAGTAATTTTCAACAATTATAATGAAATAGTTTGTTTAATTAATATAAACATATTCTATCAATACTACAGAAAGTTGATACTAACAACTAATGTTGTACTGGTAACCCATTCTGAATCAATTTGTTTACCATGGCAATAAATAGTATTGTGTGCCATTTATGCACCATTGCACATGCCTACGTGCAATCGCCAAGGATCCAGCCAGACTTCCCGCCCGTTGTCGCCGAGTAACCACACAGTGATACGGGGGCCTATTCACATCATACGGTGTACACGGTCCCATACACTGAATGTGCACAAACCATGTACTAAGCCAATAGACTAATCAGTTGTAAAAAAATGATGTCAGAAAAAAACATTTGGTCGCCCTAGCTGGTTCCGTTCCGTTCAGTTTTTTACTAATCACCCTAGGTGATTAGTAAAAAACGGAACGGAACGGAACGAGACATAGCCAACCACTCCAACCCTACTGTATCGCTTGGTTTCATTAATAACAATATAATCAAGTAATATTGATCGTAGAAGTTTCTGCTAAGACAGTACTGTAGTCTACACACCGTTTTGTTGTGTGTTTCAATTATGAATACAAGCTACGTGTTTCAATTTAATGATAATAATGTGTTTTCAGTTTACATGTAGATCTATGTTAGTATTAATTTGGTGAACATTGAATAGCTCTCAGATTCACTTATTTTATAAGGGGCGGTAATTCAGTTTTGACTCGGTATGTAGGCTGCGGTTTACGTTGATCATAATGTGTGGCCGTGACAGGAGAAATGGGGCTTATGGGTTATGCGACCAGTGTAGCCCCAGATCAGCCTGCGCATCTGCATCCGCGCAGTCTGATCAGGGACTACACTGTTCGCCATTCAGTCAGTTAAACATCCAGTATGCTTCTAACAATCTTGAAGAATGCGAACATTGGTGGGTTGCATCTGCAGATGAATGAATATTGGATATAGATCTATTAGTGATAATTTTAAAACAATTTGTTTTTATTTTTAGTAAATTTCTTTAGAAATCATTAGATCACACGGTTATGCCTACATTCAACTCACTCACTCACAGTATTTTATTTTTACTTTTATAAATTAAATGCAGAGGCGTCGGAAGTGGGGCGGCAGGGGCAGCGACCGCCGCCCCAATATTTGAGAAAAACTGAGAAAAAAAGTTTTTGGTGCGCGTCCGGGAAACGGGACGTGTTTTGGGTAAACAAACACCCTGGGACTCTGGACTGGCAAATTTCGGCAAATTCTAGGTCACAGGGGAAATACCAATTCACCAAATTAGGACAAGTACTGTTCCGGATAGGTAGATGGGGGGGTGGCTTTCTGGAAAAAATACAGTCGCGGGGAAGTATTATACTACATATTCCAAAGGACTGCCTCAGACACGCTTCAGAAGTGGCATTTGTGTCTGTTTTGGTAAATCAAAATTTCTCGTTCCGTTCCGTAAAGTACCAATTACCCTAATGGATTAGTACTTTACGGAACGGAACGAGCTCTATTTTTACATAAAATTAGCATAAATACTGTGCCAGAGCGCATGGTGTGGAATAATTAATACAACAACACTCTTGCATCATTGGATTGTGTATAAGGCACTGTTAACGTTTTTCAGTCCAGCTGGGTGGGGGGGCGGTAGTTTCTTGACAACATACGGAGTGGCGTTGGTAGTATTAGACTACATATTCCAAAGGTTTGTGTCTGTTTGGTAGGTATTTTTAATTTTATAAATTAAATAAATGCAGAGGCGTCGGAAGTGGGGCGGCAGGGGCAGCGATCGCCGCCCCAATATTTGGGAAAAAAATGAAAAAAATGTTTTGGTGCGCGTCCGGGAATCGGGACGTGTTTTGGGTAAACAAACACCCTGGGAATGTCGACTGGCAAATTTCGGCAAATTCTAGGTCACAGGGGAAATACCAATTCACCAAATTAGGACAAGTACTGTTCCGGATATGTAGATGGGGGGGTGACTTTCTTGAAAAAATACAGTCGAGGGGAAGTATTATACTACAAGCATCTTGTTAACTAATGGTGTTATTAGCAACGCATTCAACGTATTGATATTGCATTATTAGGTTCCCAACACATGATACTTACTTTAATTATGATGTACATTTGAATTAGTCACATCGTTAATTAACTGCATAAGTTAATTAATGCACCAAATTAGGACAAGTACTGTTGCGGATAGGTAGATGGGGGGGGGGGTGGGGGGGGGGGGGCGGGGTGAATTTCTTGAACAAATACAGTCGCGGGGAAGTATTATACTACATATTCCAAAGGACTGCCTCTGACACGATTCAGAAGTGGCATTTGTGTCTGTTTTGGTAAATAAAAAATCTCGTTCCGTTCCATAACGTACCAATTACCCTAGGTGATTAGTACTTTACGGAACGGAACGGAACAAGCATCTTGTTAACTAATGGTGTTATTAGCAACGCGTTCAACGTATTGATATTGCATTATTAGGTTCCCAACACATGATACTTACTTTAATTATGATGTACATTTGAATTAGTCACATCGTTAATTAACTGCATAAGTTAATTAATGCACCAAATTAGGACAAGTACTGTTGCGGATAGGTAGATGGGGGGGGGGCGGTGTGAATTTCTTGAACAAATACAGTCGCGGGGAAGTATTATACTACATATTCCAAAGGACTAGCCTCATGTACACGATTCAGAAGTGGCATTTAGTTGTTCTGTTTTAAAGTACCAATTACCCTAGTGGATTAGTACTTTACGGAACGGAACGGAACAAGCATCTTGTTAACTAATGGTGTTATTAGCAACATGTTCAACGTATTGATATAATTGCATTATTAGGTTTCAATTATGATGCACATTTGAATTAGTCACATCGCTAATTAACTGCATAAGTTTTTATATTTCGACAATTGCCCCACTTGGTACCCCAAACCGTGTTCCGTTCCGTTCCGTAAATTACCAATAGCCGGTTCAAACCTCGACTTAGACATCAACAATACTTTCATAGTATTTCCATCCCACTGGTCTGTCGGATGAGACTTTAAACTATGGTCCCGTCTCTTTATGACCCTTTCACTTTTCACTTTCAAGGGAAGTAACTACGTTTGAACTATGACTGATATTTAGGCAATTTTCGATTCACTCCAATTGGTCATTCGGTCAAGGGACTACGTTTAACTACGACGGTGTGTACTCCAGCAGTTACCGCCCGTGAATGGTAGCGTCATAACTCTTATGTAATGCAGTGTAATGAAATGCAATTAGAGTTATGTAATCAGAACTAATGTAGAACATGTTATTACAAGACCTGAATATGGATACACCGCATCTAGTCATCGGACTGTCCTGCAACTATTTATTTACACGAACTAGTATGTGGGACCGTTTGTTAGGATTCAAAATGGAAGGACCGCTAACGTAACTCTTGCTATTTAATGTGCAACGTTAACAGAACGGGAGTATCGCAGGACAATAGAAACATATGGGGACCGTTTCACTAAACTTCTTACGACTAAAATGTTCGTAACTGCATATTTAGGATCGTCTGGAAATAGCAATTGATGGATTTACATTTATTGAGCATAGGCAGCCTATGCTCAATAAATGTAAATCCAATAATTGTTTACAAGAAAACCTTGTTAATGTTAAATTTACGGACTATCATAATTTTGCACTTACGAACATTTTAGTCGTACGAAGTTTAGTGAAACAGTCCCCAGGATTGTGAACCAGACATTACAAGGTTGGCGAATATCGGGTAAATGAATAGGGTAAATGCTTCAACTGTTAGTAGGACAAAATATGTCGAAGCATATTAGAATCACAAAAGTAAACACTTCACATTTTCCCATTAAGTGCAAGATTATGATGTATGTAAATTTCACATTAACAATGTTTGCTTGCAAAGAATCATTGGATTTACATTTATTGAGCATAGGCTGCATATGCAGCCTATGCTCAATGCATGTAAATCCATCAACTGAAATTTACAGACCATCCTAAATTTGCACTTACGAACATTTTAGTCGTACGAAGTTTAGTGAAATGGGTCCCAACTGTCCTGCGGCCCGTTTCACTAAACTTCGTACGATAAATCTGTTCGTACGATGATTGTTACATTGCTACCTAGCACATTAATTGTGTTCACTAATGCTACCATTAACTACCGATATGTAAGTCATTAAATATGAACACATCCTCCAAAGGTTTCACACAATCGTCTGTTAATGCCACTTTTGTTGGAAGCTTTGATTTGCTCTTACGCACTTCTTAGTCGTACGAAGTTTAGTGAAACGGGCCCCTAAAATGTTCGCAAGTGCAAATTTAGGATCGTCTGGAAATTTCAATGGAAATTTCAATTGATAATTGTCTACAAGAATGACTATTTACAGACAAATAATTTTGCACTTACGAACATTTTAGTCGTACGAATTTTAGTGAAACGGGCCCCACGTGATCAGAATGTCTCTAGTAATGTGCCTACCCTAACGAGACGGAGCCACGTATATTTATACTTACGCGTCCCGACAAGTCGTCATTTCACGGGACTCGTTGAAATTATAACCACATGCTTGCCAAAATGTGGCAGTTCACAGGCGCGGACCCAGGATTTCGGGTTAGAGTTTCTTAATTGAAATAGTTTACTATATGCGTTTTGGGGGGTGGGGGTGAGGGCGCGTGTCAGGTTTTCCCCTATGTGACTCCGCCCTTGGGATTATGAAGCATAGCTAAAGACAAAGCTTGAACGCATTTAATATAACGTGGCAAAAATCAACCATGTGTAGGTATAATTATACTGATTATTAAATACAATACTATATCACGAACAACAGTGCAGATCGTGTATTATTGATCGCCGTAAACGTTAATGACTGGTATGCACTGCGTTTTTCAGACAATATTGTCTTTTCGGGTTAGATACGGTAGTCATTCTGAGATTCGTTGAATACGATCACGGCATATTTCTAGGTATTACACTCGTATTTCCTTTCAATACTGAGATCTGTTTTCGAGAAAGACAAAAGGACCATGTCGTTTGCTACTGTGTGACAGGCAATGCTCGACTGATAAATGACACAACCGTTATTGCTGGCTTCAATGTCTTTCAGGAGGTTACCTATATACAACATGTAGAAGAAAGTGGAAGTAACTCCGCCTGGTCTCGTTCCTTGTCGAACTGGAAATGTATCCGATTATAGAACGTAGCTTGTATAGAACGTAGCTGTCCATGTCAGTATACATGTTGATAAATGGCTTTCAAATAGATGCATTAACCTTCGTATGAGAAATGACGTCATATTCACTCAAATCCCTTTTTGAAAACCCCCATTGTATGGCCAGGCCCGTACGCAGGAATTAATTTAGGGGGTGCGTTATCGACGGCGCGACGGGCTAAACATTGTTCTGTGCACATCCACGGACAGACCTCGGCAGATAAACCGTTTCACCCATAAGTAACTGGAATGGATGTTGATATGTTAATTTTGCAACCAATCCAATTTTCACAAAATGATTTTCAGACCAAAAATGCAGATCCTGATGAGACGGCTCGTCACGAGCCGGCTCATCTGCGTCTACATTTGTTTGCCAATACCATTATACAGGCCTGTGGTGTTGAATGGGTTAAGAGAAGTGCGTACGCACCCGTCGCACCCCCTCTGTGTACTGGCCTGAGGGCTGAATGTTTTGGCGGTGCTTCTGCTTCAAATGTAATGTATATTACTCTTTCCATAAGTTGCAGAATGGTAGACGTGAGCGATCGTGCGGTGGATATCTAGCTGTCTGGATCGTCCTTACGTTTCTTACAGCCTTTGTGCAGGGTAACAATTATTATGTGCTTTATTTTTGTTGGAACATATGACAGTTTTATACGGGGTTGCTTAGATATACAGTGGAACCTGTGCTAAAGACCACCTCCGAATGGCACAATTACTATATAAATGACCCTGCGAATAAAGTCAACCTGTGAACAAAGGCCAGATGTTTCACTTCCAATGGCTGGCCTTTATTCACAGGTTTGACTGTATGTGGTCGACATACGAAATATGAGACACGCCATGCGAGTTTGTACCCTCGGACATCTATTAATTTCATTAAATATGTTTACAAAAAATTACAATTACCACCCCCACCCCCATTTGTACATGGACTTGAAGATGTACATGTACTTGTACAGGTAATATATGGGATTTAGTACTAAACCCATTGACCCGGCCTTAAATGACCTTAGCCATTGATAGGCCGTTAAATCCCAACAAACAAACAAACAAACACCCTGGGGACCTCACAGGTGTCCGGTTTAGAGACGTTTCACTGTAGTATGTGTTTTATGTAATTATGAAACATTCACTTAAACCTGATGACAAATTCCGAGCCAATGTTAACACCGTTGTAGTTTATGAGTATCAGCCACGGCAAAAATATTCACGTTTCTTGTTGCCTTATAATGAATGGTTATTATGAATGAATGTAGCTTTCTACACTTTTAATTACATGCATTGGTGTACTGAATGTGGCGTGTAAACTGTTAATAGCAGGAGGCCCGAGAACACGGAATTCGTCATATGAGACATGCCATGTGATTTTGTATCTAAGAAAAAGTGCGAAAACATGTGTAGAAAACAAAAACATATTAATCATTATATGTAGTCTTTAAATGTATGTAGTTAAATACAATGTACGACTAGTGCAAGACTACATACATGGTGTATGAGACGCGCCATGTGATGGTGTACCTATTCTAAGAACTGCGAATATTTATGAAATTATATTCCGCATTAGCTATGAAATTTCCGTTAACTTTCGACGTCATTTACGGAAACTATTGTAAATTTGGTAAATATTTGTAATGAGATAGCGCACATGTTCTAATGATGAAGTAACGGACCAAGGTATATGTATAAATACATTAAATATGCCTATAAACATCAATAAATGAAAAAAGATAAGCTAAACAAATATATTATTTTTTTTAGCTTATTTTTTTTTTATTTATTGATGCTTTTAGACATTATTTAATGTATTTATAGATCATATTTTTTTCGCCTATTTCTTTTTCATTTATTGATGCTTTTATGCATATTTAATGTATGTATAGACCTCGGTCCGTTACTTCAACCTGTGACTATCGCAAGGCGTGTCGGACCCGTGTAGCACTACGTGTACCTAATCAGTTCACGTCTCAAATAGTAAATGGACATGGTTTTACATGTATGCACTGTAACTGACCTGTATTAAACAAACGCACGATTTTATTTCATCACATTCAACGAGGTTATGTTTTATTATCACATCTTTGACACATTTCCGGGTGTTGTTTCTGTATTAGCACAGCTCGTGCTTGATCTGGGTCTACACTGGTCGCCATTTAGTCATTTAGTCATTGATGTATCCGTTACGCTTCAAAAACAGTATACATGTACATTGTATTTTCTGGCCTTTACAGCCGTATATATTTCCCATAGGAAAATAGTTTTTTCGCAATAAAATCAATATTTGACGGAGTTTCATCAAATAATATTTTATGGAGAGGGTGACTTTTTTGTTATTGATGAAAAAGTACTTACATTTGAATATTTTTAAGATTTAATGTGTCTAATGGCCAAAAGTTCGTCGGCAGAAAAACGTGGAACAGACAATAGTATGGAAATTTGGTTCTATGCTAAAGCTCGCGGATTACCTCCTCGTACGTACGGACGAACCGTGGTCTAATTTATACTGCTACTCTATACCGTGCTGAATAATTTGGTAATACCTCTCAGCTATTACTATGCTACCTGTAAGAAACACACTTCGTGATACATAATGGTTTTAGTTGTATAATGATAATGCTCTACCGTGCATACAACTAAATGAATGTGGTATAACGTCCCAGCGACAGTTAAGGCCGTGTAGGGACGGCACCACAGTTTAAAGTCTTATCCGACAGACCCGTGGGATGGAAATACTTTGAAAGTGTTTTTCGGAAGCTTCAGCATGAGAGGCATGTATTCCATATTCCATCACAGTCACAGCCCATCCCTGTGCATAGAACCAAATTTCCATACTATTGTCTGTTCCACGTTTTTCTGCCGACGAACTTTTGGCCATTAGACACATTAAATCTTAAAAATATTCAAATGTAAGTACTTTTTCATCAATAACAAAAAAGTCACCCTCTCCATAAAATATTATTTGATGAAACTCCGTCAAATATTGATTTTATTGCGAAAAAACTATTTTCCTATGGGAAATATATACGGCTGTAAAGGCCAGAAAATACAATGTACATGTATACTGTTTTTGAAGCGTAACGGATACATCAATGACTAAATGACTAAATGGCGACCAGTGTAGACCCAGATCAGGCTGCGCGAATGATCTGGCTCTACACTGGTCGCAAAAGTCATAAGCCCAATGTTTTCCAGTCACAGCCCCAATTACGTTCACTGGCAGCAGAACTGAAATATGTGAACTAGTTTAAAGGTACATGCCCACTCAGTAGGCACAAACTGTTCTTTATATCAGACATTATCTGTGATATTTTCTGGCAAAATAAATACATTCACCATTACCCCACGTATTGACTGGCATTATTTCCACACTGATATCAGGGGCGATAACCGTGTTTCCTTAACATGTTGACGGACAGTAATGAATAGAACAGAACAGAACATACTTTTATTTAAAGTCAGGTTACAAGGTAACAACATGACTGAAATTAGTAATCTATGTAGGTGGGTAGACATGGTTGGCAATGTAACGTATTTATGTCATATATAATGACGGGGGGTGGGGGGGGGGGGGTAGGCATGGGGACAGTAAACAAACATGTATAAATATGTGAGAATTAATGTTTGGGTGTATGCTAAGCGCTGTGGAAAGCGGATTCTATGAACGGTGGCGGCTCTGGCCAGTCTGTACATCTATGCAGTCGGGTCAGAGTCTACGCCGCTCTCAGTTACATCCCAAAGAGACAATTTTGATGGTTTTTTTTCGATGATGTTTTTGTTTGTTTGTTGTAAAAATAGTGTGCATATTAGCAAATAAATAATTGTCATTATCTCTAAATTTAAATAGTCATTTTGGCATGGCATACCATACATACACGCAAACATATTACTATACAACAAGATGTATATACTGCTACAAGTTTACATGCTGTTCCGATTCAAAAACATAAACTAACTCCTAAATATATGCACAGTATGTGTCATATTGAAATAGACGTCAACATCGTAGAAAACCAATGGGAACTACGGTGTTCCGTTAAGGGTCGCAATCGGGTCGATACTACGATGACGATAGTACGATGCCACGATGACGATAACGCGATACCACGATACCACGATAGTACGATGACGATACTACGATATTATATCGTACTATCGTCATCGTAGTATCGTCTTCGTAGTATCGTACTATCGTAGTATCGCCTTCCGGATGGACATGCGCATTCGCATCAAAACAATGGATGACGAGATAATTCGCCGGTATTTTGATACATATAATCATCATTAGATTGATTTAATTTCATTTAATAGGTATTTAAGATAGATATTTGAAAAATTGATATCGTTTCCGAAATTCTTGTTTGCGCTATTAACAAGGTGTGTGATCACGTGGTTCCCGAACCCGATTTTTCGACGTGACGTAATTTGTTACGTCAATTTTACAGTCGATTTTCATTAAAATCTTCGTAACAAACGGACGGATTTTGATGATATGTAGCACACCAAATACGATGTCATATGTGTTTTATGGGTGCTCTGAAAGTTCTTTACAATAACTTATAAATTTCACAAAGAATCGAGTACCGTTTATTTCTTATATTATTTCAATTCACGTGCTCTTGTTTTTTATTTACATTTACGGTAACCTTCGTTTGTCCATCCGGAAGGCGATACCACAATGACGATAGTACGATACTATGATGACGATAGTACGATACTACGAGGACAATATTACGATACTACGATGACGATAATACGATACTACGATGACGATAGTACGATAGTACCATGACGATAGTACGATACTACGATAAACAGTGTTCCGTTAAGGCCATCGCAATATCGCTATCGGGTCGATACTACGAGATCACGACAGTACGATGACAATAGTACGATACTACGATGACGATAGTACGATACTATGATGACGATAGTACGATATAATATCGTAGTATCGTCATCGTACTATCGTGGTATCGCGTTATCGGCATCGTGGTATCGTATTATCGTCATCGTAGTATCGTACTATCGTCATCGTAGTATCATACTATCGTACTATCGTAGTATCGACCCGATAGCGATATTACGATGGCCTTAACGAAACACCGTAGGGAACACCTGTCTAGACAGGTGAGTACACGGGAACCACTCCGTCATTCGTACATGTATTCGTCGTCGACTGGGGGAAATGTAGCCTAGTTAGATTTACAGCCAGCATAGGCTTGAACCTGTTCATAGTCCTCGCTGTCTGGTCCAAGCCTACGCCGCACAGCAGACCAGCATTGAAATCACAGCATGGTTATGGTATCGTGTATGTTTACAAACAAGTGTAGACCTTGGTCACTACGTGTGTAAATAAATGTTGTAAATATTCCCAGGTGTCACTCCACCGTCGATAACACATATAGTATATCTGTCTACCCGTGCACGACATACATGATCTAGTCATGTTGTGGGCGTGGGAATATTTGTATGACAAGCGTCAATGAAAAAAACCTCCCGAATGCTGGTTGGTCAATTGGTGCCACACAGCTGATATATTGAAAGTGGACATCACGTGTCGGGTGAATTTGTCAATGGATATTACATGTGTTTGTGCATAATTTCGGGATGCGTAAATTCTGGACGTGGTAGTATTGGATACTATGTGATTATAACGCGTGGAATGTGGGGAACGAATATTGTTGTCTGCTATTGTTATATAGTTTGTATTTCTTAAGAAAGTAATAATATAAAACATGGTTCGGCAGCACATAAGAACCATCTCCATTGGGAAATGGTTCCAATGTGTCGACAGACCAGTGCCTATCAATTTGCGCCAGGACGGACCAAGCTTCTTACTGAGGAAAAATGGCGATCAAAAAGAAAAGAAAATAACAATTAGCAGACGACAAGATCTAGTTCAGCACTACAAGGGTTAAAACTGGTTGGTTATTTATCTCGGGATGTTTTCATGCTGGACTTGGTAGTATTGGATAATGTGCATTGTGTGTGATTGTAACCCGTGCAATGTGGAGAACGAGCATTGTCGTCTGCTATTATCGTACAGTTTGTCTTTCTGAATAAAATAGGGCTGGCAACACATTAGTACCGTCTCCATTGGGAAATGGCTCCAATGTGCCGCTAGACCAAGCTTTATACTGAAATAAATGGAGATTAAAATAAAATAATAATAATCAGCAGCAGACTACAAGGTCTAATTCAGCACGATAAGGGTTAAAACTGGTTCATTATTTCTCTAGCAAAAAGGGAAACATTTTTTAACAATTGTATCGATGTGGTCGTCAGCTGATCTGTCTCACGGGACAGTGGGCAGCTAGCTTTAAAAAGGGGGGGGGGGGTGGTGGACGATTTTCTATATACTTCACTACCAACCCTGTAAGTTACACCAGTGTGTCTAGAAAAATAGGTTTATGTATATTTCTTGAATTTGGGAGGCTTGACTAGGTGTATTTTTTAGAGTATTTCATAATTCTACGAAACTGAATGTTAGCTCCAGTTGATTTAAATTTTGACATCTTGTAAAATGTCGCCTGCTATGCTGTCTCGCCGGTACGGTTTCGCATCAGAATTTAAGGTATTTTTCGGGCATTTGTAGCGAAAATTTGAGCTGGTTATGACCCCGCTTTGAAATCATTTTCAGAAAATGGTGTGGTGTTACAAGTGATAGAACAAGACATAACAAAGTATCTGTGCCTCATATTTTCATGAAAACAATTCCGATAAATTCAGCCGTGTTGAAATTTCTGACCAAAAATAAGTGGGTAGGGTAACTTTGTAAAAAATTAATTGAACACATCTGATGCGGTTACTGAATTTTTATTGTGGCGCGTGATTTGTACTTCATTTGCGAGTACTTTTCAATACTTGTCGCAAGAGCCTCCTTAACTGATTGTGAGAGGCGGTTATTTTTATAAGTCACCCGCCGCCCTCAGAAAAGCAGTAAATTTTAGCTATTTTCAACCGTCCCGTGATGCCTTAGAGAATACCAGGCTAGTGTATTTTGATATTAAGTTTATCAGGCAAGGCTAGGAAACGCGTCTACTAGGAATTCCGAGGCTTGTCGAGGAATTCCTACCGTTTCCGAGCAGAGCCTGATAAACTTGATATCAAAATACACTATCCTGGTATTCTATTTATCAGGTAACGTTTTATGCTCGAAAATGACCACATATGACGTCGTATTCTATGTACAGAACGCGGACTTGTTTACGCTGCGTCATTACACTGACGTCATTCGGTAACGTCACGTGACGTCATCCGACCAATGGAACGTCAGTTTTCACTTCGTTGTTTATATCACGTCAATGCCTGATACAACAATATGTTATCAGTTAGTCCATATTCGGTCAATACATGGTAGGTTACCTGATAAAATACAATGTTTGCACGTCTATAAAATCTGTATGGTATGAGTCTTATACGTGATTGTCGGAAATATGGGCACAGAAGTAAATAGTGGAGTGTGTCACCTATTTCCTTCATCTGGCACAAAGTACATTTACGATCCGCATACGGAACATGAGAGTTATGTCATCTGTCAGTTTCTACAGGCATACGATGGTTGTCGGTCCTGAGTTGGAATAAAATGAGACGTGAATTTTCCGGCAGGAGCGTGAGGTAAGGTTCAAGTTTATTATTATGTTTAAAAAGTCGGTAGTTTATGCGTTTAGAAGACGTGTCTAACTACTGGCTACTCCAGTTTTGTAAAAATTGCTCTTGCAGTGATTTCTTTATTATGTTATGTGAATTTTTCAAATTTAATTCCCACAAATATATAGAGAATAGTAGGTTAGTGCCGTGAATGGGAACAAATATCTGGCAATGCTTAGGAAACGGAATGGGTGAGGCTCTGCCGAGCACATCCCGTTTCCGAGCCGCGCCAGATATTTTTCCCATTCACGGCACTAACCTAATATTCTATTTATCCCGTTAACACCTACAAATGGCTTTAAAATGCAAAAAAAGTAACCCCAGTCACCGCATATATTCATACGCGGTGATTAGATCGTATTGACAGGATATAAAAAATGTTTCACGGCACCGTGTTTCACGGCACATACGCACTATGTTGACGAGATAAATATATATCCGTTACATCCAATATTGTTTTATGCAACCTTAGGTCAGTTTGCGGGGCGCGATACAACAGCGCCGCGACTACATTATCACGGTCAAAATACATGTAGGTGAAACTAGTCTCTCGCCAGCCTCTTTCAAATGCCTGAATGCTATGGCATAGCGCGTATTCTAGTATGAACAAAACCAACATTTGAATTGTTTACCCGCATTGTTCCAATAGTTCTATGGTTATTATTTGAGAAATGTATAAAGCTGTGAATAACGAAGACAGTATACCAGTTAGTGGTTGAGTGCGTTATTGGATGGACATTCTTGGGGTTTGACGCAGTGGGTATAGTTTCTGGATGTATCGTGTTTAATATACGTGGACTGCGGGATGGGTTGATGTTGAATATGCATGGCACTGATGCTGTTGCGCGTAACTTCTGATTTTCTGTTTCCAATACTTTCAATATTGTTAACTCATTTCATGCAAAAAAACGAGGCTAAGCCGAGCTACGTATGAAACGAGTCAATACGTTTAATACCTGTCATATTAAATCAACATTAAGTGTTAGAAAATATGTGGCTGTGATTGGAGAAATGGGGCTTATGGGTTTTTGCGAGCTGTGTATTTCCTGATCAGACTGTGCATCAGGATCTACACTGTTCGCCATTCCATCATCAATGACACACCCGTCTAGCTTGTAACAAGCGCTTTATATCATTATCAGCCTACAGGAGTATGCTATTTGATCAGGATCTACACTGGTCACAAGTTGCATAATCTCCATTTCTGCAGTGACAAGCACATACGTATTACATGTATGTGCCCGGTATTACAGTGGAACCTCTCTATACCGGACACCCAGGATATCCCATCGTCATTAATGTGATGGCTTTCACCGTCATCATTCTTGGTCATTTATCTCAGGTAATAATGTCTGTTCATGATCGCAAAGCACACAGCCATGTGTTATGTTGTGGTGGTTTTCGTGTGTGGAATAGGGGAAACTCGCTTTGGTATTTTCTGAAATAACCGAAGGAATACTTCGTTAGCTTCAATATCACCTTTATTTATCAGCATGCAAATCATAACTGCTGATTTTAATAATTGACAGACATGTATAAGCAATGACAAACACAATGATGTTCCTACTACTAACTGAGTGTGCATGGATCACCTTGTGTCTGGTGTTTCAGTCACATTGGTACATGTAGGCTAATGTATATTAAAGCAATGACAAACACAATAATGTTCCTACTAACTGAGTGTGCATGGATCACCTTGTGTCTGGTGTTTCAGTCACATTGGTACATGTAGGCTAATGTATATTACAGCAATGACAAACACAATAATGTTCCTATTAACTGAGTGTGCATGGATCACCTTGTGTCTGGTGTTTCAGTCACATTGGTACATGTAGGCTAATGTATATTAAAGCAATGACAAACACAATAATGTTCCTACTAACTGAGTCTGCATGGATCACCTTGTGTCTGGTGTTTCAGTCACATTGGTAGGCTGTCTTCAACTGTACTGACAGGTGCGGGTTTTGACAAGAGCCGCACACGAGTTTCAATGACACAATATCAACATGGTATACAGGATAATGCAATTGCAAGGTGTTCCATACAAATACACATGATTCTCTATTACCATTAGCATGGTTGCCATGTTATGTGAGCGATATTCACATACACATTGTAAACCCAACTCATTATATATGGCTCAGAATGATAGAATACCTGATTTACAGTGAAACCTCTCTAAACCGGACACCCTGGGCACCTCCCACCTGGGCACCTCCCAGGATGTCGGGTTTAGAGAGGTTTCACTGTATTTACTAATGCTGTGCTGATCACCGAGTAACTTATGTTCTGTAGCAGTCTAGTATGCATGTTTATTACATTAGTACACTATCACTGTTAACGCACTGAGTTAGTAAACTGCGAAAAGCCAAGTTTATGCAATAATACTGTTGCTGTACTCCGCACCGGCGTAAAATGTTTCAAGTCGAAATTGGCATCGGATTCCTGACGAATTATCATTCTGCACTTGCAGAAGATCGTACATATAGAGAATAGTAGGTTAGTTCCGTGAATGGGAAAAATATCTGACAAGGCTTAGGAAACGGGATGTGCGAGGCTTTGCCGAGCACATCCCGTTTCAGTGCCGCGCAAGATATTTTTCCCATTCACGGCACTAACCTAATATTCTATTTATCCCGTCAACACCTACAAATGGCTTTAAAATGCGAAAACATAACACCAGCCACCGCACATATTCATACACAGTGATCAGATCGTATTGAGAGGATATCAAAAATGTTTCACGGCACCGTGTTTCACGGCACATACGCACCGTGTTGATGGGATAAAAACACATGTTCGTCTAGTACCGGCGCCGCTTTCTAGGAGAAAAATGCGTCTAAGTGAGAGCTCTTTAAGCGGAGCTAAGTAGGATCTCGTTAGGAAACCGGTGCATATTTCGACGTGAAACATTTTACGCCGGCGCGGACTGCAGCACAGTCAATAAATGGGGTTCTGTTGTACACAGCTGGAGCTTTTGCAGTAACTGTTATGTACAGTGGAAACTCTCTAAACCGAACACTAAGAAACCATCTGTGATCTTATGTTTCCTGAGTTTCTTGGTCATTTATCTCAGGTGCTATTGTCTGTTCATGATCGCAAAACAAACAACTATGGCACGGAATGATAACATACCCGATTTACAGTGAAACCTCACGAAACCGGACACCCTGGGGACCTCCCAGGGTGTCCGGTTTAGAGAGGTTTCACTGTACATGCCAATGTATTCCCCTCCCGGGGCGGGAGTGGGGGAAAGTCATGGTAATTTGACCAATTGCACGAACAACCGTCTAATTCATGTATTTCCGTCTTAAATGGGGCTGTGATTGGAGAATTGGGGATGGCGACATGTGTGATCAGTGTAGCTCCTGATCAGATAGCACACTCCTGTAGCACGATATCCATCAATATTGTTTGTTAGGAGCATGGCGGATGTTTTACTGATGGGATGGAGAACAGTGCAGATCCTAATCAGACTGTGCGGATGCATAGGCTGATCTTGATCTATACTGATCGCGAAACCCATATACCTTCATTTCTCCTGTCACAGTTACGAATACAAATGTAGGCGTCTAATTCCCACTGTTGGGCGGGATATTTCCCATATATATATGATAGTACGAGGTAATTCCTGATAAATGTATCAGTTCCCGTAGGGCCGGGCCCCAGGGGCCGCTTTCACTAAACTTCGTACGATTGATATGTTCGTAAGTGCAAAATGATGATAGTCTGGAAATTTCACATTGACATTGTTTTCTTGTTAACAATTATTTTATTTACATTTAT
Organism: Conchocele bisecta; assembly: GCA_029237695.1. Taxonomy (NCBI): domain Eukaryota; kingdom Metazoa; phylum Mollusca; class Bivalvia; order Lucinida; family Thyasiridae; genus Conchocele; species Conchocele bisecta. Next base: position 125,666,575 of record CM055268.1, on the reverse strand, counting down.
TGAGCATAGTTGAGTTGTGTGTGGATAATAGTAACCTCGGGTCCATATGTCGTATATATTCATAGCGGCATTATAGTTGACAGCTATTGCAACCCTTAAAATGCGTTTATTTTTAATATATTTTTTAACTTAAACATGTTTCAGCAGCACATGACAATTGTCTCCAATTCTCGAGCGATGTCAAAACACGTTTTCAACAAGAGATACGAAAATGAATAAAAAACATAACATAACACCGGGCGACATTCACAAGCTTGCTGATGTAAAACTCACATTTTTGTTTAAGTGAAAATATAAACCCGACACCGGTAGAAACGAGGTGATTACAAAAGAACTTCCAAATAACCCGGATGCAGTTTTAACATATGTAACAGATACCATAGATTACGGCCCACAAACCCATAAACAATGCCCCGTTTACGGTTACCATGGTATCAATGGTCAGTCTCACGTGTCACAACATTGTGCCACGGAAATCGGAGACCCATGGATGCTGGGTCTTCCTGTCTCATGAATAGACACAAAGTTTCCAGGTCACTAGTCTATTCTTATGTTCTATAACATTTATTGAGCATAGGCTGCATATGCAGCCAATGATCAATAAATGTAAATCCACTAATTGTGTACAAGAAAACAGTGTTAATGTGGAATTGACAGACTATCATAATTTTGCACTTACGAACATTTTAGTCGTACGAAGCTTAGTAAAACGGCCCCTCATAGACTGAACCCGCCGATACTTATGGACTGTACAGAGACAGAACCCGCCGATACGTATGGACTGTACTCAGGACTGAATCCGCCTTGAAGAACGGTTCATATTTCGGTGTTTTATGGGTTATTTCGGTATATCTGGTGGTTTGGGTGCATTGTTACGAATATAGAATTTACATCACCTCCCGCGAGTTAGTACACGTATATATGTGTCCGGTAATTTACAAAGGTGTGAAACAGAGCTTCTACCTGCGTACGTTTTTAACAAATAAAACCATTATTTGTTAACCGATAACAATAAAACCTGTCTCACCGTGATTGTTTGTTTAGATTAATGTACTGGACCTGAACCGCCAATGTAAGTCAAACTTGTATATAGCGTCTGAAAAACGTCAACTATTCTCGGATAGATAGTCGAACTCTCAAAAAGCGGAACATTTGGTTACATATCCTCACGATATCATCTTATACATTTATCCGTACGCAGGTAGAAGCTCTGTAAACCTTTTTACATCGCCACTCTTATTGGCTGACGTCCAATAACGAGGGATGTCGTTGTGGATGTTGACACTTCACGGGAAATGGCTATCCAATCAAAGGGCGCACAACGCGTGTAATCTCCGCTTCCTTGGCTCGCTACAAAATCTCGCAATTGTATTGGATTTTAATGTCTGATTGTAGGAACAGATAACTGCAGTTTCACTATTTTCGGATCAGGATTGATATTCCCCTGATTGATACATTTCTCCTGAATCGATAGAACCCGAATTTTGGAGTTTGTTGGTTGAAAATTGATGATATAATCGGTCTGAAAGCAACGCATGTTGAAAATTCTATTGGCCAAATATTGAAAAAGCTTTTAAATCCTTCGGTATTTTGTCAGTATACAAACGGTGAATGTATAGACAATTTACCATTTCTATCGTGTGTAATGATTGAGCAGTAGCAGATCCACAAAACTATGTAGATAAGCCAAACCCAACGAAATCCATCCAAATCTAACCAAACTTTAACAAAATACCCCAAAGACACGAACATACTGACCATCTGTTCAAACACCTGTAATTGAACCTGCCGGGAGTTTATGACACGGCGCTGTTTGTAAGCCAGTCTTATAATTAAGACACGCCATGTGAGTTCGTACTTAAGAAAGATGTGCAATATCTAATGCAAATTATATTTAAAAAATACAATATTATCCGTAAATGACGTCGAACATTAAAGGTACATGCCCACCCAGTAGACACAAAATGTTCTGTATACAAAATGTTCTGTATTTCAGAGACATCATCTTATACATTTAATGGCAAAATAAACATTCGTTCACTATTACCCCACGTATTGATTGGAATTATTATACATTTCATATCAGACGTAAATTTCCACACTGATATCACGGGCAATAACCGTGTTTCCTGAAAATGTTAACGGACATTACTTTTCATTATCTGTATTTATTTTTTGATGTGCAATGATCATACTTATTATTTTTTCAGGTAACGCATTTAATTATTATAAATAATTAAAAAACAACATGCCTCATTTGTATATGAAAATAGCCTGATACCACCGCGCATCACTATCAGTAAAATAAACATTATTAAATGATTATATCTGTATAGCGGGCACTCGTAATTTTTAGAACTGGTGGAATAGTGACACAATTATACACTTATTTAATTTCTATAAAGAACATTTTGTTCCTACTGAGTGGGCATCATACCTTTAACGAAATGATCAGAGAAAATGCGACTTAGAATTCCGCATTTACTATTTAAATTTCGTTAACGTCCAATGTCATTTACCGAAAATATCACAGTTTCCGTAAACATTTTTCTTGAAAAACGCACAACGTCACATACACGGCTTGTCTCATGTGTTATCGAATTTGGACAATCACGAGTAACTTCCCTTGTAACTATTCCGGGGGCCCGTTTCACTAAACTTATTACGACTGAAATGTTCGTAAGTGCAAATTTAGGATCTCCCGATTTCAATTAATGTGTATTTACAGAAATATTGAGTTGGCTGCATTGCAGCCTGCTCAAATAGATCAATAATTTGTTTTTTTTTACCCGAAAACATTGCGAATGTGAAATTTACAGACTATCATAATGTGGCACATTACGCAACATGAAAATTAGTCGTTTCTATGAAGTTTAGTGACTTACGGAACAAGGACAGCATCATCGTTAGAGTTGGCAGAATTTGTCGGATTGACGTCACACTGCTTAGGTTAAACCACTGGAGCCCGTTTCACTAAGATTCGTACGACTAAGAACTTCGTAAGTGCAACATTTTAATTTACAATAAAATATACACTTACAGTCAATGGTGGAAAATGTTTTGAGGGTGTGTTCACATTTAGGATGTGTACACGAAGGTGGAAAATGGTAGCATTTACGACTCACGTTAATGTAAAAACCCAATTCATGAAAAGCTTCGTAAGAACATTTTTATTGTACGAAGTTTAGTGAAACGGAACCCTGTGGATTAAATTAAGCCGCGGGACGTCAAACTGAAATTTCCGCAAATTCTAACATGAATAGTGTGTCGGAAGCAATTTAAGGGAACTTGCTCATGATTTTACAAATTCGGTAACCTGTTTATAAGACTAAACGACGTGGTTGAAGAATGTTCTAATGTGTTTCAACTTGCGGCCATGTCGGAGGTTTGACTAGTGATTCGTGGAATTAATGTTTCTATTATTTCAGCACCGTTCCAGAGAATTGATGGTTTCTGGTCTCACTCTTCGTAACTGTCCCGTCCCACCGGGGGAACTCCCGTTTCGGTACATCCGCCTTCTCATTCTGTGACGTCATACCAGTTCAATGATATTGTCCCGGTGCTTTATTTGGCCTCATGCACTAGTGATTGTGCTGATCTTTCTAATTTGGAGCCCGGTTAAAGTTTGTACTACTGACTTTTCCGGCTAGAAATCAAGCATCTGATTAGTTCTCCTCTAACCAAAACTGTTTGATATCGAGTAAGTTCACTTGCCGACTAAGCGATTTCAATGATTTATACTCATAAACCATTGCCATAACAACAAATCATCGTCATTTTAATGTAAACTTTTGAGTAATAATATGCCTTCATTGGAAATCGATGGCCTGAATTGTCACCATATAATGCCAACTTGAAGACGACTACTGTTTTGTTCCACGTTTCGCTGCCGACGAACTTTTGGCTATTGAACAAATTTAAATATATGTTATTGTTATGAAAAAATACTAACAGCGTTACAGCAACAGTGGTGTTGACAGACAGAGGAGGCTGAGGACACACGTTCGGGAATCATTGGTGGTTGGAGGTATGATCTCGGACAAACTACGGAGCCCCGCAGGGAACGTATAATTCTTGTTTTTATTAATTCGTAGCCGCATAGTCCTCTTGTGTCTGAGGTGGTCAATCCTCTGTTTGAAACCAATGAATGTATCACAGAGAGGGTGTCTAGCTACAATGTTTCGCCTCCGATATGTACGGCTACATTTTGACCCATGGGAGAAAATGCATACCCAAACCTGTTGTATGTAGGTCAAAATGTAGTAAACTGTATATTTTATACATTTACACAAATAATCTTTGATGTAGAACTAGTAAATTGCCAACAATAATAGAACAGGGAAATCATTTTCATATGGATGCCATACGTTCTCTTGTTGTTGCTCAACATTCAACATAACGAAATGAAGCTTTCAAATGTACAAGATATACATGTAACTGTAGGATAAACACCTTGTCAATAACACATTTCTGCATGTGTAGTTCTTTATTAATAATTTATTTATACAGTTTGTAATGTTTTATTTCGCTAACATATGCAAAAATCACTCTTACATGTGTTACATTAAAGACATGGGGTTAAATTCCTACCCTCGCAAGAGGTATGGAGCGGGGTAGCAATTTTTGTTTCTAAGAGGGTGTCGTGCAGATACGGACGGAATTACATGTGAAGGGTTTTGTCTGGCTCACTCGCTGACAATCATAGAAACTTGTAAAATATGTGCACTTGTTATAGAAGCGGGGGACCGTTTCACTAAACGTCATACGACTAAAATGTTCGTAAGTGCAACTTTAGGATCGTCTGGAAAGTTATATTGATATATTTACATTTATTGAGCATATGCTGCATATGCAGCATATGCTCAATAAATGTGAATCCAATAATTGTATACAAGAAAACATTATTCATGTGAAATTTACAGACTATCATAATTTTGAATTTACGAATATTTTAGTCGTACGAAGTTTAGTGAAACTACTGGTGGTAAAATAGTGTCACGGTTTTGACAAGATTTCGTGATAGTTATCACGTTCAACTGATCCTATCTCGTATTGACTAGTTAGTAACACGTAAGTAACGAGATAAGTATGCAGTTAATGAGTCGTATAAGGTGTAGTAAGGCGACTTACTCACTGACTCCGCTGATCGTTAACGTTGTAATGCGACCTGTGGGTGATCCACAGCTCCGTTCGTCGTAATATATGGCGGTGTACATGCCTCTGACTCTCGATTATGAACTTTTATGAATAAATTTCACACTCATCCTGTTTGCACCCACAATGCATTACATGTAACTATATTTCCACACTGTACTACTAGGGCCCCCAGATTACCTGCTCAAAAGTCTGCCGTGCCATTTAGCACCTGGGGCCAGTTTCACTAAACTGTGTACGATAAAAATGTTTGTACGGAAACCATATTTATTTGCTTCTAACATTAACGTCTTTCTCTAACGACCATTTTGTACCTACGAGTTCGGCTGTCAGAACAAATGTTATTGTGCATTTCAATGTTGCACTTACGAACTTCTTAGTCGTACGATGTTTAGTGAAACAGGACTCTGAGGCGCGTTTCATTATTTAAACGTCGTAAGACTAAGACGTGCACAAATAAAATGCACAACAAAGTTTGCAGTATCAGGCGATTTTGTGAAATCTTAGGCGGATTTGTTCAGATGTAATGACCATTAACAGGATGCATGATCACTTGGTTACAACAACAACAACAATGTCTGAAAGTGTTGAAAGCTCGCCCACTCCAAAGTAAGTATTATTTGATATTTTCCTTAATGTGCAACGGATTTTGATGAAATATGGCGCAGCAAACGCGTCTTAATGAGCTGCATTTGGTTGTTCCGGGAGTTCGGCACATACTTATGTCGTTTTTGCGAAGAATCGATTTGCGTGTCGAGACACGTAAATCGATTCATCGCAAAAACGACAGAAGAATGGGCCAAAGTATAGATACCACCAACTGCAGCTTAACAAGACGCGTTTGATGCGTCATATTTCATAAAAATCCGTAACATAATAAGGACAAAATACAATAATATGTACTTTGAATCGGAGGGCTTCTGGAAGTTTCAGTACTTGTTGTTGTTGTTGCAACCACGTGATCATACACCTTGATTAAATGTAGGTGGAACAGGCTAGCATTAATGAATCACGTTAATGTGGGGAAATGCTTTTATATAAATCTTGGTACGAACTGTTTAGGTGCGTTGTTAAATTGTGCCTAAATTTCACGGCGGAATTTTGAGCAGGAGATCTGTAGCCTATTTCACCATCATTGCAACGGATACCTATTTCCTATAGAACTAACGACTATACATTTGATGACTAAAAGTATGCAGAATTATTATACTGAATCTATTACATTATCACAGCCAAAATGGCTGTGATAATGTAATAAATTCAGTATAATAAAAATTAATAAAGTTATCCTTAAATTGAAAATTTCTCCATCAAAGTGTTCTTAGAAAGAAAAGTATAGTTTGCAATTTTGATGAAATATGCTACTGGGGGCCCTTTGAATTCACAAGAAGCAACGCACCGGTTTCCTGATGAGATGCCATTCGGCTCTATTTAGAGTCCTCGCGTTTATAAACGCATTGTTCGTCTAGTAACCGGCGTATGCAGTATATTCCGCATGTAGCTGAATGGGAATTCGTCAGGAATCCAGCGCTTATTTCGACGTGACACAGTTTACGGTGGCGCGAGGTGCAGCACCAATGAATCTGCTGAGAGCCATGTCGACGATAGCCGACCTAGAGAATACCAGGATATCGTCGTCAGTGGCGTAGCCAGAGCCTAAAAAACACCGTGGTCGGGGGGGGGTGTTATCCCCTGGGTAAACACCGAGGTATAACAGTACATGGGAAACACGTCAGAGGCTCGCTGAGGAATTCATACCGTGTCCGAGCCGAGTCGGATAAACTTGACATCAAACGACATTAGCATATGGTATTCTAATTATTACGTAATATATTATACTACAGTATGAGCAAAACACATGACTTGATTTTCATTGAAAAGAAGGCGGCCTTGTTTACTTTGAATCATTTCTCTGACGTCATTCGGTAACGTAATATAATATTATATCATAGTTCGACCATTGAAACGTGTTCGACCATTGAAACGACAGTAACGCATTTGTTGTAACCCATATATCTATATATATATATAGAGAGAGAGAGAGAGAGAGAGAGAGAGAGAGAGAGAGAGAGCAGTGGCGTAGGAGCCGGGGGGGGGGGGGGGCCAGGGGGGGGGGGGGGGGGGGGGGCGGGGGGGGGGGCCGGGCCCCCCCCCCCAATATTTGGAGTGGGGGGGCCATTATATGCTAATAAGGCTATGGCCCCCCCCCCCAATAATTGGTGGATGAAATTTCCTGTGTAGACCTTATTATTTTTGTTCATCAATTATACGAGTTTTATCCCGGCTTCACCGCTTTATTCATCTGTGCAAAACAAGCAAACCTGTACATTTATAATATTAATAAAAGCACTGCGAGACTGGCATGTCTCAGACTGATATATGCTGATTATATATCGAACATGAATTACCAGACGAATAGATTAGCGCTAATCATATTACATATATGTACTGTTATGGGATAGGGATAAATGATGCTGGTGAAGTGAGAACCTGGCACCAGATCAGGTTGTTCTGATTTAATTATTGTAACTAAATATTGAGTACTGATGTAAGGATTTACCCAATTCCAGTCTGCATGTAGACACTTTAGGCTGAGACCTCGCTGTCAGACAAGTTGACGTTAAACCCCATTCAACAACCACCACACCCTCGGATGAAAATTGAGGGGTTCTATGAATTTGACGTTGTTACACCACCGCGTCCGCCGCAGACAAGGTCCTGTCTGGAAAATAACTGAAAAAATGTACGAGATATTTTTTAATAAAACTTCACCCGTGCATACATATCAACTCAAATGTGTGTCACGCACAAGAACGACCACCTTCGCACACCTGGTTTTGGAGATTTGGCTCTGAAATGTTGTGCATTGCGCACAAGTAAGTTGGGGCCCCGATCCAATCGGGATAATAAGTGGGAGGCCTGCCCCCCACCACCCCGAATATTGATGGACATGGGGGGGGCCTGGCCCCCCCCCCCCAATATTGTTAAAAGTGGGGGGCCTGGGCCACCAATATTAAGATGAAGAACGTTTTTTTTTTTTTTTTTTTTTTTTTTTTTTTGCTTGTCAATAATAAATTCGCTTTTACCAACTTGGCCCCCCCCCCCCAATAATTGAAACGCTCCTACGCCTATGGAGAGAGGTGGGGGGGGGGGGGCTTGTCTGACCGTGCGGTTTTGTAAAGTGTTTCTCGAAGAGGACGAAGATATTGGTCAGCGGACGAGTTATTTGGGAGACGAATCCGTCAAATGTTGTTGGGCCAGCTCAACCTGTAGTCTATTTCATCAAAATTGCAACGTGTACTTATTTACGAAAACATACCTTGAGGGAGTAATCATTTATTTTCCCCAAAATGCAATATTTAATATAGAACTAAAGCCTTCATATAGTTGATGATTAAAAGTATACATAATTATTTTATTAAATGTATTACATTAAAATGGCTGTGATAGTGTAATAAATTCAGTATAATAAAAATTAATAAGTTTCTCCCTCAATGCAAACTTTACTAGATAAGTATACTTTGCAATGGTGGTGAAATAGGCTACAGTGCTGCTGTTTCCGATGAAAACAAACTTCGGCAAAACAAATGTAGACATTCACGTTGTTCATGATTGGCAATCACACATATGTGTTCTACAATAAAGTAATGTCACGGTACGTAACTCACTGTGGGGAGGAAATGTGTATTCGTGCCCGGCTAGCTCAGTCGGTTAGAGCGATGGTACGGTAATCCAGAGGTCCCCAGTTCGACCTCGGGTCGGATATGCATGTTTCTCGCCCTGTGACATTAATTTTGGCGCCCAACGAGGGACCGTATCTGCTAGATATACTACCCAAAATGTAACACAAATATGTAATAAAAATATGGAATCCAGAGACGAATTAAATATAGAATTCGGGGACGAATTCCAATTTGGCGGGGAAGTATGCCACGGTACGTAACTTACCGTGGGAGGAAATGTGTATTCGTGCCCGGCTAGCTCAGTCGGTTAGAGCGATGGTACGGTAATCCAGAGGTTCCTGGTTCGAGCCTCGGGTCAGATATGCATGTTTCTCGCCCTGTGACAGTAACATTGATTAATTATTATAGATTAATATCCTCAATATATTCGAAGCAGCTTATAAATTATATCAGTCTAGTAATGAAAATGAAGTGTATAACCCGTTAGCGACACATTCCGGTACTCGAGAAATAAAGAATATACACGAGGGTGACGGTGCTGTTTGATATATTCGACATTACCATTATCAACTTCCAAATTCATCACTCTAAATTATTATGACGATTAACTACTAAAACTCACAAAATGAGAAATGATCGTTGTCGTCATGATCAGATTATCTGAAAAACTGCACGTTTTCCAGGAAATTTCCGCCTTCTACTATAGACAGTAGGTTGAAGTTAGCTTAGAAAATCTCAGCTCTACGGATGTTTTTTACTATTTCATCTGTCTTTTATATTTTCTGTATCCGTGAGAGCTGAGACCCCATTAATATAAATATTGGTCACAATCACAGCACAATCTGTCCTGGCTGAAGTCCGACTTCCAGAATAGACAGTGGGTTGCTCTAGAGTGCTTTAGAGTGTCAATGGCTTTGCTACATAAGGTTTCATATTCGCACACTGAAAAATCACATATTGTCCTTTGGAAATGCACATTAAAACTTATGCACAGGTCTATCAATGTTTTGCCCTACCAGGTTGTGTGCATATAGGAGACTTAAAGGTACATGCCCACTCAATAGACACACAATGTTCTTCATAGGAAGTAAATAAGAGTATAATTGTGTCACTAATCCACCAGTTCTAAAGATTACGAGTGGCCACTATATAAATATAATAATTTAGTAATATTTATGTTACCGATAGTGACTCGCGTTTACCAGTATGAGGCTATTTTCATATGCAAATGAGGCATGGTATTTTTGTCAATATCGGTGTGGCATGTATGCTGCGTGGTTTCCGGCGGCTGTGTCGATTCATCAATACACAGCATCAGTATGTCAGATGTGGTGCGTGGAGTCCGGCAGTCATCAGAAAATATGGAAATATGCTACAGTATTCATACGCACGAAATGTCTTGATTCGTACAAAATTTAGCTGATAACCTGAGCCCAAAACTGTGAAAACTATAGAGAATAGTATATGTAGAGTTTTAGATATAAAGCAAGACAGATCAAAACGCCATATATAGGCACTATTTTCTTGGTCGTACTCGTCGTTTACGCGCAGCACGACAATGGCTGCCCACATAGAAATTTGAGTGACATAATATGCTATATCCAAGGGAGATAACATATGATATAATAAGTTTCTATTATTATAAACTGTATATAATATGAAATAGGCACTACCTATGACCGGCGACGTTAGTGTATGAAACTAAATTTACCAATTGATAGCTTTACCATGATGTTAGTAAGCTATAAACGGTACCGTAGTATATTGTGCTATTGCAGAGCTACTTAATTCCCGCAAATACCACGGTGTTACAGCCTCTCTACTATAATTGAATGGTGTCATTGGCGCACTTCTCTTATTTGACCAGTGATACAATTTAGATATTTCCTTTTCATATATAGTACATTAATAGCCTAGGAATTATAGAAACTGTATTAGTGCATTTACGATAATTTCAAGAAAAAATAACAAGGCTAAATTAAGCATCTTCAGTGATAGTATTCCCAATTTTCACAATCTCAGTCGTCATTGAGCTCGACTGTCACTTCGAGAGCTATACACATTTTGCCTATTTTTTGGTATCAAGTGTGTTAAGTTTTACATTTACTTTTGATTAACCCAGTGCTGTGTCAGATGTGTTTGTATACTGGACTACAGCAACAGGTGCACATAGACGCACACTTGCAACGTATACTTTGTTCTGGTAGTCGTGTTCACCAATTATCCCGGTTCGCTTGACTATGTCTTGTATTTTTAAACTCCCATCAGTGAAGTTAAGTGCAGCGTGGCGGCTATAGAAATTCTGCAGGTGCGTCCTTCCAGTGATGGTATTATTTTCTCGATTCCTTTTTTAGTAGTTTCATAAACTAACGTCGCCCGTCATAGGTAGTGCCTATTTCATATTATAAATACTTTTTTGGAATAACTAGCTTTTATCTTTAGCGTTTTAAATGATTTATTAATGGGAATATACATAATATAATGTATTTTGTTACATAGCACTCGAAATAAAGTAAATATAACAAATTAATCTCACTTGCGCCGAAATAAGGCCATTGCGCTATTTAGTCGTACCGCTAACTAAACCGGAAGTAATCAGAATGTGGAGTCGGTGAAACTGAAATCAACATTTCTTATGTTTTATGCAAATATTCAGTAAATTCCTTGTATTAAATTAATTAGAAGGTATTTGATTCAATAATTTCTCTCTATTTTTATTTTGTTACTGTACATCCAGCCAAAAAAGCATTAACTGTTTAAATTGATAGTTGTTTTCTCATAGTTGTGTAGTCGACACATACCAATAGCCGGCAAACATACAAATAGTGACAAATATACAAGAAGAGTAACCAATCCATACTGCATGTATGTCAACTACAGCCTGAAGGCTTAGAAAATATAATTTGATGTAGGCCCTGGCAGGAGGAAAGATAGTTTAAAAAACTTCTGAGAAAAAAACAAATCCTCAGCGGTATGACTGAATCGCGAAAACAAGTTGTTTTCGCGAAAACAAGATTTACTTGCGAAAACAACCCATAAAATCATTATTTGGTAAAACTTTATTAATTTTCTCTGTGCATATTATTAAGACTGTTATAACTAATTAATGGACCAAATTTCGCTGAAAAATATTAAATCTGAGTGTAGTTATGATTAATATTCTTATTGTATCCCCCGGACTCCGTCGGGGATACTATGGATTTGACAGCGCGCCGCGTCCGCGGTCTGTGTCCGCGGTCCGCGTACGCGTCCGCCGCAGACACTTCTTGTCCGGAGCATAACTCGAACACCCTTTGGAATATTTTCATGAAACTTCACACATGCATAGACCACGACCCGAAGGTGTGTCGCGCACAAGAATGACAACTCTTGCATAGCTAATTTTTGAGTTATCTCCCTTTTTTGTTTCTCGCACTGATTTCGTGTCCGGAGCATAACTCCACCACCCTTTCGAATATTTTCATGAAACTTCACTCATGCATAGACCACGACCCGAAGGTGTGTCGCGCACAAGAATGACAACTCTTGCATAGCTAATTTTTTAGTTATCTCTCTTTTTTGTTTCGCGCACTGATTTACCATAACTCGACCACCCTTTGGAATATTTTTATGAAACTTAACACATTCTTCAATTAGACCACGAACCGAAGGTGTGTCGTGCACAAGAATGACAACTCTTGCATAGCTAATTTTTGAGTTATCTCCCTTTTTTCTTTTCGCTCACTGATTTCCTGTCCGGAGCATAACTCGACCACCCTTTGGAATATTTTCATGAAACTTCACACATGCATAGACCACGACCCGGAGGTGTGTCACGCACAAGAATGACAACTCTTGCGTAGCTAATTTTTCAGTTATCTCCCTTTTTTGTTTTGCGCACTCTACAAACTGGACAATAATGCATGAAGACCTGTTTTCTCGTCTGCTCTGTACACCTTTTCTCGTGTGCTCTGTACACCTTACCTGTAGAGAGAACAATAGAAACTGGGAGAACTGTGCAGATGTCCAGCGACCACTGTTGACCAGGTAATTTATACAGGTAAATTACTACATTGGGTACTGTGTTGAAAATATTGTGGCATTATGTGGACCTGTGTAGATATATGTAGATAAATATAGGACTATTAAAAAAAAATCTGGTCTCCAATAGCAAGCATTATTATTTTTAAACTTTTTTTTTTAATTTTTATTTTTTTTTTCATTATTTTTTTTCATTTTTTTTTTCAAATTATTTTTCAATTTGACTGGGAAAAAAATCTGGGCTCCAGTAGCAAGAATTATTATTTTTAAACTTTTTTTTTCCATTTTTTTTTTTCATTTTTTTTTTCAAATTATTTTTCAATTTTTGTCCAGTAGCATAAGGTCGTACATGCTATATACAGACTATTCACCTGTGCATGTGCTAGCATGTGCAACTGACCACTTACAGGTAATTTATACAGGTAAATGATTATATTACATTTCCGTAAACTGTGTTGAAAATATTGTGGCATTATGTTGTCCTCTACCGCCCTGTGCCAAATCCACGTTCGTCCTGCCCCACCAATCCCAGGGTCAAGGTCACATACTTGGTGCTTCAAAAACTTTAACGCTCAGGTAAATATCTTATAATTTTTATTTCCATTCACGGATCAACTTCATATTTCATATACGCGTTGCTCTAATGGTCGTCTACCGCCCTGTGCCAAATCCACGTTCGTCCTGCCCCCGCCAAGCCCAGGGTCAAGGTCACATACTTAGTGCTTCAAAAACTTTAACGCTCGGGTAAATATCTTATAATTTCTGTTTTCTTTATGGATCATCTTATATTTCATAATACGCATTGCTCTAATGGTCCCTTCTACTGCCCTGTGCCAAATCCACGTTCGTCCTGCCCCCGCAATCCCAGGGTCAAGGTCACATACTTGGTGCTTCAAAAACTTTAATGCTCAGGTAAATATCTTATAATTTTTTTTCCATTCACGGATCAACTTCATATTTCATATATGCGTTGCTCTAATGGTCCTCTACCGCCCTGTGCCAAATCCACGTTCGTCCGCCCGCCCCAATCCCAGTCAAGGTCACAACTTGGTGCTTCAAAAACTTTAATGCAGGTAAATATTTATAATTTTTTTTCCTTTTCGGATAACTTCATCATATCTTGCTCATGGTCCTCTACCGCCCTGTCCAAACACCGTCCCAGCGCCAAGCCCAGGGTTAACATCATATACTTAGTGCTTCAAAATAACTACACTCAGCTTTAATATTTTTCAGCGAAATTTGGTCCATTAATTAGTTATAACAGTCTTAATAATATGCACAGAGAAAATTAATAAAGTTTTACCAAATAATGATTTTATGGGTTGTTTTCGCAAACAAATCTTGTTTTCGCGAAAACAACTTGTTTTCGCTATTCATTCATACCCAATCCTCAGTACATGTTCAGTACACGTTTTATTTTCCGTGCACGACCCACCCATCCCTGCAATCATCCTCAGCGCGGACATGTCACTGTGATTTACGGCGGCGATTAGTTGCGGTGATCGTCACCGCGATTGTTGAAAATGGTCACCCTGACTGAAACCAGCGATGCTCACCGTGTATCACGGTGATGTCTGCATGCATTACAGTTAAATATGCAAGCAAGGTTTTCGTACCAATGTACTATATTACATGTTATTTTTCACGTCACCTTTGGTATCGTATATGTATAAAATACATACAGCTACAGGCACCGCAAAACCCGCTTATTTTTTTGTTATTGCCGCAACCGATTTAACTTTAGTGCGGAATATTGCCGCAATCTCTCGCAAAACTTCTCGTGGCCATTTGCTGGATAACGAAAAAACGCCTGACGTATTCGCGGTAATTCCGCGCTGTTCCTTGGCAAAAACACGGTAAAATATTCTGAGGAGATTTACGACAGAATGACTCAGCAAAATGCGACGAATCACTGTGTTACTACTTTGTACATACATGTAGTTTGATTGAATGGAGTTGACCATACCGATGTCCATCACGTTACACGCTGGAATTCAGCCGAATAAACGTAGAAACTATAATTCAAAACGATAAAGTTTGTTTATTGGCCGAGAAAGGACGGTAATTAGCGTTCATCCAAGTTTGTTTTTTTCGCTGACGCGTGTTCATCATCTAAGGGATGCTAATTTTCGTTTCTTTTTGTCTACGGCTTCAAGACGAACAGCACTTGAAGTTACTGTGTAAAAAATGTATACACTACAGTATTATAATCACATTTTTTTATTTTATGTAAATTAACGCTTTCGTCTCATTGCGTCGACAGGCCAAGAAACATAACTTTAGAGAAATAAATGCACGTTCCTTCACGGGGTGGAAATGAAAGGTACGGTTCTTAACTATCGTTTCTACGCGGCATATAAACGAAGGGAAAAGTGAAATTGAATGGGTTTAACGTCTCCGCAGACAGCAACAGCTAAGGTCATATAGAGACGGCACCAAAGTTTAAAGAATAGTGATATAGTATTATGTTCGACTCTAGCTACATCAAAGCGCGAACACACACGTACACATAAACACGCACGCGATCACTAATTCATGGTTTCTCATACAAAAAAAAAATTATTTTGGAAAAATACTGTACACATGTGTACATGCATTTATACAGGTAGATACGCAATCGTGGTGATCCCCCGTGAACGACCACGGCAAATCACCGTGATAACGTTCGGGCAGTGCATGACAGTGACCGAGGATGCTGTCACCGCGATCCCACTGCCTAAAACAGTGATCGCGGGGGACAGGTAGGCTATGCCCGCGGTGGCACAGTGACCAGGAAAAAAGACACAGGATGTGTACGTAGACTACAGGAAAAAATGTGTACTGTAGCACTTCAGACTAGTTGCGAAGGTAACTTTTGCAATCTACTGTCGTACTGTCCATAGGCACTTATGTTCTAAACTAGTAAAGGCATGTTGTATCAGCAATGACTTTCACTTATGTTCTAAACTAGTAAAGGCATACATGTATCAGCAATGACTTTCACTTATGTTCTAAACTAGTAAAGGCATACATGTATCAGCAATAACTTTCACTGATGTTCTAAACTAGTAAAGGCATACATGTATCAGCAATGACTTTCACTGATGTTCTAAACTAGTAAAGGCATACATGTATCAGCAATGACTTTCACTTATGTTCTAAACTAGTAAAGGCATACACTGTATCAGCAATTGACTTTCATATGTTCTAAACTAGTAAAGGCATACATGTATCAGCAATGACTTTCACTTGTGTTCTAAACTAGTAAAAGGCATACTGTATCAGCAATGACTTTCACTTATGTTCTAAACTGGTAAAGGCATACATGTATCAGCAATGACTTTCACTGATGTTCTAAACTGGTAAAGGCCATACATGTATCAGCAATGACTTTATTCGCTATGTATCGATGCTTTCACTTATGTTCTAAACTGTAAAGGCATACATGTATCAGCAATGACTTTCACTTATGTTCTAAACTGGTAAAGGCATACATGTATCAGCATGACTTTCTGCTAAACTAGTACATACTATGTCTTTAAACTATGTTCAAACTGGTAAAGGCATACATGTATCAGCAATGACTTTCACTGATGTTCTAAACTAGTAAAGGCATACATGTATCAGCAATGCTTTCACTTTGTTCAAACTGTAAAGGTCGTCATATTTCGGTAAACGGTAAAGGCATACATGATCAGCAATGACTTTCACTGATGTTCTACTATTAAAGGCATATGTATAGCAATGACTTTCATGTTCAAACTAGTAAAGGCATACAGTATCAGCAATGACTTTCATTATGTTCTAAACTGGTAAAGGCATACATGTATCAGCAATGGATGACTTTCACTGATGTTCTAAACTGAGTAAATAAAGGCATACATGTATCAGCAATGACTTTCACTGATGTTCTAACTAGTAAAGGCATACATGTATCAGCAATGACTTTCACTTATGTTCTAAATAAACTAGTAAATAGGCATCTTTACATGTCATCAGCAAGCAATGACTTTCACTTATGTTCTAAACTGGTAAAGGCATACATGTATCAGCAATGACTTTCATGAGTTCTACTAGTAAAGGCATCATGTATCAGCAATGACTTTCACTGATGTTCATAAACTAGTAAAGGCATCACTGTATCAGCAATGACTTTCACTGATGTTCTAAATTAAATAGTAGCAATGACTGTTCAGTAAAGGCATACTGTGCATGACTTTCACTTGTTGTTCTATAAATGTAAAGGCATACATGTATCAGCACTGACTTTCACTGATGTTCTAAACTGGTAAAGGCATACATGTATCAGCAATGACTTTCACTGATGTTCTAAACTAGTAAAGGCATACATGTATCAGCAATGACTTTCACTTATGTTCTAAACTAGTAAAGGCATACATGTATCAGCAATGACTTTTCACTTAGGTTCAAAACTAGTAAAGGCATACATGTATCAGCAATGACTTTCACTTATGTTCTAAACTAATAAAGGCATACATGTATCAGCAATGACTTTCAAAGCATACATGTATCAGCAATGACTTTCACTGATGTTCTAAACTGGTAAAGGCATACATGTATCAGCAATGACTTTCACTGATGTTCTAAACTGGTAAAGGCATACATGTATCAGCAATGACTTTCACTGATGTTCTAAACTAGTAAAGGCATACATGTATCAGCAATGACTTTCACTTATGTTCTAAACTGGTAAAGGCATACATGTATCAGCAATGACTTTCACTTATGTTCTAAACTAGTAAAGGCATACATGTATCAGCAATGACTTTCACTGATGTTCTAAACTAGTAAAGGCATACATGTATCAGCAATGACTTTCACTTATGTTCTAAACTAGTAAAGGCATACATGTATCAGCAATGACTTTCACTTATGTTCTAAACTAGTAAAGGCATACATGTATCAGCAATGACTTTCACTTATGTTCTAAACTAGTAAAGGCATACATGTATCAGCAATGACTTTCACTGATGTTCTAAACTAGTAAAGGCATACATGTATCAGCAATGACTTTCACTGATGTTCTAAACTAGTAAAGGCATACATGTATCAGCAATGACTTTCACTTATGTTCTAAACTAGTAAAGGCATACATGTATCAGCTGGATTTTTTTTACTCGCCACGCGGGCTGGTCAGACGTTAAAAATAACCAGCCCTTACTAAAATCTTCTAGCCATGGGCGAGCGTTAGTTTCAAGCTTCTCATTCGTCAGCTGGTGAAGTGTTAAACTTCTCACTCGTCAGACTATGTAGCAAAAACGCCAGGACTAATTGGGCTGTTATTGTGACCGAAACCTCCGGTATCCAATTTTACAATATAAGGGTCTCAGCTCTCACGGATACAGAAAATATAAAAGGCAGATGAAATAGTAAAACACATCCGTAGAGCGGAGATTTTCTAAGCTAGAAGTCGGCTTGACGTACGGTATGTCTAGTCACGTGACCCGATATGTTTGGGGGTAACTCGATACATTTTGCTCTAAGATACTTAATTTTTATGTCAGAATATTTCATATTTAGAACTACGAAAATACTAAATGGTGATAAGAATATTTTTTAATGACAGAAATTGGAGAGAAAAAACACCTGCACAAAAAATCAGTTTCAATTTTCTCTGGTACGGGACTCTGCACCTGACTATAAATTTTCACGTCAAAATGGCTGCCGGATTCCTGACAAATTCCCCGTTCAGCTACATGCAGAAGAAAACTTCCCCCGTTACTAGACAACAAATTCAGAGTAGAGCATCTCATCAGGTACCGGTGCATTTTTCGACGAGAAACATTCTATACTGGCACGGAGTGCGTTCACTTATATTCCGTGTATAGCATCATATAGATCATGTTCCGTGTATGTTTCAGGTGATACAATATTAGACGAGGTAGCCTGGTATTTTCTCTATCCACTTCATGTAGCAAAGTCCTGGTTCCTTCTATGTTTCAGGTGATACAATAGTAGACGAGGTAGCCTGGTATTTTCTCTATCCACTTCAGTAGCAAAGTCCTGGTTCCTTCTATGTTTCAGGTGATACAATAGTAGACGAGGTAGCCTGGTATTTTCTCTATCCACTTCAGTAGCAAAGTCCTGGTTCCTTCTATGTTTCAGGTGATACAATAGTACGATGGTAGCCAATCTTTTCTACCACTTCAGTAGCAAAGTCTGGTTCCTTCATTGTTTCAGGTGATACAATAGTAGACGAGGTTTTAGCCTGGTATCTCTATCCACTTCAGTAGCAAAGTCCTGGTTCCTTCTATGTTTCAGGTGATACAATAGTAGACGAGGTAGCCTGGTATTTTCTCTATCCACTTCATGTAGCAAAGCCCTGGTTCCTTCTATGTTTAGGTGTATACATATCCACTTATGTAGACTGGTTCCTTCTGTCTGATATGTAGCGTGGAGTGGCCTTCTATCCACTTCATGTAGCAAAGTCCTGGTTCCTTCTATGTTTCAGGTGATACAATAGTAGACGAGGTAGCCTGGTATTTTCTCTATCCACTTCATGTAGCAAAGTCCTGGTTCCTTCTATGTTTCAGGTGATACAATAGTAGACGAGGTAGCCTGGTATTTTCTCTATCCACTTCATGTAGCAAAGTCCTGGTTCCTTCTATGTTTCAGGTGATACAAAAGTAGACCCCCGAAAAAAAAGGGGTAGCTGTATTTCTCCTATCACATTAATGTAGTACATAGTCCGGTTCCTTCTATTTTCAGTTGATACAATAGTAGACGATGTAGCCTGGTATTTTCTCTATCCACTTCATGTAGCAAAGTCCTGGTTTCACTAACCTTTGTAGGACTACGGTAAAATTTTCGTACATGTAAGTGCAAATTTAGGATTGTCTGGACATTTCAATTGTGAATTACAAGTTTATTGAGCATATTTTGCATATGCAAAACCTATGCTCAATAAATGTAAATCCTATAATTGGGGGGGGTTTTACAGGTAAACAGTGTTAATCAAGAAATTTACATACTATCATAATTTGCACGTACGAACATTTTAGTCGACAAAGTTTATGAAACGGCCCCCTGGTTCCTTCATGTTTCAGGTGATACAGTAGTGTGTGAGATAGCGCGACGATGATGTCCTCTGTGCGGAATTATGTCGATGAACCCTCTACCCCCATCATGGACATCCTGGACAGCGCACGGTCACCTCATTGACAAACATCATCAGAGGACCAAAACAGCCTCGACCCTCCGAGCTGCTGTGTGTGGCCCAAGCACGGATAAAGTCACGAATCTACTGTATACGGTCTCAAATCTGCTGTAAGTCTAGAATCTACTGTTTTGCTCCGGAGTACTTATCCTAAGTACTGGTGAGGACTACTCTCACTTACAGTTTTATGTCGAGTCAGAGAAATGCACATCAGCCAGATAAACTGTTTGTGTCTGTGTTGTACTGTCTGAAGGGATGGGCCGTGCCTAGCGATATGGCATTGGACATCAATACCGGAGGGTGCGAGTTCAATCCCACCCTTGGCAATGATAAGTTCACCTTGACATTAGGTCACTGCGCAAGAACACATGCACGGATGATGTGATACAAAGTTAACTGAGGTGTGTGTGGGGGGGGGGGTGGGGGTCAGGGGCAGAGAAGGTGGTGGGGTAACATAACATGAATCCATTTTAGCAGTTTCAACAAACAGGGCCTAGTGGTGGGCGGTGTTGTAAATCGTATGATACCAAGCCTGCTATTATCTGTATTTCATGGTCAATTTGTAATGCTCAATCACTCACATACCCATGGTCCTTTCCAGTCTATTTAACCCTTACCGAATTACATTTTGTCCGTCTGGTCGTAAATGTTTATTTTCATATGTTCTCAACAAAAATCTGTTTTCACAACACATGAGAAAATCGTCTCCACAGGAGACGATCTCATGTGCTGACAAAACCGTTTTTTTGTATTAGGAATTAAGCAAAAATGAAAAACGCATTGATTTTTCAAATTGAGTATGGAAACTACTTCATAAAAGTTAAAATTCATAATAGTTGAGCTGCAAAAAAGCAAACAGTGTTGGTGTTTTTTTTGCAGCCACAAATAAGAGAATGTTTAAAAATTTGTTATATATTTTATCAATTGTATCCCTATTTAGTAATGAAGCAAATCAATCATTTTGTAAAAAGAAATACGCAATGATTTTGAAATCAGGGGTGATAGTACGCTTAGACACAAAGCTTATCTGAGCTCTGACACACTACATGTACTCACATGTTGCATTGTGGAATAGAACTGCTGAGTATTATTCTTCTTATTTGTAGCAGGCACGACAATTGTTAAACATTCTCACTCGTCCTTACTTTCACATAGAAGGCAAAATCTGGAAATTTCCTACTCGTCCCTGCATGCCTTGACGAGGTGGAAGCATCATGACGAGTAAAATACCCAGTTTTCTATGTAATTTTTTTTATTTTTTCTATCTCTGTCAAGTAATGATGAGTGAAGAGTTTTAACAATTTTCATGCCCTGTGTAGGCTTTACAAAAAAATCAAATTATCTGATCATAAAATATTATATTTGGAACTAGGGGTATTTGTCGGAAAATGAAGTTCGTGTTTATTGTGTTGATGTTGCCGTTTTATCCATGACTAACTAGTACTTGTTAAACCCTGTGTTATCACGTTACAAACAAATCAAATTCAATAAAACGTGGTTGTCCCTGCAGTTAGCCTTAACATTTCCAGGGATGCAGTGAAACCGTATGAATGGACTTTTTCCCGAGATCGGTGCGAGCTGGTGTCCATAGACACCGATATATGTCTGGAAGTACCGAGGATGTGTGCGTATACCTCAAACACAGAGGTTATAGATCCCTGGCTCACAAACAGGTCCCTGCAATATTGAATGCATATTGCGATAATAACAATGTTTATTTCTTAAGGTCATATGAGACACGCCAATGTGATATTGTACCTTCGGACAGCTGCGTAATTTCATGAAATACGTTTACAAAATTTACAACGTTTTCTGTAAATGGGTCAAAAGTTGACAAAATTTTCAGATACTCTAAAATTTGTCATCCTATTGACTTTATGTATGAACAAAATTTGCAACCTAATATAACATGTGCTACGACTAGAGAAATGGGCTAATAGGTTTGCAAGCCAGTGTATATCCAAAACAGGCCTTCAACCGCATCTGATATCATGTCTCTGCACAGTTCGCTCATTTCATCAATGAAACACCGTCATGCTTCTAACATGCCATATACATCGCTATCAAGCCTAGTGCGATATGTGATCAGGAGCTACATAGGTCACAAAACCCATAAGCCCCCATTTCTCAATTCACAACCACAAATAAATTCTTCGTACGACTGTCGCAGGCTGAACGACACTGGTTTCAGCCAGGAAATGCCATAAGATCAACCACACGACCAGCAGCCTAACCCTTCCTGATACCCGTCGTTCTTCAACTCTCCTCAGTGTCGACGGAGAGTGCCCCCACGATATCCCTATGGATCAGGTTTTCAATGGTGACGTGTTGGGGCATTTTGACAACCTCGAAATGTGAGCACACGGATCGCACTGTACCATATCTTTGTAACCCTGGCTACTATGTATGCCGAGGGATATAGTAGTTGTCGCCTTTAAGTCCGTCTATCCGTAACAAGAAAACTAAAGGCACTCTCGGATGCATTGTGCACATTACAGATCCTTGATACAATCTAACGAGACGGTGACAAACTGCATGCAAATATTCCTTCATCTGTCACAAGTTATGGTAGGTTTTAATTTTACATTATCTTGTGTTTATATCACAATAATGATTTAATGAACACAAATATCGTACGTACCGGCCTGCTATACATGATCACAATCATGACAATGGCATCCGACTAATCTCCATTGTAAATATCAAACGATATATAACTAGGTCTGTTGGAATAATATACATAGTAGCCAACTCTAATCCGTCCAGTTTTATAATAAGTATTTACCTGTAAACCTTGTCCATGTTCCGCATAGCTTGTCAATGCAGGAAACTGACTTACATGTTGTTTAATTATGGAATTTCAGCGTGTGTTTCTGAGATAACCCTAACCGCTAAGACCATTGCGCATGCGCTACAAGTCACTTTCCGAAATACGTCATATGACAAAGTTCAGTAGGTCAGCGTTTTCTGACACAGCGCAACCATCACAATCTCAGTCCCGCCCGAAATAAGCCAATTAAACTCAAATTAGCGTACTATAGCGATGCCGATTATGGCATTACGTTCAAAGATGACTATTAGTGTAAAGTTGTGTTGTATTATAAAACAACTTTCATTGAAAATAGTGAACTACAGGGAACTTATTCCCACTGTATCCTGAGAAACTGTCAGAATCCCATTGTTGCTTATGGGCGCGTGAATGTTGATTTTCACTAGTGCTAGTTTATTGTTCTAAAGCATCTACTTAATTATATTATCTGAACTACATTAATTCACATCTAGCTTTAACAATATAGGTGTGTATAGTTAGGATGAGTGTAATTTGCACACAGTCAGAACCCTTGTGGTTTTTTTGGGGAAAGATAGATTTTTATTAATAACACCTCCCCCATGTTATCATCCAACTAACCGTGATTCACCCCTATCCCCTAAAAAATTTGCCCCCTGGGCCAGTTTTATTTGGCTACTAGATCAACAGGTATCTATTAGAGAGGTAAAGGTTACCTCCCTTGCTGTGAGAATATTAAGATAGGAGGAGTGAGTTCCCCTACAATGTATTTATCATAGCTCCCACATCTAAGTCTGGAAAGCTGTCTGATGTAGGGAGTTATTTCCCTTAGACCGGTATAGATCCTGATCAACGATGGAGTGTCTATAGACCCCTCTTGCAACCTCAGTTAAAGGAGATATTTCCTTGATATTTATCTGCCTGTCGGTAAATAATTCAAGTTCAATCAAAGACCCCCTCAGCCCAGAATCATACCATCATACAGAGAGGGATAGGTCCACACGACTGTCGCGTGACACGTGTATTCTTGTACATTCTGAAATCCGTATAATTGTATATTTGTGATGTGTGGTACTGTGTTGTATTGTTGTGCGTATTATTGTTTCACATCCGTGATTCCTCATCAACCTGTGGTTTCACACCACCTGTTGGGGATTTGTACACCACCTGTGATTTACATGTACATTTGCCATGTACAATGTGTTGTGTAATAAGGGGCATATGTTGTATTGGTGAAATACGTTTATATGCGTGCATTTTTTTGCGGATTTAATATACGTCTAGTTTATGAGCAAATGTTTTACTGATTTCACCCCCATATTTGCCACAGACTATGCATGTGTGTGGTTAGAGAACTCGTTTGACTACACATGCGTGTGCTGGTTTCGCTAGGGAAACGATGACCTTTTAGTATTACGATGTCCACTGTCCGTTGCCAGCCGAGTTTGTCCGCGTGTCAGTGTTTTCAACACCATATAAGGGACCTATTACTGAGTGAAGCCAGTATACAGCGCAGACCATACCATGTCTGCCCTGTATTATGCTACCAAGTTAGTGTTTCAGCATAGCCTGGTACTGGCCAACACGGATAAAACAGATCCCATAAATGGTGATGTTGTGTCGTGATATTTTCCGTAAATACCACGCATATTTGAGTTTGTATGTGCTACACTCTCATTTGAGTGTATAGCCGTAGAACCGTTATGGATGGGTTTGGCCGGGGCCAAAGAAGCGACCTTCGCATTGTCGAAGACCAGTCAGTAGATTTCGGATTAGAATCCTGGTCAATAGTTTGCAATTTATGGTAGTCGTGGGGTATAACCATGTTGATGGTTATTTATTCCACGAGGGCTGTACACTGGATTGGGTTGAATTTAAGGCGTGGAACATATATTTATGCCAAATATAACCCTAGGTGGACATGGAAAAAAGCATGGTTTGGGTAGTCTTTATGTGAGAAGTCGTACGAGTGGTAGGCATTTCCATTATTCCGTGCATGGTTTTCACTGGTGCTATATTAGCGATGTCTCGCTATGTGTTTGGCGGGACACATATTTTCTGGTTACAGAAGACTAGTACTGGTATTCCCAGTGACACGGAGGATTTTGGTATGTACTTAGAACATTTTATTTCAGCTGTGATTTTCCGTTGTTCGAATTCCCGTTTTAGTCTGGTTGTGCATCCTGTCTGTTTGTCTGTGCGATTCGTCCAAGTAATTGGAGATTCATTTCAATTTTTGTAGCCTCTTGAGAACAGCTCCAGCGAGCCACATTGGACGGTTTGGTCCACCGTTGAGGGCAGAGACACCAGTCATGCAAGTATCGGGTCGTCCGAGTGTACCGTCACGTCTGTACTGGCGCAGTTGTGTAGCATCTGCTTCTCCGGGTACAGGCCCGTATAGAGCAGTGTGGTATAGCTACCTCGCGTTCAGCAGACAGTCACAATCCATAGTTTTAGTGAAAAGTGAAACGCCATAAAAAAACAAAAACCACATACATATCAATATACTACCACCCGAGTTTGAATGTCACCTAAGTGAAACTTTTCCCGCGTCTTAGCCAACGTGATAATCGCCATTTTTTATTATTATATCGGAACTTTTACATCCGGTCACCAATTCCGTATTACAACCCATTGAATTCATCATGGATACTTTACATCCGTCTAACCACAACGGTTTCCTACAGTCGAGTGATACCATAGAAATTTAACATCTGTCCACCATTCCGGAATAATACTACCTGTGGAACTTTACTGTCCGTAACCAGCTTCCGGAACATTATCCGTTATTGACTATCATGTGATAACCACATCCCGTCTTTCTTTGACATTCAATACTTTTGGAAATATATTGCATAGGCAATACATATGTATACTTTGATAGTGTATGGTAATACTCCTAACATGCATATATCATCGGCTTTTTAAAGGATTGTAGTAAGACTACATATATTGTTTATGGATTAATCCACTTGAAGTGGATTATAGCCATAATTGTTGACTAGACCTCATATTGCGGGTGAGCAGACCTTGGGACCTTGATACTCAGAGTTACACTATCTATTGAGATACGCCAGCACTGGGGTAGCTTCAGATAAAAAAAAGATTGTCATTTGTCCTCCAATGTTCGTTAAGCAATGTTATACTTTGTATGTTATTTAACTTTGATTAGCGATCATCAAGTACTTGTGCATATCATACTATTGTCCACTACTGGACCAATTGAGATACCACATAACGAGTTATTCAGTCTATAGCGTTTAATTGCGTTAAAGTAAACATCGATTGCTTACAACCTTGTAGTAATTGAATAGTATACATGCACAGTACAGTGATTTCGCATATCAAATGTATCATGTATTCCTGTGTGTTCCCCATGTAATATAGTGTACATTATAAGTGATTAAGTGACTACGTGTACTTATCTACTCTGCCTGGCGCTATCCTTTACACTTCAACTGCATGTTTACCACTTTTCGTTCGTCTGATCAAGCTATATTGGATTGGCCATACAACGTCATAACAATGAAGTATACTTGGTTCATATGATAATGGGGGAAGACAATTTTGTCTCGATCATATCCTGACCTTGGTAATGAACTTTGCAATGGTCAGAAATGGGGTTTTGTTTCCTCTTTTTATAATCAGTTTTCTTCTAAGCAGTTGAAGTAAGGAGGCTAGAATAGCTGTACTCCCTACGTCGTCAAAATCAATCTTGTATTGTTTTGCCTTGGGAGTTAATGTAAGATGCCCACTCCAACACTTAGCACTAATACATCCCACATACATGATTGACTACCTAGGTACAGAAGTATAGAGTTTGAGCCATCTGTGAATAGTGGATGTAAGGTCATTGTAACTTTGGATTTGTTGAATAGTACCATCCCTGTGATGATGGCACAGCGGGTGTTCTAGGTTACACCTAGACCTTCATGCAACTCTGAGGCGAGATTACTACCACTATTATAGTGTGTAATGAACAATACTAAATCCTGCCAGGTGTCAATAAACCAGTCCCCAAATATTTGTGTCCAGTACCTTAGAGAGGGAATGGTAATCATACCAATTAATTAGACTATACATATACCGATTGACTTACCCGAATTGCAAAGAACTTATACCGTCGTTAGGAGTAAGACTCCGGATTGATTTACTTTAACCTTTATTACGTGAAGCAAGAGACCGCACAAATCCCCAAGTGATTTGAGTGCTAGAGACCTTGTTATCGTCCGGGTAAAGCGTCGTAAATCGATAATCCGGAGTTGAGTTAGAGTGAGAATGTCGTCATTAAGGAGCTAATAGGACTAGGCAAAGCTTAGTCTAGCATAATTCAGAGTTAAGCCTTTGTAAAAGAAGAGCAGGAGAAGAAAGACAGAAAAGACTAGAGGCTAGACAGGCTGAGAAAGATAGGTTAGATGCTGAGCGCTTGCTAAAGAGTCAACGGTTGACTATAAGGAGGTTGAAACGACAGATGGAGAAATCTAGGTTAGATGCTGCGGCATTAGCTAAGGAGGTTGAGCGACAGGCTGAGAAGGATAGTTAGATGCTGAGCAGTTAGCTAAAGAGAGTTGAGCGACAGTTGGGAAAGATAGATAGATTGCCATGAAGCACAGTTATCTCTAAAATTCAAATGCGAGAACTAGACACTAAGATCAGGTAGAAATGAGCAAAAGTAAAAGGGGAGAAGTAGAGATGAAGATAGACATGATAGGGACTATGGCAGAGCATTCGGAAATCCGAAGCAGCCACATTTGATCAGAAAATGACAACATGGAATAGCTACTTACTAAATTTGAGAGGTACGCAGCAATTCAAAGGTGGGGTAGAATATGGTCACTACACTTGAGTGCTTTATTGAAGGGCAAGGCATTAGATGATATTCTAGACTACCTATTGATGATGCTCTTGACTATGATAATTTGAAATCCGCATTGTTGAAATGTTTTGATCTAACGGAAGATGTTCAGACGCATGTTCAAAACACTAAACCTGATCACCGTGAATCATTTGTGCAATATGTCAGATCGTCAAAGAAACTATTTAGATAGATGGTTTTAGTTTAGTAAGGGTGAATAGAACATATGAAGGAGTACTATACCTACATGATCCAGAGATCAGATGTTAATATATGCAGTCGTGAGCTCTACTTATTTCTCAAGAGAAAACAATTTGACTCTATAGATCAGATGGCGGTTTCAGGCAGATTACTTTGCAGAAGCAAGAAGGAGGTAGCAAGTATGTAGTTCAGAGGAACAGTACTAGCATCAGAAGCTGAGTACAGGTCAGTAATAAAACCAATGGCGCAAGGTAAGTATGCAGATAATCGATCCAGAGATAGGAGTCCGAGATAGGACAGATATCAGAAATAGAGACCACAATAGAAGCCCAAGTAGGGTAAAGTTATGATAGAAACCCAGAAGAGGTATTATGACAAATACCACAGGAACTGCTTATGAAGGCAAATCGCGGCACATGTTACCATTGGGAAAAGAAGTCACATGTCCAAACGATGTCATAAAGCGGAGCCGATCCCCTCATCTTACAAAGCAGCAGCAGTCGAAGGAAGAGAAACATGTAAGTTTTGCAATAAAGAAACCAGAAGGTCGTACAGAGGTAGAATAGAGGTAGAAGTGGAAGCACACTAGAGCAGAGGTAGAGGTAGATGGCAAAACACAACGGAACAACCAGGGAAAACCAAGGAAAGTTCTGTGTGGATTGATACGACACGCACTATTGTATGTACAGAGTAGCGAGATACAGCCGGAGTTGATTAACGATGTACATTTGGTATGGATAGGCTACCCGTAGCAGGAGGGCACAATTAAATGGGAAAAAGGGTCACAAGTAATGCGAGATACTGGTGTACCGGGTGGGTCGTCAGGAAAGCTTAGTACAACCCAGATAAGTTTTAAGCAAAGTTCAACATGCATCTGGAAATAGGATCAAATGAGTGAATTCCTACCAGCCCGGGTAGATCTAGATACACCTTTTTTAAAGGTCGGTAGAAAGCCTTTGCATGACAGATACAATTATATTTAACATAGGTAATGTTGACGGTCAGAGTACACGTTGATATCGGATTTTAGAGGCGCTAAATCGTGCGCAGTTGAAAACTAGGTCTCAAACGACAGCCCGAGACGAATCATATAAGACCCTCAAAGTCCCTACCCCGCAATCGCGAACGTGATCACCGATGAATTCAAAGAGGCGCGGCACATGACTTCACATTGACTCAGTTCGAAATAATGCAAAAGAACGGAACGGTACCTGTCAAGTAAAAACGGAAACAAAATCGAAATTCGCATACCGACAAGACTTGTTTGTAATCGTAATTTTCGAATCGCGATAGGGTCAGTAAGGATGTACCATCAACACTGTATGTCCACCCAAAAACACTTAGGACTACCGTGATGAAAAGTGGCACATGAATCAATCATGGCGGGCCATTTAGGGTTAAGAAGACAACTGAATCGAGTGTTAATCAGAATTTTATGGCCAGGCGTGGCAGTGACATTACACACTGGTTTTGTAGTCTTGTGACATATGTCAAAAGACTGTGTCAAAGTTACACATCACCAAGGTTCCGTTAGGAACTATGCCGTTTGAAAGACACATACCGTTCAAACGAGTCGCAGTTGATATGAGGGCCAATTTTTCCAGCTAACCGATCGAAAATCGTTACATACTAACGTTAGTTGATTATCAACTAGGTACCCAGAAGCGTAACCACTACCAGGCATCGAGGCCGAACGAGTCGCAGGAAGCTCTCGTAGATAATGTTCAGAAGACTGGGTAAATCCCCGAGAGATGCTCACCCGATAGGGTAGTCAATTTACGTCGGCAAGTCATGGAGGAAGTTAGTAGATGTTATCCGCTGAGTAACAATTAACCACGGACACTAACCGTACCACCCACCAGTGTAACGGTCTCGTGGAACGGTTTTTTTCAATGGTACGTTAAAGCAAATGCTTCGTAGGAATGGCAAGCGAACGTCCCAAAGATTGGGACAAATACATTAAAACGCAGCTCTTATCCGCGTAATACGCGAAGTCCCTCAAGAAAGTTTGGCTTTCTCCCGTTTTGAACTATTGTACACGGAAGGACCGTTCGAGTGCCGATGAGCTACTAAAGATCTGTGGTCCCGAGAAGGACATAGAGGACAACGTCTAAACGACGTATCAAGTACTCCCTAGACTTGCGCGACAACGGCTCGAGAAAACGTTCGAAATCGCGCATGAGAACTTGAAGAGTGCGTCCAAAAAGTAACGCAAAGTACTACAACCCGTAAGACTCGAGTAGGCCGTATTCAGTGCAAGATCAGGTACTTGTACTACTAATACCGACAGACAACAACAAATTGCTTCTTAGGTGGAAAGGGACCATACCCCATAACAGAGGTAATAATGAGTGGGACTAAGAGGTTGACATGGGGAGGGAAGTTGAAAAACCTTTCATTCAAACATGTTTAAAGAGTACGAGACTAGGCCCTGAGCACCCGGGGAAGGGAATACTCCACTGTAATAAATGCGGAGCCGTGATAGAAGACACAGTAGAGGGGATCCTAGTCACCAAGTGGTGTAGTGCCAAGAAAACAATGTTATGTCCCAGTGGAGTATAGTCCGATACGGAGAGCAACGTGACCTGTCGCCTGATTTAGCAAGAAACAAAAGACGCAAGTCAAAGAGATCTTACGGGAATTCAACCATGTCCTGATGGACGCACCAGGACACACCCATATAGAGAAACATGAGATAAAGTGTCAACGCAAGACCCATTAAGAATTAGGGGGTACCCTATCCCATTTAAGGTCAGGGAAACATTCGCAGCCAGGAAGTATAGGAGATGCTGAAGCTAGTGTCATAGAACCTCAAATCACCCTACTCATTCCCCCCGTCAATTCTGTTAGTAAAAAGGACTTGGGGCTCCGATTCTGCATTGAATCCGGCAACTTAACAAAGTCACTAAGTGTTTGACGCGGAACCAATGCCAAATATTGAAGAGATGTTCTCTAAGTTGGCGGTACATAGCTACTTTTCAAAGCTGACCTGATTAAGGGCTACAGCAGGTCCCATTGAATGAGAATTCCAGGAATATTCCGCTTTCGTTCGAAGGCACGCCCAGGGTCTATTCCAGTTCAATGTCATGCCCTTTGAATGGTCCACGCACAGGCACATTCTGTAGACTCATGAGGAAAGTATTAAAGGGGTCCACAATGCAGACACTTTGTTGATGACATCTTTGATTATTGCTCCCAAACGAGGCAACAACACTGGAGCTCTTGAGTGAAGTCCTCTCCCATTGTCCGATCAAATCTAACGCAAAACCCACCAATGCAGCATGTGTTACAGGCAACTTGAGTTCTGGGACATACTATCAGCAGTAAGAATGAGAACTAAAGGCCCATCCCGAAAAGGTCAAGGCCGTTCATCGAACTAATTGTCCCTGAGACAAAGAAGGATGTCAGGGCTTTCTTGGTGTTAGCCGGGTTCTATAGGAAGTTCATGCCCACGTCGCTAGAGATAGAGAGCCCCGCTCACTGACCTTACTAAGAAAGGTCAACCGAAAACAAGGTCAACTGGGTGACACCCCAACAGAAAGCTTTCGTTACCCTCAAGGATTATTGGACCATGGACCACCAGTTCTGAAACTAGCCCCGAACAGAACAAACATTTCGTGCTCAGACGATGCTTTCCGACATTGGGTTGGGGGCAAGAACTGTTACAAGAGCAGATGGAAATCCCACTTCCGATAGCGTATGCCAGCAATAAGGATGTTGCCAGGAACGCAATTATTCGTAGTTGAGAATGAGTTCTGGCAGTCGTGTGGGGGGTCTAGAAGTTCCACCGTATTTGTTTGGGGGGAATTTATCCTAGAAACGACCAAACCAACCGTTGGATAACCTAAACAAAGCAAGTTTTATCAAATCTCCCGACTAATGAGTGGGCCAGTGATACTGCAACTTAACGCGAATGCTTATTGTGGCGAATAAAAGGGGCCGACAATCTGGGGCAGACACCTGAGCAGGATATCGGTAGAATTCAAGCCTGTGCCAACGTGTCTCTAGCGATTATGCACGAAATGTGTAAACACTTTTTGTTTAGGGGGGAATATGTCGCTGAACACGTGTATCTTCTTGTACATTCGAAATCGTAAAATTGTATAATGATGATGTGTGGTACTGTGTTTATGTTGTGCTATTAATTGGTTACACATCCCTGGATTCCACATACCTGTTTTTTCACTACACCTGTGAATTGTACACTTGACCTGATTTAGCATGTACATTTGCCATGTACAATGTGTGTGTAATAAGGGGCTTATGTTTGTATTGTTGGAAATACGTTTTTATGCGTTCCATTTTGCGGATTTAATATACCGTTCTAGTTATGAGCAATGTTTTTACTGATGTTCACGCCAATTTGCACAGACTATGCATGTGTGTGGTAGAGAACTCTTTGACTTGCTGTGGGCTGGTTTCGCATAGTGAAAAGATACCTTTTAGTATTACGGATGTCCACTGTCCGTGCCAGCCGAGTTTGTTCCGCGTGTAAGTGTTTCACCATATAAGGACCTTCTGTGTGTAGACCAGTATACAGCGCAGAACCATACCATGGTCTTGCCCTGTTATGTTATGCTACCGGTTAGTGTTTCAGCATAGCCTGGTACAGGGCCAACACGGATATCTCAGATCCCATAATGTGATGTTTTGTGTCGTGATAATTTCCGTAAATTACCAAACACGATATTTGAGTTAGATATGCTAACACCTCATTTTGATGTATAGCCAGTAGGACCGTTATGGAGGGTTTGGCGTGCCAAGAGCGACCATCGCATTGTCGAGACCAGTCGAGTAGAATTTCGATTATGAGAATCTGATTCTATAGTGTGCAGATTTATGGTAGTTGGGTATACAGTTGGATGGTATTTATTCCACGAGGGCAGTACATCTTGGTTAGGTTTGAATATAAGGCGTGGGAACATATTATTTATTCCAAATATAACCCATGGGTGAACATGGAAAAAAGCCATGGGTTTGTAGTATTATGTGAGATGTCGTTACTAGGGTAGGCATATCCATTATACCTGCATGTTTCACTGGTGCGTATATAACGATGTCTCGCTATGTGTTGGCCGGGACACATATTTTCTGGTTACAGAAGACTAGTAACAGTATTTCACCAGTGACAGAACGGAGGATTATGGTATGTACCTAGAACATTTTATTTCAGCTTTGATTTGCCGTTGTTCCGACTTCCCGTATTAGTCGTAGTGCATCCTGTCTGTTTGCTGTGCTTATTCTTCCAGTTAAAGGAGATTCATTCATTTTTTGTAGCCTCTTGAGAACGCTCCAGCGAGCCACATTGGACCGTTTTGGGTCCACCTCGTTTGAGGGCAACCCCAGTCATGCAGAGTATCGGGTCTTCCGAGTGTCCGTACGTCCGTCTGGCGCAGTGTGTGTAGCAGCTCCGGGTACAGGCCTGTATAGAGCAGTGTGTGATAGCTACCTCGCGTTCAGCAGACAGTCACAGCCATAGTTTAGTGAAGTGAAACGCCATACACACATATCATATCATTATACTACCACCGAGTTGAAATGTCACCTAAGTGAAACTTTTCCCGGCGTCTTAGCCAACGTGATAATCGCCATTTTGTATTATATCGGAACTTTACATCCGGTCTACCACTTCCGGTATTACAACCCATTGATTCATCATGGATACTTTACATCCGGTCTACCACAAACGGGTTGCTACAGTCGAGTGATACCATAGGAACTTTACATCTGGTCCACCATTTCCGGAGATAATACTACCTGTGGGAACTTTACTTCCGGGA
This sequence comes from Conchocele bisecta, assembly GCA_029237695.1. Classification (NCBI taxonomy): domain Eukaryota; kingdom Metazoa; phylum Mollusca; class Bivalvia; order Lucinida; family Thyasiridae; genus Conchocele; species Conchocele bisecta. Next base: position 125,632,938 of record CM055268.1, on the reverse strand, counting down.
ACCAGCTTCCGGAACATTATCGTTATTGACTATCAGTGATGTAACCACATCCGGCTTTGACTTTGACATTCATACTTTGAAAATATATTGCATAGGCAATACATATGTATACTTTGATAGTGTATGGTAATACTCCTATCATGGCATATCATGGCTAAAGGATTGTAGTAAGACTACATATATTGTTTATGGATTAATCCACTTGAAGTTGGATTATAGCCATATTGTTGACTAGACCTCATATTGCGGGTGAGGCAGACCTTGGGACCTTGATACTCAGAGGTTACACTATCTATTGAGATACGCCAGCACTGGGGTAGCTCAGATGATTGTCATTTTGTCCTCCAATGTTCGTTATGCAATGTTATACTGTATGTTATTTAACTTTGATTAGCGATCATCAAAGTACTTGTGCATTCATACTATTGTCCCACTACGGGACCATTGAGATACCACATACCGAGTTTATTCGTCTATAGCTTTTAAGTTGCGTTAAAGTATAACAGTCGATTGGCTTACAACCTTGTAGTAAATTGAATAGTATCATGCACAGTACAGTGATGTTCGCATATCAATGTATCATGTATTCCTGTGTGTTCCCCATGTAATATAGTGTACATTATAAGTGATTAAGTGACTACGTGTACTTATCTACTCTGGCCTATCCCTTACACTTCAACTGCATGGTTACCACTTTTCGTTCGTCGGATCAAGCTATATTGGCCATAACGTCATAACAATTGAAGTATACTTGGTTCATATGATAATTGGGGGAGACAATTTTGTCTCGATCATTCCTGACCTTGGTAATGACCTTGACAACGACCTCGATTATTATTGACTTGCAATTGTAACCATTATGAATTGTATGTAAATAAAATATACATGTAGTTATACACCTAATTGTTGTTCCCATCTTACTAGGCCCCTTAAATCAGTCGCGGCCCACGCTACCCAAACCCGTGACAGTACTTTGCATAATGTAGATGAACTTACTATGATGTCACAGCTCATTTGCATGAAGTATGCAGAAATTAAAACCCATAGCTTGTGACAGAGATGGAATATTTGCATGTGGTTTTCAGCCGTCTTGTTAGATTGTCAAGGACTATAATGTGCATATTAAACACAACTGTATCCGCGAGGCTCTTCGAAATTTGTGTTATGTTCTTGTTTGTCGGTCTAGACGTCGGCCGCGGTATCCGTGGGCCCCTGCTCACTTGCTCTAGTTTTCATAATATTTGCCACATACAAACCTCTCTAAACCCGACACGGATACATGTCAGTTCTGCTTAATTTTGATCGGATTCATTGCCATATATATCTGATGATAAGGACTGTTCATGATCGCAAAGACCCACGCATGTATTACAGTAGTCATCTGTCAGTATTACAGTTGAACCTCGCTAAGCCGGACACCCTGGCACCAGGGTGTCCGGTTTAGAGAGGTTCCACTGTATTATTAATAAATTGACTTAAAGGTACATGCCCACTCAGTAGGCACAAACTGTTCTTTATATCAGAGACATCATCCTGGCAAAATAAACATTCATCCACCATTACCCTACGTATTGATTGGCATTATTATACATTTTATATCAGACGTACATTGGAATATCCTATTTATTACACTTCCATGGCGATAAAATGCACATTTAGTCTATTTTTATACGCCCGTTTGAAAAAACGGAACGTATTATGTATTCATCTTGTGCGGGCGGCGGGCGGGCACAGCTTGTCCACGCAATAACTAGAGTTCTACTTGACGGATTTTAACCAAATTCGGTATACATGTTTATCACGGCAAGAAGAAGAAGCATATTGATTTTGAAAATTTCCGATGACTTATCCCCCCTCGGCGGCCATTTTTATTTTTCACACTCTGTATCCTTGTCCATGCGATAACTCAAGTTCTACTTCACCGCTCGTAAACAAATTTGGAATACATGTTTATCACGGCACGCGGCCATTTTTATTTTTCGCACTCTGTATCCTTGTCCACTCAATAACTCAAGTTCTACTTCACCGATCGTAACCAAATTCGATATACATTGTATTTTTCATGCCGTATACATGTATTATCATGGCAAGACGAAGAAGCCTATTGATTATGCAAAATTTCTGATTACTTATCTCCCCTTGGCGGCCATTTTTATTTTTCGTACTCTGTATCCTTGTCCACGCAATAACTTAAAGTTGTAGTTCACCGATCGTAAACAAATTTGGTATACATGTTTATCGCGGCAAGACGAAGAAGCCTATTTATTTTGACAGATCGTGACCAAATTCAATATACATGATACGGCAAAGAACCCTATTAATTGTCAGTGAGTTATCTCCCCTTGTTAACTGCCTTGCCTCGATGGGCGTATATTGTGACCTTCGGCACTCTTGTTCCTATTCAGTTCTGATTTTGGGATTTCTCCCCATTTGTACATGTACTTGAACATGTACATGTACTTGTACAGGTAATATATGGGATTTAGTACTAAACCAATTGGCCCGGCCTTAAATGACCTTCGCTGTTGATAGGCCGTTAAACTCCAACAAACAAACAAACTACCATACCAATGTAACTGAGGCCCAGAATGTAATTTTTCCTACCATACCAATGCAACCGAGGCCCAGAATGTAATTTGTCCTACCATATCAATGTAACCGAGGCCCAGAATGGAATTTTTCCTACCATACCAATGTAACTGAGGCCCAGAATGTACCATTAACCCTTTCACCCCTAAATATCTGACATGGATTCATTCTCATTTCTGGACTAATCAAATGCTCATTATGAGCCGGCTCATCTGAATCTACAGGGTTTGCATATATTGGCTTTATTGTCTGTAGGGTTGAAAGGTTAATATAAATTTAAATTTTGTGGAGACATAGACAAAATGTGGAGAGATTTCACTCGTTGTTTTCCACAGGACCAACAGAACCAGCTGAAGTCTCTGAGCTTCAAGCAGTTGGTCATCACCGGTAGAGATGTAAGTATGGGAATATACCTGTCTTATACACAGGGGGCCGTTTCACTAAACTTCATACGACTACATTTCACAATAGTCTGTACATTTCACAATAGTCTGTATATTTCACAATGGTTTCTTGTAAACAATTATTGGATTTACATTTATTGAGCATAGGCTGCAGCCTATGCTCAATAAATGTAAATCCATGAATTGAAATTTATCGACGATCCTAAATTTGCACTTACGAGCATTTTAGTCGTACAAAGTTTAGTGAAATGGACCCCGGGTTACCCCTAGAACTTCTTCCGTGGCATCATCAGTGGTAGGATTGGTACAGTTTGTCTGTTTCACTTCACATTGCTTCTTTCAAATTATAAATCATATTCAAGTGTGATATTGAAATATTAACCATCAACTTCTAATTTTATTTCTCTGTGATTTTTCTTCAGGTATTAAATTGTGGCTCATTTGATTCATAAATACGGGCCTTTTCTAACAATTATGTGCTATTGTGGCCCCTCACTATTAATATTGGGGCCATCGATGACAAATAGGGGCTAATGGCCCCTCCTAGAATGCACGCTAAGATTAGTGCACTTGGCAATTTTGGTAAAATTGTCTGCAGTAGCCGATTTCACCAAAATTGCTAAGCATACTTGTCTAGAAAAGTATACTTTGAGGGAGTAATCATTTATTTTCTTCCGAAATGCATTATTTCATATAGAACTAACAACTGCACATATTTGATGATTAAAAGTATGCAAACTCATTATACTGAATTTATTACATTATCACAGCCAAAATGGCTGTGACAATGTAATACATTCAGCATAATAAAAATTAATGAATTTATCCTTAAAGGTACATGCCCACTCAGTAGGCACAAACTGTTATTTACATCAGAGACATCATCTGGCAAAATAACATTCATTCACCATTGCCCCACGTATTCATTGGCATTATTATACATTTTATATCGAATGTAAATTTCCACACTTATATCAGGGGCAATAACCGTGTTTCTCTAAAATGTTAACAGACATTACTATTACTATTCTCTGTATTTCTTTTCAATGTGCAATTATTATAATACTTTATAATCTGTCGAAAATATTATTTTTTCCCGGTGACACATTTAATTAGTATAAATAATTAAAAGATATCATGCCTCTTTTGCATGTGAAAATAGCCTTTGTATGCTTATCGGTCATCATCCATATATTCATTCTGTGTCCCACTCAATCAGCCCCTGTGCCCCAAGGTCAAATGACTTAGAAGTTTGCGTTATTATAAAATTGGCGTTAAAGTTTTTACATACCTATATCCACAATTGTTACTCCAATTTACTTCCAACTTCCAATACAGTGGAACCCCTCCAAACCGAACACCCTGGGGACAGACTGAAAAGTTTGGTTTATAGGGGTTTTCGGTTTAGAGGGGTTTTCTATTTCCAGTTAAGGAAATGTATGTTTTCCATCATTAACTCTTGGATTTGTATAGTATATACCATTATTACCATATTGAAAGCATATGTACACATTTTTTCAATAAATATGTGCAGATTCGCAAGGGGTATAGCAAATCGTGCAGGTTCGCAATGTAATCTGAGTCTACGGTCTACACTGGTCGCAAAGAGCATATGACACATTTCGCGTGTGCTGTGTAGTTACCGCGAGCTGATACAATAGCCCACAGGCTACAGTCACGAGTTTACAGCCTCGTTAAGTAATTATCAGATTATCTCAATTAATCGGTCGGTGGGTTCACAAATAATGTGCCGATTATTTTATTTCCGTAATCAGGTAATTGTTACGTACGCGTATAATTAAATTGTGAACCATGCTATTTAATGAGCTTGTAAAACAGCAATGTCTCATATTTAGGTCGCATGTATTGAATAGATTCTTAACTTTGTAATACCGCTTATGACGTTAAAAAAACACGCCGCTTAGCGCATTACACGCATGGATAGCGCTTGTACAGAGCTCAAGTTAATGTGCGTAATTTCATCAATTTTGTTATTTCTTCCACACAAATGTCAAGTTGAGAGTCCGTTAGAATCGTCTCATTCTTGTGGCTCCGCATTTTGGGAACCAGTCTATTGTAAACACGGTGTGATTTTGACACCCGCTTGAAACAACAACATTGAAATTGGGCGCGGTGTATTTCTTGGATGACATCCTGACAGGTGACCATGTTTCTGGTTTTCCGGGGTTATTTTAACGCTGAAATATGGTTTTGGGACTTGAAATGGCGTCCGGATTACGGAGTAGAGGGGTTCCGGAATAGAGGGGTAGAAACTAATGTGTTTATATAGCAGAATATTCGGGACGTGGTCGTATGTTCGGTATAGCGCGAATTCCGGTATAGAGGGGGTCCGGTTTGGAGGGGTTCCACTGTACTTCCTTTTCATCATCCATATTGTCATTCCATAGCCTGCCCATGTGGTCCATATGCCCAAGGCCAAGGTCAAATGACTTTGAAAGTTGTGTTAAAGTTTTACATGCCGTATATCTCCACAACACTTACTCCGATTTACTTAAAATAATTCTTCATTAGCATCCATATTTTAATTCTAAGCTTTTACATACCTTATATCTCCACAGCCTTTAATTCAAACTTCAAATAAATACACTCTGAGACCATCAAATGCCTCGGCGAGCTCGACATGCGGGCCGCGGCCATCTGGTCTGTAAGAAATTCTGCTTCGCCCAACTACACTGCAAAATAAAATATTGCTCGCCCAACAAGCAGCGAGTGGTGATCTTCATGTATGTTATATATTTGTGAATAATTTCACAATGCATTGGTGTATCATATACATTTAAAAGCAGTAAATAAATGCATGCATCGCCTCCAGACAGTTCTCCTTTCATGTACAAATCAAGTACAATTGCGAGAATCCCACGAGAAACACGTATGACGACTTCAGGATATGACGACTTAACCTCCATGTACGTTACTGTCATTTCATATCAACTTTATCAGACTCGTCTCGGAAACTGTAGAAATTCTGAGGCTCACCTGGCGTTTCCTAACCTTGTCTGATCAACTTGATATCAAAAGACACTCGCCTGGTATTCTCTATCAACCATTACAGAGAAGCGGACATTACAGAGAAGCGGATTACACCCGCGGCATTTTCCAAAGTATCCGCTTCAAGGAGTTCCACGATTATCTCGTTCTCCTGGAGGCGGAGCGAGACACGGACAAGGGGAGGAGTTAAAGGTAGTTAAATTAAGGCGGGAATTGTAAAGTGTTGGTTCAATTAAGGCGGGAATCATAACGTGTCGGTTCAATTAAGGTGGGAATCGTAAAGTGTCGGTTCAATTAAGGCGGGAATCGTGTAGTGTCGGTTCAATTAAGGCGGGAATCGTATAGTGTCAGCTCAATTAAGCCGGGAATCGTAAAGTGTCGGTTCAATTAAGGCGAGTATCGTAAAGTGTCGGTTCAATTAAGGCAAGAATCGTAACGTGTCGGTTCAATTAATGTGGGAATCGAGTATCGTAAACTGTCGGTTCAATTAAGGTGGGAATCGTAACGTGTCGGTTCAATTAAGGTGGGAATCGTAAAATGTCGGTTCAATTAAGGCGGGAATCGTAAAGTGTTGGTTCAATTAAGGCAGGAATCGTATAGTGTCACTCCAATTAATTGAGGCGGGAATCATAAAGTGTCGGTCCAATTACAAAATGCGGGAATCGTAAAGTGTCAGTTTGAAATTTAAAAAAAAAGGCGGTAATCGTATAGTGTCGTATGGATGGTTATGCAAATTTGTCACGTTTCTTCAAAAAACGATGTGCATCAGAGTTTTGGCACTAACTTTTGAGCCAGGGATTCCACAGCATGGGCATTCCAATTTTTTCATTATGTTGAATAGGATCTTCTTGAAAAGTTCAGGGATTCCTCCGACACAGCAGGGATCCCTCGATACTGCAAGTGTCGATCCCTGTGGATGATTGCTCTGCTGTCTCAGGGAAATGGAAACAAACTAGTCACCTGTATCAAGAATTATCAACCATATCAACCAATAAATCAATAAACCAACTAATTTACCAACCAACAAATCAACCACCTGCCCAACCAGCCAATCAATCAATCGACCAACCAGCCATTTTCAATCTACAAACAAACTAATAATCCAATCAACAAACCAACCAACCAGCCAATAAACAAACCAACCCCCAAATCAGGAATCACTTTCTCAAACGTGAGTTATCTGCCCCCAGTATCCCCATGTGTCACTTCTCAAACAGACAGCTTTGCCAATATACCTGGCTCTGACTGGAGACATTGGACTTATGGATTTCGACCAATGTAGATCCAGATCAGCCTGTGCCTCCGCACACTCTGATCAGGATCTACAGGGTTTGCCATTCCATCAATGAAACACCTGTCCTGCTCCTAACAAGCCAAAGCGATTGTTATTAGGCTACAGAGGTGTGCTACTTAATCAGGAGCTACCCTGATCAAAATTCCCATAAAGCCCACAGCCACATATATTGCGATTAAAATTCCCCCATTTGTTAGTGATGGTCCGTGGCCTAGGGGATATGGCATTGGACTTCAATACCGGAGGTTCATTCCTCGCCCTAGACGTGAAAAATACTTACATAGTATTTCCATGCCACTGGTCTGTTGGATGAGACTTTAAACTGTGATCTCATCTCTATATGACCTTGACTGTTGCTGGGACGCTAAACCCAGCAGTTGGAGTATTTTGCTCTTGAAATTAAGTGCCTGCAGTGTAGATCCAGATGAGCCTTTGCATTCAGTCTGATCAGGATCTTCACTGTTCTCCATTCCATCGATGAAACCCCTGTCATGCTTCTAACAAGCAACATATATTGTTACCAGGCTACAGGAGTGTGCTATTTTATCAGAATTTAGACTGGCTAAAAATCTCATAAGCCTCATTTCTCCAGTCACTGTCACATATAATTTACAGGGCCGAGTTCCAATGTGTTGCGATGTGCGCCCTGGACGGGACTGACGTGTCTAGGTGGGATGAACTGGTCACACGGCCTGCTGTCGGTGTGCTAGGATCATTGATGCAGGTACAGTATATTGTAACATAGCCCGCTCTATTGGGTGCTAGCGAGTGCATGGAAATATTTTGACACCGTATCTCAGCACAAGCCAGTTCAATCTGGTTTGTGCTGGTAAATACCATGTATTTGATATATAACGTCATCTAGTTGCGATGGCTGGCAGTATACAAAGTGCTTGCTAAATGCTATACACTCAATTTGGCTGCATGTTCAATAAATGTAAATCCATTCATTGAAATTACGGCACTATCATAATTTTGCACTTACCAACATTTTAGTCGTACAAAGTTTAGTGAAGCGGGCCCCAGGTGGGACTCAGGAGCGTTAAAATATAGTGTCTGCTCAAAATTTGACAGAATCACACATAGTTTCATTTAACTAGCTTGGAAAACCACTGGTAACTTCGTTTATAATACCCCAGGGCACCATTAACATTATAATGGGCGCAGTTTCCCAGTTTGACTTCACGTTGCTTAATTTATACTTAGTTTAACTAAGCAACGTGATGTCAACCCACCAAACTCGGCCAATGCTAACACTGATGACACCAGGCTTGTGACTCTGGATATCAGGTTTATCAAATGAAGCTATGAAACATGTAGGAATTCCGAGGACAGCCTTGAAATTGCTACCGTTTCCCAGCCATGACTGATATAATTAGTTTCTAAAGACACTAACATGTTATTCTGTTTATCAGGTAAACTTTTCATACAATACATGTATATGTATGTATAATTATAGCCCGGGGGTAGAAGTGAGCCCCTGCTCACCTTCTCTAGTTTGCTATTCACTGAAATGAACATAGATTAGTTAATGTTCGTCACTATACGATGTCATTCCGTAGACATTCAGCCAAAGAAATATTAGCAAGTTATTTTTATTCCAGATTGCCCTGATATTTTGTATCATTGTCAATGTATAAGTGATCAATTTATTATCGGTCTGCATGCATTCAGTCAATGTACAGGTAAATAACTGTTAACCCTTTCAACACCACAGGCCTGTATAGTGGTATTGGCAAATAGTGTAGATCCAGATGAGCCGGCTCGTGACGAGCCGTCTCATCAGGATCTGCACTCTTTGCAAATTTTCCACACATTTTTTAGAGAACAAAAACACCCCTTTTCCATTTTCATAAATGGACTAGTCTGAAAATCATTTTGTGATGATTGGATCAGTCCGGAAATTAACATATACAAATCCATTCCAGTTAGTTAGGGGTGAAAGGGTTAGAATAAACACCAATTTAGCCTACTTATTTACCCACAAGTCCTTGCCTTATTTGAGCAGGAAAGCAAACCAAGCCTGGAGCCAGTGCCGTATGAAGGTGAACGGACAGAGGAGTACGCGTATAACGAGTGTGGTAAAACATTCGTGCTGGAGAGCATTTAGAAACGTGAGTACGAGATCATTTCTCATGTTTCTTCCACAAATGAGACACGCCACGTGATTTTGTATGTAAGAACATGTGCGATATCTCATACAAAATGTTTAAAATATTTGCGATATTTTCTGTATATGACGTCACAATTTTCAAAGCAAATGCGGAATTTCGCATTTGCTATGAAATTTACGTCATCTTTAGCCATAATTTACAGAAAATATCACGTTTCTGTAAATTTTTATCCTGAAAAATTGCACATGTTCTCTGGTAAAAAATCACACAGCGTGTCTCATATGTGGCTGTGACTGGTGAAATGGGGCTTATGGGATTTGTGACCGATGTAGCTCCTGATAAAATAGCACTCATGTAGCTTGATAATGATCTATATTGCTTGTTAGAAAAATGACAGGTGTTTCATTGATGGAATGGCGAATAGTGGTATACACTGGTCACATAACTCATAAGCCCAATTTCTCCAGTCACAGATACATATAACGAGTGTAAAATATGCTTTAAAACATACAAATAGGCAATGAATCAAGATTAAATACAAGATAAAACAATTTATTCACAGGGATTACCACCTGTGGTCATGACCAGGTGTGGTAAGGGTGCTTGGCACCATATCAGGATACATGTATTTGGGTTCAGTACTGGAACGGTTTTCTAATTCCAATGCCGAATTTAAGGATGATCCCCTCACATGTGTGTTTCCTTTGGGTATATGACCTTGTTAAATGGATATAAAACATCCATCCGTCCGTCCGTCCGTCCGTCCGTCCGTCTACATAATGCATGTGTCTCATGACGTTACTAGCATCATTACGTCGCCAGAGCAGTTCACAACGGTCACACGGAAATTTTGAAATTGATGCGGGTTCATCACGCAACGTGTACTGCGGCCCCGGAATATATACGTGTAAATGGAGCAGATTATCAAAGTACCGAAAGTATATATATACTCAAATTACACAATATTATTCCGACGGAAATGTAACAATAATGTTCGACCATGTTCAACCGTGGGTAAACGCTTGGTCGAACCTTATATTGTGTTAACACATGAATTGCTGTTGTTTTCAGAACATTTACAGTCTAGAAGCCATAAGAAAAGGGTGGCTGGCCACAGAAAACTTATAAAAAACACAACAAACATTTTAGATCAGGCGTTAGCTGATCCAAGAAGGTAAGTTTAACCCTTATTACGCTGAATTAAATTTTATCGTCTGCCGCAAATGTTTTATTTTCAATATATCTTGACAAAAACTGTTTTGACAGCCCATGGGAATTCGTCTCCAGTGGAGACGATTCTCATGCGCTGTCAAAACCTTTGTTTTAAGAATTAAGAAAAACAGCAGACAACAATTTCCGTTTCCAGCGTAGTGAGGGTTAACTCGGTGAATTCCTACAGCAAAAATAGACTTATTGATTATTCGACCAGTGTAACTCTAGGTCGCCTGTACAATCTGATCAGGGCCTACACTGTGCAATATCGAGTTGAGGAAAACATTCCTGATGTATACATGTATTAATAAAACAGTGGTCTATCGAGTACGCAACCAGTGTAGTCCCAGATCAGCATGCACATCCGCTCAGTCTGATCATGGCCTACACTTCAATATTGAATGAGGAAAAGATCTTGTGTTGACTGAGGACAAAATAGTGGTCTGTGAAGTATGAAGTACGCGACCAGTGTAATCCCACATCCGCCTGTGTAGATCTACAGTCTGGTCTGGGTCTGCTCTGTTAATCATTCAGTGAGTAAATTACCTGACCTGGTGCAGAGCTGTTGTTGATCCTCTCACGTGAGAAGCGGTTTAATGAGTTTTCCTTCATCTATACAAAGTGTGAACCGAATATTGTCTGCAGCTGTTTTTCTGGGAAAATCTAGTTTCTTTCAAACACTTTATATTTCATTGAAATTGGTAAAATATGTACTGAGCTACTTGAGAAAGATGGACATACATGTAAGTCTGGAATTTTAACTTTTGTGAACTTACTTCTGTCCACCTACCGTGTGTCTGTGTGTCCAGTGAAGAAGTTTGCTAGAGTTTCTATATTTTCATTCTATGTAGAAGTATATGTTGCGACCACCAACTCGTCGAGATGGTTAAAATGAGTGGTCACAACATATACTTTCATAGAGAAATAACAAAAATAAAATTAAAATATTTAAGACACATTCTACCCGTAAAGGTGTATTCCGAATGTAATGGGTCAAAACTCAACCAATATATATTCTTGGAATATGTATTTGAAAATCTGACTGCTATGCAAGGTATTGTCAAGGTATCAATCAATCAATCAATCAATCAATCAACCAATCAATCAATCACTCAATCAGAGTCAATCAATCCGACTCAATGTTTTTCAGATCTCGCGGCAGTGATGAGATGAACCAAACATGACTGTGCGACACGTTCCAATTTCAGTTTGAGTAAAGGTAACTGTTCTCTGTATTGTAGGCTGTATTTTGTATGAAACATTGTCATACCACAGATCAATTTCACGTGTTTTATTTGGTCTGATTGAAGGGTAATATGAGCCCATATTACCTGTCAAGCCCATTAACATGGCTCGACTCGAAATGGCAGGTGGTCGAGGAGGACTCGAAATAGAAACATTTTGGAAATCACCTCCGAAACATGGTCATTGGGACTGGTAATGATCAAACCTAGGAAAGAAAAGTTAGATTTTGAACTTCGGTCCAGAAATTGCCATGAGATTAACAAATTTCTCATTGTTTATTTCTGGATGACGTCGGGTAATATTTGTAATGCCATTATGTTGTGCCGTTTTGCGCCATGGTTCTACGATGTTATACACGTACCAAAACACTTATAGCACTAAATATAATATAAACACGTCTGTGGATATTTGCCTCTGGTGAATACAGATTCAGACGGACACACATGTTTTCTCCTGGAAAATAATTTTATGTTTATTTCTCACCGAGCGTGTATGATGCTACCACCCAGTCTCTTATAACCCTAAATATTCGCACACAATTTATTCTGCGAAACACTGATAAATATCAGTTTACCACAATGTTGTCCCAATATTTAAGGTAAATATGGTTGTACTGTTTTATCATAATACCAATGTTACCCAGTGTAGTGTCAGATTGTAAGGTCTGGATTGAAGATATTCATATTCTGACAAATAATATATAAATGCCAATATTCAATGATCAGGAAATGTTTTGATCTGTTATAACTGCAAGTGATCTGCAAGTGACAAAAATGATACACAAATACTGTCAATCTCCCCGAATGGCCAACTCCCTACAACAACACCTCTCTGCCGGTATTTTATATTCCAAATGAACAATTGCCGCTATATTTAACCGCCCTCCAATAACCACCTCTCTACAACAGCCTGTTCTGTGTCTTCCTGTGGGTGGCTGTTGTAGAGAGGTTGCACTGTAGTGTCGTCTATGTTCATGGTTGTAAATATGTGTGACAGTGTCACCGTCTAGGAGACGCTGGATATTCATGTAAAATGGTTCGGTAAGTAACAACTTTTCTGTCCGATTCCCAACACTACAAATAATGTATATTGTAACAATTTTGCCTGGGCGAGTAGATTTTAATCATACTGGAATCATAACAAATGGAATTTTCATTCTCTGAATAAAATGATGAAACCAGATTCAAACATGAAATTTGTAACAGGCTTTAAATGGTGTTAGCTGTTGACAGGTCGTGGTACATCATTAAATGAAATGTAAAAGAATCATCAAGGCTTACACACAGAGACCAACTGTATATGGCCGTATTGTTTCATTGATGTAGACCACAAACCAACCAATCAGTTCCTAAACAAATACGGATGACTCAAATCCAGGAATTGCAGCGTAACCCATTCAAACCGGACATCATCGCCAGGTGTCCCAGTTTGGAGGGGTTACACTGTAGTACTCTTCTTTCGAACATATTTAAATTATTTCTGGCCACAACAGGTGAACAATTTGATTTGAACCTGTTCACCGGACCCCTAAGATGACCTTAGCTGTTGACAGTCCGTTAAACACCACTAAATAATTAAGTAATACATTGTTCTGGATTGAAAGAGAAAAGCAAACCATAGATATTATCATAAACTTTATTTATTTTACCAGCACAATATAAAATAAAACTTAAATATCTATCCAACAATGTTTTCTAATTCCTCTAAAGTGAGTTAGATTTTGTAACATACGTAAATGAAATAACTGCCACCTAAAACTGAAATGTTTGTGTCATCGTGGTCTGCAGTGTTTACCAGTAATTTCAGGTATTTAAAAAATCCCCTGTACCTGATTAATGGAATAGTGCAGAAATGAGCATGGACCTATCAATGTCCGATATTTTAGGGGTGAACATGTTAAATGTGAGCAAAACTCCGCCACTGAAGCGGTGTCGCGCCTTCCGAGGCATTTGATTATGACCGTACTAAGTCTGTGACCTTGACATTGCCAATAGTGGGGGTCGATGGGTCGTTGACTGATTTTTCACAGAATGAATGAGGTCGAATAGAGGAATGCATACATGTGTGAATTATCCAGAAAATCCTTGAAAATTAAGTTACGTTTTGTGAACGCATCAAGTATGTGATGTTGACCTTGACGTGGGCGGAGGGTCATGACTTTGTCAGAGTGTGGTAGAGGACCATCAGAGGAATGCACGTGTGAAATATGAAGACATGTGGTGAAAGAAAATAGAAGTTATAAAAGTTTACATGAACGTTAAATTCCATGACATTGACCTTGGGATTAATTGATGGTTACTAAAGTAATGTTTCACATGAAAACCTTGTTATGACGTTCTATAATCCATTTCATAAAAGTGATAACACACGTGTAATAACACCGGGAACAAACTTGATTGGCCGACCGCATCACCCTAAGTACGTACATTACATATGCTTTATTTCGTTACTTCCCTTGGGTTTGTTTGAGCTTGTATCTTTAATATTATTAGGTCTACTGCCACCATACTTGCACACTATCATGAGCCAGTGATGTGCACCGCAACGTTGGTTTGACCTTGACCTACAATCGCAATATGTATCGCCCTTGATGAACGTTTTTGTTGAGCTTGTATCTTCAATAGTATTAGGCATATAGCCACCATACCTGCACACTGTCACGAGTCCACCATACTTGCACACTGTCACGAGTCCACCATACCTGCACACTGTCACGAGACCACCATACCTGCACACTGTCACGAGTCCACCATACCTGCACACTGTCACGAGTCCACCATACCTGCACACTGTCCACGAGTCCACCATACTTGCACACTGTCACGAGTCCACCATACCTGCACACTGTCACGAGTCCACCATACCTGCACACTGTCACGAGTCCACCATACCTGCACACTGTCACGAGTCCACCATACCTGCACACTGTCACGAGTCCACCATACTTGCACACTGTCACGAGTCCACCATACCTGCACACTGTCACGAGTCCACCATACCTGCACACTGTCACGAGTCCACCATACCTGCACACTGTCACGAGTCCACCATACCTGCACACTGTCACGAGTCCACCATACCTGCACACTGTCACGAGTCCACCATACCTGCACACTGTCACGAGTCCACCATACCTGCACACTGTCACGAGTCCACCATACCTGCACACTGTCACGAGTCCACCATACCTGCACACTGTCACGAGTCCACCATACCTGCACACTGTCACGAGTCCACCATACTTGCACACTGTCACGAGTCCACCATACCTGCACACTGTCACGAGTCCACCATACCTGCACACTGTCACGAGTCCACCATACCTGCACACTGTCACGAGTCCACCATACTTGCACACTGTCACGAGTCCGTCCGTCCGTATGTCCTTCCGGCTCAGATTAAAATGTTTACCTAAATGCACTGGGAGGGAGTAATTATTTATTTGTACTCAAATGCACAATTTTAGCAGAAAACAAACGCCTCTTTATATTTTATTATAAGTATGCAGTTTTACGATATATACTGAGTTTATTACATTATCACAACCATTGTTTTGATTAAAGTATTTTCTTTCTTTAACCTTTCACCCCTCAATATCCAACATTGACTTTTCCCTTAAAATCTTGGGACTATTCCATTAATAATAAAAACTGCAGGTTTTGATTTACAAGTGAACAATACAGACAAATACTGTAGATCCTGATGAGGCGGCTCGTCACGAGCAAGCTCATCTGGATCTACAGTGTTTGCACATGTTGATTGTATAGTCTTCAATGTTGAAAGGGTTAAATCAAAATATTAATTGATCCATGAATTGAAAATGGCTCTGAAAGTGCACTTAGCAATATTGGTGAAATTGACTACTGACTAGACTGTGCAGTGTACACTGGCCACGATGACTATAAGCTGGTTATTTATAGACATCGTCATATCTACTTGTTTCAGACTGACAAGACTACTGGCCAGACTGTGCAGTGTGAACTGGGGGTACACCGGCCACGATGACTATAAGCTGGTTATTTATAGACATCGTCGTATCTACTTGTTTCAGACTGACAAGACTACTGGCCAGACTGTGCAGTGTGAACTGGGGGGTACACCGGCCACGATGACTATAAGCTGGTTATTTATAGACATCGTCGTATCTACTTGTTTCAGACTGACAAGACTACTGACCAGACTGTGCAGTGTGAACTGGGGGTACACCGGCCACGATGACTATAAGCTGGTTATTTATAGACATCGTCGTATCTACTTGTTTCAGAATTACAAGACTACTGGCCAGACTGTGCAGTGTGAACTGGGGGTACACCGGCCACGATGACTATAAGCTGGTTATTTATAGACATCGTCGTATCTACTTGTTTCAGAATTACAAGACTACTGGCCAGACTGTGCAGTGTGAACTGGGGGTACACTGGCCACGATGACTATAAGCTGGTTATTTATAGACATCGTCGTATCTACTTGTTTCAGACTGACAAGACTACTGGCCAGACTGTGCAGTGTGAACTGGGGGTACACCGGCCACGATGACTATAAGCTGGTTATTTATAGACATCTTCGTATCTACTTGTTTCAGAATTACAAGACTTGTCGTACTCGTATCCCTGAGTAAGATTGAGCAAGGGAAAGAACTCTGCTCACATTATTTCACTACGGCTGCAACGTCTGACTCATCGGAACATAGGGCAGACAACCTAGCCTGTTTGCGAGTTACAGAACGATGTTATCTCCGTTGGTTTATATTCATTGTCTGCTGTTGTTTCCTGTTCACGTATATATAGTGTGGACTAAAGCATGCAGCGGTATGTGTGCTTCCTATTGACAAACAAATCTGACCGACATGTGTGGCCAGTGTAGTCCCGGATCAGCCTGCGCAGTGACGTGATATATTAAATATACACATGGGACGATCTACGCATCCATGGAGTTGTCAATATCTTGAACTATATTTACCATTCTCAGGTGAATTATCACATTGTTTGCACTCAGATAAACCGTGAAAATAGTTGGTGTAAATTTGAATAATGTTTTGTGTATAAGAGACACGCCGTGTGATTGTGTACTTAGAAGATGTGCGATATCTCATAAAATACATTTACAAACTTTACCATACTTCCCGTAAAGCACGTCGAAAGTTGACAACAATTTCATAATTCCACATTTCCTGTGAAAATTTCGTCATCTTTTGACGTCCTTTGCAAGAAATGTCACGTCATTTACGGAAAGTATTGTAAATTTATGTAAATATATTTCATGAAACATCGCACATTTTCTTAAGTACAAAATCACATGGCTGTCTTGTATGTGGTATATACATTGAATGATTTGTTCACAAACATGTACTGGATTTGTTCTCAAACGAAATGGAAATTGATCCATAGTAGGTAGCATGCTGACCTGTTTTCGAAGACAATTGCTGCACAAGTTTAATGGAATATATGGCTTTGCCTCGAGTTTTGTGGCTTATTGGTTTGGCGACCAGTGTAGATCCAGATCAGCCTGTGCATCCGCACAGTCTGATCAGGATCTGCACAGTTCGCCATTCCATCCATGAAACACCGTCATGCTTCTAATAATCATATAGATCGTTATCAGGCTGCAGGAGTGTGCTATTTGATCAGGAGCTACACAGGTCACGGATGCCATAAGCCATGGCATCCGTGACCAGTGTTCATATGTGGCTGTGACTGGAGATGTGGGACTGATCACATTTATGACCAGCCTAACTCCTGACCTGCTAGCGCACTCCCGTGGACAGATGGGGATCTATACAGCTTAAGGATATCTGAAGGTTCAATCAACACAGTCTGACGCTAAGTGTCCTCCAAACGGTGACGTTGTTTATGAGAAGATATGTGGCTGTAACTGGATAAATGGGGCTTATGACATTTGTGACCGGTATAGCTCCTGATCAAATAACACTCTCGTGTAGCGGGATAACAATTATATTCCTTGTTACACCAATGCAGATTTTTTATTGATGGTATGGCGAACAGTGCAGATCATAATCGGACTGTGCGGATGCACAGGCTGATCTGGATCTACACTGGTCGCAAAACACACAAGCCCCATGTTTACCAGCCACATCTACATATAAGGCCTTGTATTTATCTCGCCGACACCGACATTTCCAGCATGTACGTCCTGAAACTTGACCTTGGAATACGTGACATATAACTCGTGTATCGCGAATTCATGATAGACAGGCGAACTACCGAGTAGAAAATGATGTTTATTACATCAAGACATTCTGCTGTTTCAGTCCGTTCACCGACTCGCTTCCTATTAGCAGATTAGCGAAGTAACGTCGTAGCGGTTTGTCGTTTATTTGACTAGTGGCGAACACTGCCGATCCTAAATCGACTGTGCTGATGCGAAGGCTGGTCTGCCGTGGATAAACACTGGTCGCAACTGTCCCATTTCCCCAGTCACAGTCACATACATGGATTTTAAAACAAATATTAGTTAAAGTTTCCAGATATGATATTTAAACACGCCGAGGTAGTAGGTCATATATAGAAAAACTTGACTTCAATGGTAAGAGTGATGCGATATATGAATATAACATATGTGACTATTGTCTTGTTACTGGACACTATATGCAGCTTGAGTGGCCATTTCCGCCATTTGTGTATGTACAAGTCGCCGTACAGTTTCACGACTTCGTGCGTTTGACACATACAGCAAATAATATGACAGTAAACCAAATAAAATTTGATGAGATACATAATATACAGACATGACAACGGCAAGCTATGCATATTATGCCAGCAAACTATACAAAAGAGCATTTCTCCCATCAATCTCAAAATAAATGTTGATGTGTAAACAGTTCAATCTGATGCACCGGCTTTTAGTGTACACGTTACCCATAGGTAAAGCCATATTTACTCGTATAGTAGATGAGTAGACACCAGTGACAATACACCCACTGGCTTGTAACTGCTGACATGTCACGGGATTTATAACGGAGTACAGTAGTAGGTATACCATATTATGGTATGTGTTGTGTGCCTTGCCAGGTAAAAGTGATACACTGTGCGATTTTCTGTGTATGATGCTATTTATAATGGTGGTTCATGTTGTTAAAAACTGACATATTTTACAGTTTGGTGTAATATAATTGTCCGTTCTCCTGGATTTTCTACATGTGACTAGCTACATAATATCATATGTTCTACAATTTGAGTTATTTGTCCAACGGCAGAACAGGTGAAACTGACTTATGGCTGGAACACACACAGATGGCCGACTTGGCCACTCCATGTGACGTATAGGATACAGTAACGAGGCAGTATTCACATATATGTTATACATATATTCTATCACATTTACGGAGCAATTATCTTTGAATCAAACGATGATCAGGTATAGAACGGGTCCTTAAATATCATAACGAGAACCAATGGGCGTTAACTATATTGTACCATGACACAGTCCACTTGCCAATCAATTGATACAACCAACCACGTGATGCTGTACCTAATGGCAACATTGAACGTGTTTTTATCATTTTCCCATAACGATTTATGTGGGTTTCCTTCAATAATGAGCTGTATGGTTTGTTAGTATCATGCTGGTTATTTCACTGACAAAATGGCGAACAGTGCAGACCAGGATTGATCAGTCTGCACGCATGTAGATGCTCTGATCTGAGCAATCACTGGCCGCAAATGTCGTACGTCCCATTTATTCAGTGTCAGTAGTATTTACAAAATAGCGTTTGAAACGTTCTTTGTTTACTTTACACTTCGTGGTTAGTGACCTAAGAATTTTACTAATACAAACTTTATCACTGTTCATTTCCGATAAAGTGGCGAGGGCAAAGGTCACATGAGATTCCATTGAAACATAATAGGTAAAGTAGGTGGGTTAAAATGGAAAACTTACATTAGCATGACGTTGTAGCATGTATGAGACCAATGATGGCGCGAACAATATTTAAACAACGTTCAGGCATATTCTGAACAAAGATGTCACTTGTTTTTACGTATTTAATGAGCGAGAAAATAGTGAGCACAGGCATTCGAATCGTAGGGCATATGTGCTTGAGCAAGTCAATGTCAATCGATAACAATGTACCGAATGGTGAGGGGGGCATATAGTGTTACCGGCGTCTGTACGTACGTACGTACGTCCGTACGTCCATCCCGAAACCTTAACTCTCGGGTAAATGGCCAATAACGGCCATTGCTCGGATCTGCTTCACATTTCATACACTCATTGCTCCAATGGTCATCTACCGCCCTGCGACAAATCCACATTCGACACGCCCCCGTCAAGCCCAGGGTCAAGGTCATGTTTTCAAATGTGCCCTCGGTTCTTTTGCTGCCAGCGGGGGCATTCGTGTGCCGACAGGCCACACTTCTAGTTTTATAACATACATTCGTTGTTACACATACATGCACCTATATCGACCTGTGACCAAGACATACAGTTCGTACCTGATGTATATAGTGTAGTGGTTACAGTAATTTATTTATTTTAATTAACCAACGTTGAGGGTACCGGGTTCGACACCACCACTGTATTATATATATTTTCGTTATTGAATTGTGTCCCTCATTTCATATTCTCCCATATCTGCCGTCGTTAAACACACATTTATTACCATTTAATGTTGGTTATATAGAAACATTGTTTTTATATTTGTTCCAAACTGCATAATGTCACTTGAATCGTCTTAGTTACATCCATATGTCCGTGTTGACCAAATGTATACGCGCAACCAATGTCATCACCGCTCTGGGGACGGCGGACATACGGCGTGTGGGTGGGTTTAGACAGCCAAACATTTCCAGGGGCCGGAAATTAGGGGCCATGAACCCCGAGGGTGTGAATATGTGACGCCCACAAAAGTCCCCCACCCCCGCCCCACCGTAATGTAGTTTCTATGAAATACATATAGGCAACACTTTTAGAATGTGTCTAAATCCCGTTTTGGTTTCACGTTGTCTGATATATTTAATTAGTAAATGAATTGTGAACACCGTGAGGCCTGATCTGACTGCGTGATGTGCATCCTGATCTGTGTCGCTGTAAACCAGTGCACAAGTTACACGGACGCTTGTTTCAAACTCTATCTAAAACATCTGTTATATGAATACAGAATAAGAAAATAACAATTAGTCCGAGGCTCGAATTCGCACAAAAGGAGCACATTTACCGATCGCTCTACCATCTGAGCTATTGGCATAATAATGCTTGCGATTGAGGAAGACTGGGCCATCAACATGATTCAATTATGGAAAGGTTTTACGTTTGCAAATACATGTATGGCATTTACAGGCCCGTACGCAGAGGGCGTGCGACGGGTGCGTACGCACCCTCCCTAACCCTTTCAACACCACAGGCCTGTATAATGGTATTGGAAAAAAATATAGATCCAGATGAGCCGGCTCGTAACGAGCCGTCTCATCAGGATCTGCACTTTTGGCAAGTCATTTTCATAATTTTGAGAAGAAAACCACCCCACGTTCATAAATGGACTGATCTGAAAATCCTGTGATAATTGGACTGGGTTGCAAAACTAACGTACGGGCCTGATTGATTGTGGTTTTCAATCGCCTGTTTCACCAGTCAACCAGTCAGTAATTTAAATTATCTCCCAAGCTATCGGGAGCATATATTTTCAAGCTCTAAATTGCTCCAGATAAGGCGCCGATTCGACTAGCTAAAATTACTGGAAAACGGCTACATCCCTACAAAGTCGGTAATCTATATGGTCTGCTGACCCTGTGACGTCACATGCACTTGCCAGTTTATCAGAAATCAACAGCAGGTGAGTTTATGATAATATTTTGTCTCGTATTGTAGAATTGTCTCTCAATAACAATATATAGCGAAGTATGAACGTCAACGTCATTCAGAGCATAGCTATATTTTAGTGTGCGACATGTAAATGTTATTGTGCACTTTTTACCGTTGACTGTGATGTAGCATAGATAGTCTCAGCTGTACGGATGACTTATTATTTCATCTGTCTTATATATTATATGTATCCTTATAGCTGAGACCCGGCCATTATAAAGTGACCGCTACCGAGAGGGGGCTGTTGTATTGAGGTGACCGTTGTAAATAGTGGCCGCTACAGAGAGGGGACTATTGTATAGAGGTTACCGTTGTAAATAGTGACCGCTACCGAGAGGGGGCTGTTGTATTGAGGTGACCGTTGTAATTAATGGCCGCTACAGAGAGGGGACTATTGCATACAGGTGACCGTTGTAAATAGTGGCCGCTACATATTGGCCGCTACAGAGAGGAGGCTGTTGTATAGAGGTGACCGTTGTAAATACATTATATCTACCCGTGCGTGTATACCTCTTTGGTGAAGTAGGGGTGGGGATGAGCTGTATGTGTGTAAATTGTAATGGGACACTAAGTATCTGGCGGTTATCAATGGGTCGTGTTTACTCGCTCAGTAAAACATCTGAGAAGATCCATGTGAGTTTCAACCTCAGGGTGTGTGCGATCTTTCATGAAAAATATTCACATAAAATGTGATATTTTCTGTAAATGACGTCAGAAAATGATACATTTTTCATAACACATGTCTATTCGGCATTTACTATGAACAATGTGTCGAGTTTCGACGTCATTTACGGAAAATATCATTATTTTTTAATATGTTTCATGAGACATCGCACGTTTATCTAGGTACAAAATCACATGGCATGTCTTATTTATATATTGTACTTTATCACCGTTATCAAGCTAGCTGCGTGCATAATGTGATAGCCGGGTTTGTATCAACAAACAGATCTCTTGTCCATTGAGATGACTGAACTCTGTGTCAGCAATTTTGCTGTTTCGGTGGATATACAGATCTCTATAGCGGTGTTTGCAAGCAGTGTAGATCCAGATGAGCCGGCTCGTAACGAGCCATCTCATCAGGATCTGCACTTTTTGCAAGTACTTTTCATATTTGAGAGAATAACAAAAATCCCCTTTGTATAAATGTACTAGTCTGAAAATCAGTGTCAGCTCCGTAACGTTGTCAGTAACACTGGTTCTATAAACACAAATCATGATCCAAAAACTAAAATCCCGGAGCTATTGAATGAACGTTGGTCCAAGAGTGCCTGGCAATTTCAATAATTAAAGGCGTAAGTTTCCGTTTGGATTCATTCTTGGAACTTGTGATCACTTATGTGAAGATACTGATGAGATGGCTCTTTACGAACCGGCTCCTCCGCAAGTCGGAGGACGGTATTGATTTTCAAAAACATCCCATGATTTATCTCCCATTGACGGCCATTTTTTATTTTCGCACTCTGTATCCTTGTCCATACACTGACTCGAGTTCTGCTAATGTGACTTTGGAGAGTGGTATGGACCTGGCACCAGGTCCGGTTATACCAACTCGTATCCAAATTCGGTATACATGTGTATCACGGCAATACGAAGACTCCTATTGATTTTCAAAATATTCCGATGACATGATCTCCCCTTGGCGGCCATGTTTTATTTTCGCATTCGATATCTTTGTGCACGCAATAACTCCAGTTCATCTTTATTTTGCAACATTTCGGATGAATTACTGTGGCCATTTTCAATTTTCGCACCCTGTACTCTTGTTCAAGCAATAACTCAAGTTCGTAACCAATGTTAGTACTCATGTTTATCTTTGGTACCCTATTCCTTTCACAATTGTCGAATGACATTTTTTATTAATATTCGGATTCTGCATGCTTGTCCGCTCACTAACTAGAGGTCTACTTGAAAATTTGATCATAACCAACTTTGACACACATTTGAACCCTATTGGTTTTCAGTGAGCTTGATGACTGGCCATGCCTCGACGGGCGTATACTTTCGGCACTCTTGTTTATTTTCGCACTCTGTATCCTTGTCCACGCAATCACTCAAGCTCTACTCAACGGATCGCAATCAAATTTGGTATACATGTTTATCTACAAATCCCATTGATGGTCAAACAATCCCAATGACTTATCTCCTCTTGGTGGCCATTTATAATGTTGACACTCTGTAACCTTGTCGACGCAATACTACAAATTTATATACAAGTTCTGCTTTAGAGATCGTAACCAAATTCGGTATTCATGTTTATCACAATTTTAAACTTGTGTACTATGTATCCTTGTCCACGCGATAACTCGAGATCTACTTGACAGATCGCAACAAAATGTGGTACACATGTTCATCTTGGCGAAGCGAAGAATTATATTCTTTTTCAAAATTTTCCGCTACCGTATCTCTTCTTGATGTTTAGTTTTTGCAATCTGTATCCTTGTCCGCACAACCAGAGTTCTATTGGTTTTCAGTGAGTTGTCTCCCCTTGTCGACTGGTCATACCTCGATGAACGTATAGTGTGACGGTCGGCACTCTTGTTGTCCGAATATGTTCATATATGTCATACATGTATATCAATCTGAAGGTATCGACGAGCCGATGGCTCTGGTCAGAAGATTTTTACGAAACTTGGCAGGATTGATGGATAATCCATGCTCTTTCAGATGTGTTAATATGGTGGCCCCGAGTGATCATAAATTGGTGGAGCCGGGGTGGATGGCGGGCGGGGGGGTGGTGGAGGTTGGGGAAAAATGGGGAAAAAATTCATTTTTGACCAACTATTGTCATGTCACATACCGAATTGAAGGCACCGGCGAGGTTTCATAACGTGTTCATGTGCTATTTTTGTCACGTGCTATTTTTGCCGTTTTTACTGCATAAGGTTGGTACAAGTTTGTTCATCATGATATAACTTTATTTTGAAACTTGATGCATTTACTTGATACGTTCTCTAATGACTCTCTTTCATGCTGTGACAAAGATACGATACTCAGACCCCTGTTAACCCCAATGTCAAGGTCACAGTCTTTGTGCTTTCATAAACTTAACATTAGGGGAAGTTTGTTATACTTTCTGTTTCCTTTCACCAAACGGTTTGATATTGCACACATGCCTTTTCCTACTGATTCTCTGTCAGGCTGTGACACGACACTCAGACCCCCGCTAACCCCAAAGTGAAGGTCACAGTATTTGTGTTTTCATAAACTTAACGTTGGGGGGAAATTGTTATAATTTATGTTTCCTTTCTCAACTCTTCTTGATATTCTACACAGTCCTTCCTCTAATGGTTCTCTATCATGCCATGCCAAATCCACGACCTTCATACCTCCCGCTTAACCCAAGGACAAGGTCACAATCTTAGCATTTTCGCAAACTGAACATTTGGGGAAAGTTGTTATAATTTATGTTTTCTTTCACACAGCTTTTTGATATTTTTGAACTAAAGCACCACCAGGCGGGCTTCGTTGTCTTCTGACCACTCTTGTTCGATAACTTCACGGATTTTGGTAATATTTGGCCACAATGTGTCTAAAGATGGTCAATGTCACAGAGGACTTATGTTCAACTTGTTTGTAGGGCAAACATGTTAAGGTTTTTAGCTCACCTGAAAATGACACTCGTTTGCTCAAATTTTCGTTGACTCAACGTATTTGCCTAAATTGGCACCATGAAGTTTGGGTAAATGAGTGTCGACTGTATATGATAGAATGTCACCACCCTGTGATGATGTGTGTTGGTTCTAAGACTAGATAATGAGAGAGTATGCATCTCTTAGCAGTGAAGGCCAGCCTTACCGAGATTCACACCGATATCAAGTTATATATGAGATCAAGTGATCTTGGTGTAGTGTACTTTTGTATTCCCGTATGTACATGCATTTGTTAAAGGTTAAACGGACGCAAACCTCCATTCAAAATCAATGTACTGGAGGATAAAAGGCATGTAATGCGTAATGGTGAAGTCCATCCTTATCGGGATTCACACATGGTATGATACGCTGGGATGTTTCTCTCTGGGAATTAGATCCGTGATATGTGGTGCCAAGTCATCTTGGTTGGTTAAGGGCACCAAATCAGGATATTCTGTTTTCAAGGCTGAGTAGATATTGTAATATCGGTGCAAACCAGTGGTGTCCCCCATCCCCTCCCACATACACGTGTATTACTTGGTTAAAACGAAAACTGATGTAGAATTCCATTTAATCAATTGCTTCTGATACCATTTGTGAAAAGATGTATTGTGATAACAACTAGGCTGGAAGCATCCTGTTGTGGTCTCCAAATCTCGCGAAGTTGTGTAATATATATATGTACATGCGAGACGACTCCTACCCTGGCGACTTCTCAAGTTTGTCACATTTACACTATGTGCCTGTCATGGGCTTATTTTGATGTTTATTTAGTGATAACTTTACATACCAGTATTATCTTCATTGCTATGACATTGCACATGTGAGCGATATAGGGCCATCATGGCCGTCTTATTTTAATTATTATCAAGGCTGCCAGCGAGGGGATTAGCTTCGTTTAACGATGACAGTTCTTGTTTATGGTTGCTACAGGGAGGGGGTTGTTGTAGAGAGGCGACAGTTTACTCACAATTCAGGCGAAATTGGCCTGTTGTAGCTGTTCATATATCCAAAACGGGCACCTGCATTCGGGTGCATTCCCTGTCCCGCTGTGTTATACGGTCAGTCTGCCCAAACAGTTTATCTACCTGTGCGTGTATACCCCTTTGGTGAAGTATTGATAGCGGTGAGCTGTAAGTGTGTGAATTGTGATGGGACACTAAATATGTGGCTGCTATATCAATAGGTCTATACAACTTCTGAGACGAGCCATGTGATTCTCTACCTACGGTACCGGTAAATGACGTGAAATGTTAACGACGTTTTCACAGCAAATGTGGAGTTCTATTTCCGAATTTGCTCAGAACATTTCGTCAAATTTAACGCGTCATTTACGGAAAATATCGTCAATTTTTTAAAAACATTTCATGAGATATCGACATCTATTTAGATACAAGATCACATGGTTCGTCTGTCGCCCTTATCAGGAGAACTGCGTGTATAATTTAAAACAGCCTGGTTTAAGTCAACAAACCTATCTCTTGTCAATTGAGATTACTGAACATGTGTCAGCAATATTACTTTATTGTGTGGATATAAAGACCTCTATAGCAGTGGTTGCATGCAGTGTAGATCCAGATGAGCTGATTCGTAGCGAGCCGTCTCATCTTGCTATGCACGTTTTTCAAGTAAGTTTAATATTTGTTTTCCCCCGTCACCGAATGGTGAGGGGGTGTGGTGGGCATATAGTGTTAACTGCGTCCGTACGTCGCGTCCTTCCGTACGTCCGTACATCTGTCCGCTCTCTCACAGATGTACTTATGATGTGATTGATACGTACAGCATGTACTTGTGAGCCTTTTACCCACTTATGAGGTGCACGTCACAAGTTATCCATTCCCAATCATTTCCAATGGCCAAAACCAACACACAAGTTCATTTTCATTTCGCACCTCACGAAAATCGGACACGCGGACGGCCAAAATCAGAAACGAACGAGATCACAAAACTGCAAAAAGAGGTCACCTTGTCACAACTCTGACCTTGTCACATGATCACGTGCCAGGTCCGCCTACTTTTAAAATATCGCTACATCGCATGAAAGCTGGGAACCAGGGGGCCGTTCACTGAACTTCTTACGACTAAAATGTTCGTAAGTGCAAAATTATCATAGTCTGTAATGTCACATTAACAATGTTTTCTTGTAAAAAGTTATTGGATTTACATTTATTGAGCATAGGCTGCATATGCAGCCTATGCTCAATAAATGTAAATCCAATAATTGAAATTTCCAGACGATCCTAAATTTACACTTACGAACATTTTAGTCGTACGAAGTTTAGTGAAACGCACCCCAGACATGCACGTGTTTGTCGTAGCCAACCGTAAGAACCGCAGCGGTTGTGTCATAGCTACTAGCGCTGCAGTTCTAACGCAGAAGTACGAACTTTAAAGGTAAACGTTTAAATATATTCTAACGTTTTAAGTTATTTGTATATTTAATTAGGTAGGCCTATGTTATGTAATTTGTTAAGGGCGTTAACTAAGACGAGATAACATGGATCGTTAGCATTTGCTTCTACAAATACTCCACAGGCAAGTCGCATGTTCCAAAATAATGTAATAAATGCGACGTCATCACATGTTATGAAATTGACTCAGAAAGGAATTTTTGACCAGTGTAGATTCAGATCAGCCTGTATATCTGCACGGTCAGGATATGTAATGTTGTCCATTCCATATATGTGGCTGTGACTGGAGTAATGGGATTGTCGTGTTTTTGACCAGTGTAGATCCAGATCAGTCTGTACATCTGCACAGTCAGGATCTGTAATGTTGGCCATTCCATATATGTGGCTGTGACTGGAGTAATGGGTTTTTCGTGTTTTTGACCAGTGTAGATCCAGATCAGTCTGTACATCTGCACAGTTAGGATCTGTAATGTTGGCCATTCCATATATGAGACGCCCAGCTTCACAACATATGTTCACAAGCAGTACAATTTCCATAAGCCCCATTTCTTCTGTCGCAGTCACATAAAAATCTCTATTATTTCTTGATAACTATTTCATTTTAATATGCCTTGTTTAAAGCCTGCTCCGTACATTTTATGTTTTACTGGCTATAGTTTCCTAGCTACAATAATTCACCTACGATGTTATCTAGGGGAGAACATCGCAGTGAGGTAGCAATTTTGTTTCTAATAGTTTCCTGGAGCCAATTTCACTAAACCTCGTACGACTAAGAACGTACCACCATACTTGCACAACTTCATAACCAGCGGGTGCCCACCTCATATCACTATCCAACATGTGAACTTTTATTTACCATGACCTATTTTTTCCGCGAAATCGACTTAGTTATGTTCAATGTTAAGCTTTCGTGTTTATGTCCATTTCTCTGTTACTGTACCACCTATAGGACCACCACAATTGCAGAACTGCATAACCAACGGGTGCCCACCACATACAACTATCCAACGTTTTTCGCGTTTAGATCGGTTTCTCACTTTCTGTACCACCTAGTACCACCATACATGCACAGCTTCATTACCAACGGGTGCCCACCACATACATGTTCCACTATCCATCATCTGACTTTGTTAACCTTTACCTATTATTTTCT
Organism: Conchocele bisecta; assembly: GCA_029237695.1. Taxonomy (NCBI): domain Eukaryota; kingdom Metazoa; phylum Mollusca; class Bivalvia; order Lucinida; family Thyasiridae; genus Conchocele; species Conchocele bisecta. The sequence continues at coordinate 125,604,059 of CM055268.1, read as the reverse complement.
CATCTGCTGGCTTCCTTTGCCATCTTATGCCACTGACAGTTGTCACTTTCAAATGTGGTCATAATAACATTAATAGCCAATTATCTGTTATCCAATTGCCTATGCCTTGAAGAAAATCCGTGGCTTTGCCTCGTCTCTTGTTAAGTTATAAGTATCAGTTACTCAAATAACATTCAAAGTCTCTCAACTAGTAAATATATACGGGTCTTTGTGCCAGGGACAGGACTATACGCAAGTCTCAGTTTCCAGGAACAGTTAGAATATGACATTCAAACTCGGCGCATGTCCTTCGGTCATATGTGGCGGTGACTGAAGAAATGGGACTTATAGATTTTTGCGACCAGTGTAGATCCATATCTATAGTAACAGCCACGCAGTTGTCGACTTCGATGTCGACGTAAAATCTGTTGATGGTTTATCCATGAATATACAGTGGAACCTCTCCAAACAGGACGCCAAGAAAAAACATGTGCTCTTATTTTTTATGAGTTTCTTGGTCATTTATCACCTGCCTGTTAATGATCGCATAGCACACAGACAGCCTGGGGAGCTCCATAGCACACAGCTATGTCTCAGAATGATCAAATGAATAATTTACAGTGAAACCTCTCTAACCCGGACAGCCTGGGGAGCTCCATAGCACACAGCTATGGCTCAGAATGATCAAATGAATAATTTACAGTGAAACCTCTCTAACCAGGACAGCCTGGGGACCTCCATAGCACACAGCTATGTCTCAGAATGATCAAATGAATAATTTACAGTGAAACCTCTCTAACCCGGACAGCCTGGGGACCTCCATAGCACACAGCTATGTCTCGGAATGATCAAATGAATAATTTACAGTGAAACCTCTCTAAACCCGGACAGCCTGGGGACCTCCATAGCACACAGCTATGTCTCAGAATGATCAAATGAATAATTTACAGTGAAACCTCTCTAACCCGGACAGCCTGGGGACCTCCATAGCACACAGCTATGGCTCAGAATGATCAAATGAATAATTTACAGTGAAACCTCTCTAACCCGGACAGCCTGGGGAGCTCAATAGCACACAGCTATGTCTCAGAATGATCAAATGAATAATTTACAGTGAAACCTCTCTAACCCGGACAGCCTGGGGAGCTCCATAGCACACAACTATGTCTCAGAATGATCAAATGAATAATTTACAGTGAAACCTCTCTAACCAGGACAGCCTGGGGACCTCCATAGCACACAGCTATGGCTCAGAATGATCAAATGAATAATTTACAGTGAAACCTCTCTAACCCGGACAGCCTGGGGACCTCCATAGCACACAGCTATGGCTCAGAATGATCAAATGAATAATTTACAGTGAAACCTCTCTAACCAGGACAGTCTGGGGACCTCCATAGCACACAGCTATGTCTCAGAATGATCAAATGAATAATTTACAGTGAAACCTCTCTAACCAGGACAGCCTGGGGACCTCCATAGCACACAGCTATGGCTCAGAATGATCAAATTAATAATTTACAGTGAAACCTCTCTAACCCGGACAGCCTGAGGACCTCCCAGGGTGTCCGGTTTAGGGAGGTTTCACTGTGTGTACTAATAAATGTAAACATGACCCACTTATTTATCTATATCTGACGGGTCACACATTCCTGTTTCCATTTCAAACGTATGACATTAAACACTGCTATAAAGATTACAATGAAATTGATTCATGTTCTGCTGCGTAGTTTCGCAAATATAATATCTCGAAAATGAAACGCGAAATGTAATTTTGTACCAAAGAACATGTGCGATTTTTCATGAAATATATTTACAGAGACAGTGATATAGTCTGTAAATGATGTCGAAACGTGACGACATTTGAATATTGCGGCGCATGTCCTTCAGTCATATGTGGCTGTGACTGAAGAAATGGGACTTAAGGATGTTTGCGGCCAGTGTAGATCCAGATCTCTAGTCACAGCCACGCAGTTGGCGACTCCGATTTTTACGTAAAATCTGTCGATCGTATCCATGAATATACAGTGAAATCTCTCTAAACCGGACGCCAAGAAAACAACTATGGCGCAGAATGATCAAATGCCTGATTTACAGTGAATCCTCTCTAACCCGGACACCCTGGGGACCTCCCAGTGTGTCCGGTTTAGAGAAGTTTCACTGTGTGTACTAATAAATGTAAACATAACCCACTATAGCTGACGACATATGAATATAAAATTGCATTTGCTATCCAAATTTCGTCAATTTCCGACGTCATTTACGTAAAATATCGTAAATTTTGTAAATATGTTTTCATGAGATGACCCCTTTCCGAACGTGTGAGGTTTTCATTGGTTAAGACTGTAGGTCAAGCATTACCATTTGAATAATAGAGGATGTTATCGAAGTGATGATTTAATTTGATGTCGTTTGATGTGACACTGCAAAAGGAAACTTTATATTGTGCAAGAAATATTATTTACGCAGGCACTTGTATGCCACGAAATATGTTTATTAGCTCCTTTGTGACTAGATCATAGCAAGCACGTAGATGAAATGTCGCCGGCATTTTGCAATCGGCATACATTACAATGCATAACCAAATCGTATATGTGCGATATTTAGTACTAATATAGTTGTTCCGCAAACTTCAGCTGAGGTGAAAAGTATAGATTATGTATTGTATTACCAGTGTAGCTCATGATCAAATAGCACACTCTTGTAGCCCGATCACGGTCTATATTGCTAGTTAGAAATAGCATGCGTGTTTCATTTGTGGAATGATGAACAGTGCAGATCCTGATTAGACCGTGCGGACGCACGGGCTGATCTGGATTTACACTGGTCGCAAAACTCATAAGCCCCATTTACCCAGTGACAGCCGCATATATACAAACCTGTATGGCATGGATAAGTAGGTAGCGTTTTGAGAAACAGGGCATTACAGCGTACACAACACAGCGTAGTCAAAGACCATTATGCGTATACGAGCACACAGGTTGAAGTAACGGACCAATGTATATAAATACACTCCATACACCTAAGCGCATCAATAAGTAAACAATATGCTATTTTCTTTCTTTACACCCTCCTATCGGTATAATTGATAGGAGCGAGTAAAGAAAAAGCATAACTTATTTCTTTTCACATATTGATGATATGATTTTTGGTATATTTAATGTTTTTTTAGACCTTGATCCGTTCCTTCAACCTGTGTCCAAGCAGTGCGAGCAGTGCGATCAGTCACGTGAACATAGTACAGTAGAACCGCCATAAACCGGACACCCTGGGGACTCCATTATGTTTAATTTAGACATATGTCTGTGCAATTTATTTCATTATGGTGTCTGTTCATGATTGAAAATGATAAATACCGTCCATGGAATGCTTAATTACAGTGGAACCTCTCTAAACCGGACACCCTGTGGACTCTCAGGGTGTCTGGTTTAGAGAGGTTCCATTGTATATACATCTTTTGATCGTTGTTTTATTAATCTGTGATGGCATGTGGCTGTGACTGGAGAAATGGGGCTTATTGGTTTTCTGCGACCAGAGTAGATCCGTATCTGCCTGTGCATCCACACAGTCTGATCAGGACCTGCACTGTTAGCCATTCCATCAATGAAATATACATGAAACTTCTAACAAGGAATACATATCGTTATCAAGCTACAGGAGTGTGCTATTTGATGAGGACCTACACTGGTCACAAATCCGGCTACAGGCCGTAATCAGGAGCTACCCTGGTCACAGCTCCTATACGCCCCATTTATCCAATCACAGCCACGTATACCAACCATCTTTTCAACTGTGTGAAAGCTGTATTTTATACCAACAAAAGTATTATTGTGCCGGTGAATAAAATCGGTTGTGTTCAAAAGTACTGCAAAATCCTCTCTACTGAAAGTAGTGGCCGGAAAAATGTGAATCACCAATTATTTCCCTGTATAGGAAAGTTATTTTGTTACTTGCAAGTGACACGGGTATTATACCTAAAATTGTATACCTTTCTATAGAAAGCTTCCTCGCCTTCGTAATGAGACCATTTTGTATCGACTTCAATGGGCTTTTGATACAAAGCAGGTATTTTCTACTTTTCTTTGACAGACACATCTTGTCCAGTAGCCTATTTCCCCAACATTGCAAAGTTTACTTATATTGCTAAGTTCACTTTGAGGGAGAAATTTTCAATTTAAGGATAATCTTGTTTATTATTATACTGAAGTTATTACATTATCACAGCCATTTTGGCTGTGATAATGTAATAAATTCAGTATAAAAATTCAGCATATTGTTAATCATCAAATATATGAAATAATGCATTTCGGGAAAAATTACTCCCCCAAATATACTTAGCTAGATAAGTATGCTTAGCAATTTTGGTAAAATCGGCTACAGATGTCAACGTTTCTGAACATCTAGTGGCAATCTCAACTCGCAGTCAAGCAGTTTGATTGGCTGAGTCTGAGCTGTAGCACAGCTCAGAATCATACTATCAATCCACTTCATTCAAGTGCAATATTCAAATATTTTTTAAATAAAAAAAAATTCAAATAGTGGCAAGATTAGCGCCGGCGGTGTTGTATACATAGACCGAGTACACGTGCACTGATTACAATATTTTATTACACTTTTGCAAATTATTTGCATGGGTTTCGCCGTGAGAGAAAACCCGTAATCAACTCCTTACAAATAATACACCGTGAGTATAACACCCGTAATTGCGCGCCCGTTTTCTTGGAAACCGCGAGCTACCATGAAAAATGTTTAATTTGTATTACAGTCAAAATAAAGTTATTTGAAAATTTGAAAAGGGTGTCGACTAATTTAGAATGTTAATGTGATTGAACACATTCCAAACATGCACTAAAATGTATCTGGCTAATAGAAACAGCTGCGTAATTTGGATTTCAAAAAGTTTACATGACGTCACATTTGACGTCACACAACGTAACGTCAAAGCACGGGAAACACGTCATTGAATAACATTCATGCGCACATCACAATTCATTGATTATAATCTCAAAAATAGACTGAATGTGCATATATATATGTTTGAATAGCGGAACTAATACACTAGCGTCCGTCGGCGTCCGTGGAAGCCACTCGTTCGCTACGCTCACTCGTTACTTACGCGGAAGCCGACACACACTCGTGTATTATTTCCCACTATTCAAAATGTACGATGGAATATCCTCTATATCGTCTCATGCATTAACTAGATACGTACATATGGGTAACAACGGCTTCAAAGCTACTTTCGCTGACGTTCAGTTGGTCAACAGACGTCACATGACGTTACCCATATGACGTCAGAGTAATGACGCTAAGGTAAACGAGTCCGCGTTGTTTTCAACTGCAATCACGTCACATTTGCTCATTCTGTGGCACAAAACCTTTTCTGGTAAATACAATACCAAGCTAGTGTATGTTGATATGAAGTTTATCAGACACGGCTCGGAAACGGTAGTAATTCCTTGGCGAGCATCGGAATTCCTACGCGTTTCCTAGCCTCAACATTTTACCTTGATATCAAAAATACAGTAGCTTGGTATTTTCTATATCCATGATCCTTATATGTCGCTGGAGAAATGGGTCTTGTGGGTTTTGCGACCAGTGCAGATCAAGATCAGCCTGTGCATCCGCACAGTCTGATCATGATCTGCACTGTTCGCCATTCCATCAATGAAGCACCCGTCATGCTTCTAGCAAGCACTCATATCGTTTATCAGGCTACAGGGATTTGATCAGGAGCTAAACTTCTCACAAATGTCATAATGCCCATTTCTCCAGTCAGCACCACATATTTCCACGTGATTTTACATTTAGGAGTATACATTGTTGGATATGACGATGGGACAAATAAGCTAGATGATGGTCGTCCACATATAATACGATGTGCTCTCGATAATCCGCTCTCTAAATGTCTCAGATTATCTCAGCGTATACTGTACAGTCGGACGAATCCTACTTATTGAAAACAAAAATGTTTTGATAGTGTATTACCATAGTATAAATTAAACTCATAATACACCGATGCAATAAATAATGATATGTACACGATATAGCAACGCAAACTGTGTTATATGTAGGTGATCACTGCAGAGTTAATGCATGCTGATGTGCTTATGCAATGCATATACAGTGCAAATTGTGTTGATTTAATATGTTATTTCCTGAACTCGTTGACTGAGTTCTTAACAAACTCGCCATAGCGTCGAGTCTTATGAAATTAATTAATGAATTTAATAGATCTCATATTAAATCATCACTCGCATAGTAGCCTCTATTTCCATTATTTAATTTCAATGTGCTAATCTGATATAACTGTACACGTTATATTGGCGGTCAGTCTTACACCTGGTTTCCTGTGGTCGAGGAACGACATGTTTCCTGTGGTCGAGAACAACCACATTGGACTTCCACTCACTGTACAAGTTATACTGGCGGTCAGTCTTCACCACTGTTTCCTGTGGTCGAGGAACAACAGCATTGGACTTCCACTCACTGTACAAGTTATATTGGCGGTCAGTCATCACCACTGTTTCCTGCGGTCGAGGAACAACAGCATTGGACTTCCACTCACTGTACAAGTTATATTGGCGGTCAGTCATCACCACTGTTTCCTGCGGTCGACAACAGCATTGGATTCATCACTGTACAAGTTTACTGGCGGAGTCATCACCACTGTTTGTGGTCGAGGAACGCATTGGACTTCCATCACTGTACAAGTTATACTGGCGGTCAGTCATCACCACTGTTTCTTGTGGTCGAGGAACAACAGCATTGGACTTCCACTCACTGTACAAGTTATACTGGCGGTCAGTCATCACAACTGTTTCCTGCGGTCGAGGAACAACAGCATTGGACTTCCAGTCAAGTTGTCCAGTAGCCTATTTCACCAACATCGCAAAGTATATTTATCTAGCAAAGTATACTTTGAGGGAAAATTTTTCAATATACAGATAAACTTATTGATTTTTATTATACTGACTTTATTACATTATCAAAGCCATTTTGGCTGTGATAATGTAATACATTCGGTATAATAATTATGCATACTTTTAATCATCAAATATATTCAGTGGTTATTTCTATATGAAAGAATGCATTTCGTGAAAAGTAAATGATTACTCCCTCAACGTATACATTCCTAGATAAGTATCCTTTTCAATTTTGATGACATCGGCTACTGGTTCGATCTTCGACCCCATCGATGCAGTTTGTGCAATAGAAAATTGATTGCAGCTACCCCTCTACCAGCTAGTTAAACAGATAAGTACCATATAGCTGATTGGTATGTTGATATGCATAGCCTCAGGGCTAAGTAGGACCATTGAAACAACGATTACATTGTCATGCAATGGTATAGGGTTCAGTACTTTCACTACTTTGATTCATTGCGTAGCGGGTAGTTTTGTGTGCAGACTGTACCGTGTACATGTGTATTCTTTGGAGCGGTGTTTTCGAATTTTGGAAAGCAAGCGGTGAGTGTTGCATACAACCTAGTTGTATCGAAATTATCCTGTTTATTAAATAATTAAACAATACATACGATGTTTACTGAAAAGACTATGTCACGTTACAGTTACATATACATTCACTCACTCACCAATTCAATAAGTCATTACTTCTGTCGCGAATATCGCGAATGTGAACTGACTAAAGGACAGTCGCCTGTGGATATTTAGAAGCTGTCAATGGGAGACAACTCTGCAACTAATATTTTGATAATTTACCCTGTTTACGAGAGTTCTGATCAGATTATCGATACTTATTTCTATATTCTCAATGATATTGTCATTATTGATATTTGTAATGAGTTTGGTTAAGTTTGCTTTGCATTTATCCGTTATGGTATAATTTCTAAATAGTAATCTTAATTCGCCATAAATTTTAATAATTGCCGGTCATTATATACCATATAAAGAACATGCCTATGGACAGTCAGCCGCAATAACTTAGTGGTTGAGCATCGGACTACGGATCGAAAGGTCCCGAGTTCCAATCCCGACACTGGCCGATTCGGCGTGTCTTTGGGCAACACACTTCGTGATAAGTCCTATCGGATGGGGACTTAAATAGTCGGTCCCGACATGCCAGGTCATCGAGCCAGTGCCGTCGTTAAATCAAAGCATTTACATTTTTCATTTTACTAATTTGATTTAAAGCGATGCCATGGCCTGTGAATTATTCAAAGTATATTAAAAATATCGGATTAGTTAAGCGCCAAGTCAAATTTGTAGACTTTCAAGTGTCGGATTTAAGTTGATATCAAAGATTCTGATCGATACCTGGCGGGAATTGCCTTGCCGGTATTGATGTCAACTGTCTAATTTGTTCTCATTCAAGTGTCGGATTTGTTAATACTAAGTACATGATTTGTCCGCATTCAAGTGTAGGATTTGTTAATTCTAAGTACATGATTTGTTCGCATTCAAGTGCAGGATTTGTTAATTCTAAG
>CM055268.1:125545155-125595134 GCA_029237695.1 Conchocele bisecta | reverse complement strand
AGTAGCCATATTGATAAGAGTCAGATACACATTGAACTTCAATTAATGTATTAGCAGAATCCACGCCCCAATGTTGCAATAAGCGTGAATGCTAGGTACGCCTCTGCTATTGCGATATATTACGACAGAGTTGCCACACGTTGCTGTCGAGTAGTTGTATTGTGGACATGGGACGACCAGTCAATTTCGCATTATTATGTACATTGGAAAAGAAACTTGCGTGCAAATGTACATATGATATATGTCCGTCGGGTCATCTTTTTCGGCTACTTTCAATCTGTGTTACTGTCAGGATGACTTTAAACTTCATATACTTTTTTGTCATCCAGATAGTCGATACGCACATGATCGATATGTGAACATATACAAGACAAACTCTCAAGAGATTCAATATAAACGCCGAACAGAAGACGATTAGCTCACCAACCGTATGACTAATATGTGAACATCTACAAGACAAACTCTCGAGAGATTCAAGATAAAAGCAGATCAGAAGACGATTAGATAACCAACCGCTTGACGTACATACACATGTTGCACACCGGACCTTGTGCATGTCATTAGCGTACAAACGCATCAGAAAAAAGACACAATTATCTCAATGAACAGCATAGCAAAAAGCTAAATGAATACCGATGCTAAACCGAGTGTTTTCTCAGCCCAAATTTTTCTCAAACATTTATTGATCTCGTCTCTTCCAGTATGGTAGCCATTCAGATGATGAGAATAGTAACACGATATAGTAACCACCAAGAAAACCGTATCTTCTCCTCTCGGTGTATTCAGCTAATAAATACATGTAGCTGTGGCTGGAAACATGGCGCTTATTGGGTGTGTGTGATCAGCGTAGATCGCAGGCCCGTAGCCAGGGGGGTCGGAGCGGTCGGACGACCCCCCCCCCCCGCCCAGCCTCGAGGTTCACTTTTTTAGCCTTGAGGTCCACTTTTTTAGACCCCCATAGATACTTCAGACCCCTTGAGCCTTCGAAACGACCCCCTTTCAAATAGGTCTGGCTACGGGCCTGGATCGTGATCATGTTTCTAACAAACATGTTGCATGCGGTTGATATTGGATTAGGGGCTACACTGGTCACACTGGTCACACATCCCATAAGCCGAATTCGTCCAGTCACTTGAGATATGCTTACTGTATGCAATCATGAATAAACAGTGTTTTACAATAGTATGTAATCTGACATAAACGGACTATTTTCATTTCCGACCATTGAATACTGGGACCAGCCAGCGTCTACGCATAGACTGATCAGGTTCTTCAATGGTAGCAATTATATTAAACAACTGTCAGTGAAATCGTTAGCCTAAAATGTGAACTGTTATCTAGCTGCATGTGTGTTGGAGTTAATGTGGATCTAAAGTTATGAGAAACGAAATAAGCCCGTTTTATTTCAGATACTGACTAAGTATTACTGAATGTATTGTTCTACCGTTATTTTATCCCCTCGCTGATGAGCAAAAGGGGATATATCGTTAGTCCATGTACGTGCATACGTACGTTAGCAACACCTTTCACTTTTCCAATAACTCATGAACCCAGGACTTATGTTAAAATTAGCTAGCCACGTTACGGTTAGTAGCAAATTAATAACAATCTTCATATAAACTTGTGTTATCTTGCAAGGTTTACAGATCTTTTACTGGCCAAATGGTTTGGCCCTCAGGTACGTTTTTATCTTTGGTGATTCTGGTGTGGCGAGCACCCTGTAATCATATCAGGATTATTCTGATTTCAGGGCTGAATATATATTTTCCTTATTGTAAATTTGTAAATATTCAGTTCTGATATTGGGACCCCCCCCCCGTCATTTGTAGTCAATATATGGGATTTAGAACTAAACCCATTGACCGGACCTTAAATGACCTTTGCTGTTGATAGGTCGTTAAACCCCAACAAACGAACAAATATAGTGTATTAATCATGGACTGACAGCTAACAATACAGTTTAATTGGAAATTAACTTGTTATGTCTTGTTTGCTTATTTACTATTGTTTGCTGGTAACAGTTAAACAGGTACTCCCTATAGTAGGCTGGCGATCATAGGAGACAGAGTCTTATGGTAAAGAAGAAACTCATTCAGTCATCTACAGGATTTACTTTCAGGTTACTAAGTAATTACAAGTGCACAACTTAAAAATAATACATTACCGATTCTGTTCGAAAACGGCATTGTGATATGGTGTAGAGTTTCTGTTATATGGTGTAGACACGGTATATATGTTGACACAAACACGTTATCATAGGTATTTTGAGAATGATCGTCGTAAATCTTATTCATTTCTCCGTCTGTACATACCAGATACATTGCTGATAATGTTCTGTAAGCTGTAACATATTGAATTAAAGTGACACTTACTGCTGTCGTCCCGCGACGCCATCTTGTCAGCATGTATATACCTTGTCTACACCATAGTACGGAAACTCTAAACCATATTACAATACCGATTTATATTATTTCACCAAAAAAATCACATACATTTTTTTATTTACTTGTACATGTACTGCGAAAATGTCAAATTATACCAAACAAACATATCTCCCCTGTTTATCACAGTTTCTGATAGCTGAGCATGTACAGGGGCGTAGCTAGCCAATTTGAATCTGCAGGCTCGGTTGACGACTTCGAGCACCGTTGGTGCGAGTAAGTATGCTAGGTGGGTCTGGGGGCATGCCCCCCCCCCCTTAAAAATATCGAAACTAGAAGGTAAATGATGCAATCTGGCACATTTTGTTTTCCATTTTCTTGAAAATTGTGCAGGCCCGGGCCTGCAGTGCCTTAATGCAGCTACCCGCCTGATGTACTTGATATATAACTGAATATACCGCATGTTTTTGGGAATGTGATGAAATATAAATATATATATTATTCCATTTACTGTGCCTTACGAGAAAAAACACATATTAGATTTTAGATAAATATTTGAGACATCATCTGAGACACAGTCACATTAAAGGGTAAACAAAGAAGAAACCAATTCAGCCCTCCACACGAGTTACTTTGGTGACTTGCAGGTGCTTTTTAACAGCAGCTAGCATTTAACTTATAAGTATTTGGATGTATGACACAGTTTTTGTTTAACATGTTTTTTTCAGAAAATAAATTGATGATTCTGTTACCACAAATTCAGAGAAGTTTTTCCAGGCTTCCACGAATTGGCCATAATTTGTTCAAATTTGACAAGCTCAGTATAATACATTACTGTTTATGTAACAAATTTCTAATGATTGCATCTGAAAAGTTAACAGTGTTCATAAAAACAATTTCCACGCCAAAATAAAATTTGCAGTACGCTTACTGCTTCGACAAAAAAAATCGCAGGTTCTCCCCTCCTGCGAAATGGACTTGCTTCGAGGCCAGCCGCCTTCACTGAATTCCAGCCAATCAGCGCTCAGTTGTCATCTGTTGTCACGAGTAACAACAAAGATTGGAGATATTTGACCGACATCATCTTCTATTTTCACCAAATTCCAGAACTTTACTAATGGAATTGATATATAAACACGACTAATGGAAGCAGGATGCCTATATTTTTCAGAATGGTAAGATTTGTTCACATAAAGCCGATGTTATTGCCGATATTTTGATGATGAAATCCAGGAAGCTGTTCGACAATAGGAAAATGTCGAAAACTGCTCAGCGCGTGATATTTTAACATGGGAGACCCCCATTCACTTTATCATTTCGGGCTATTACTTCATTCTAGGACCGAATTTCTAAAAACAAAAAGATGGCTCATTGCTAAATTTTGCTGAAAAATGATTATATGTAAAAAAAATGGGAGTTTTAGGGTGTTTAAATAGGTTAAAAATTTGGGCAGGTTAACGTGAAACAGACAGTAGTATGACAACCGCTCATACGCAGTGATTAGGTCGTATTGACAGGATATCAAAAATGTTTCATGGCACCGTGTTTCACGGCACATACACCCTGTGTTGATGGGATAATATAATATTCAAGTCCGTTACCGGATTCCTGACGAATTCCCATTCAGCTATGTGCAGAAGATACTGAACAAACGCATTTTCGTCCAGTAACCGGCGAAATGAATTCGCGCCGGTTACGAGACGAAAATTGCGTTTAAGCGATAGATCTAGGTCGCACTGAGTGGCATCTCGTCCGTAATCGGTGTATATTTCGACGTGAAACAGTTTACGCCGGCGCGGAGTGCAAAACCAGTGGACCCGTATTTCGTAAACAACATAAGGCGAACTGCACCACGACGTGAAATATGTTACGCCGGCGCGGAGTGCAACACCAGAGGATTCGTATTTCGTAAACGACATAGCAGGCGAACTGCACCACGAATAAACACTCCCAACTGTGATTGTTATATTATTCACGCCCGTTACGGAAACTATCAGTTATTGTAGTGTTTATATGAAAACATGTTCTGCGTTCGGCTCGATGTCATGACATCTCGAAGTTTCGGGGCGCTACTAGAAACAAAATTGCTACCCCGCTCCATACCTCCCGCGAGGGTAGCAATTTAACCCCATCTCTTTCATGTAACGCATGGAATAGTGATTTTTGCAATCGGTTATCCAGCGTGTTTGATATGTAGCGATATAAAATTGGCAAAGCTGTATCAATACATTATTAATTAAGAACATACACATGCAGAAGTTGATTATTTTACTGTGTCAAGGTGTTTATCTGACATTTACATGTATATCTTGTAAATTAGACAGCTTCATTTCTTTGTGTTGAATGTTGAACAACAACTACAGAAAAGATGCTTCCATGGTAAAATGATTCCCCTGTTCTATTATTTTGGGCAATTTACTAGTTGTACATAACATATCGGAGGCAAATTATTGCAGCTAGGGCGCTACTAGCTTCGTGAAACATCCTAACGTCGGTTTAGCCATGCTAATATACATCAGGGCCAGTTTGGACTTTAACCGTCCGTTAAGCCAACATAGGTTTTTACCATGCATTTAAACAGTGGTGTTAAGATAACAGAGGGTTTTAGCAAGCATTTCACAGTCCGTTACGCACACATAGTTTTTTTTGTGCAAGCATTTAACAGTCCGTTAAGGTAACAACTGTTTTGAGGAAGTAGTTTACAGTCCGTCATTTAACAGTCCGTTAAGGTAACAAATGTTTTGAGCAAGTAGTTTACAGTCCGTCATTTAACAGTCCGTTAAGGTAACACATATTTTGAGCAAGTTGTTTACAGTCCGTCAAGCTAACATATGTTTGACTAAGCATTTAACAGTCCGTTAAGTTATCAGAGGTTTTAGCAAGTTTTTAACAGTTATTGAAGCTAACAGAGGCTTTTAACAAGTATATAAAAGTTATTGAAGCTAACAGAGGCTTTTAACAAGTATTTAACAGTCAATTAAGGTACATGTACCCTTCTTGTGGCTCCATGTAAAGTCAATGGAAATTTAATAAAAACCCTACTAATAAAACAATATCGACCGACATAAATAAACCATGAATGTGATCTGTAAGTCTTTATGCAGATACTGCTACCAATAAAAATGCACACATATCTGTAATATGCAAATAATTGATCAAGTTTGCTGTAGGTCATGGAAATTTACATCTATATACAGGGGGCGTTTCACTAACCTTCGTACGACTAAAATGTTCGTAAGTGCAAAATTATGATAGTCTGTAAATTTCACATTAACAACGTTTTCTTGTAAGCAATCGTTGGATTTACATTTATTGAGCATAGGCTACATATGCAGCCTATGCGCAATACATGTAAATCCATCAATTGAAATTTCCAGACGATCCTAAATTTGCACTTACGAACATTTAGTCGTACGAAGTTTAATGAAACGGCCCCTAGGTGTGTAGAAGCTAAATTATACATGTAAAACACAAACATATGCTTCTTATTGTTTAACTATCGCATATGGTGTGATTTCTCTGCTGGCAGCATCTGCATAAAGACTTATTGGACACATAATATATAATTTATTGATGCAAGTAGTTGTCGTATTACGAGTAGGTATTTTTTATTAGATTTCCATATACTGCATAGGGGGCCACAAGAAGGGCACAGCCACTATAGCCTAATAGTGTACGGGTAGATGGTGTAACGTTTTTAAATGAGCCATTTATTGGGTCCTATGTCCGAGTCTTCCACCTGTGGGCACAGCAATCTTAAGCCAACAGTGGTGTTGGGCAAGTATTTAACAGTCCGTTAAGTTAAACAAAGGAACGTGACGTCAAACAGACAAATCCCAGCAAATCAAGCGCCGAATAATACTCACCTTGTCCCGAATCTCATCCGTCAGTTCCGTGACGACAGACGAACACAGTTTCGGGTTGTACGTCAGTCCCGCCAAATTCTCATCCAGAACGGATTCCGTGATTCGCTCCACGGCAGCCGAGAATGTTTTATTCAAACTGTAATCGTGTTGTGTTTTGTAGTTTTATAATTAATTGTCGTAATTACATGCTATATGGAGTCTAGATGTATCTCCCCGTACTTAAGGATACATAGAGAGACTACTGTCTGTTTCACGAAACCTGCTCAAACTTTACGACTATATATACAATGCAAAAACAATATATATTTGTTCGATAATATAAAGTTTTTCAATATGTAATGAACCTTCTTTTTATTTCGTGAAATTTGGTCCAATATTGATTTTATTGCGAAAAAAAATGTCCCCATGTTAAATCCCCGTAGACATCTTCACAGAGTGAAGATGTCTATGGGGATTTTTAACATTGGGATTTGTTTTTCTAATTTCAAAAATAGTGGACCGATTTTCAAAATTGAACTTTTGTTTTCTCAGTTATATCATTTCCAAGCTATCTAGCCAGGTTTCGGAGTCAATTTCCAAATTTTCGATTTTTTACTTCTCCCAGAGCTCCTCCACCTCATTTTTCCCCATGTTAAATTCCCATCAATTTTGATAAAATTTAATATTATCGAAAAAATAAATAGTTTTTTTGCGTTGTTTATATGGCCGTATAATTTGTGCAGGTTTCGTGAAACAGACAGTAGTGTTAACTGTGCGTACACTGATGATGTGGTAACGGTCTATTCCTAACATGATGAGCTACTGTTTCTTTCGCGTACAATTGCCCACATTTTTCTGTCATTTAAGCATTGTAAATCAATATGTTGACCACTGTTAATTTTTAGCCAAATTTTAGAATGAAACTATGTTTTATTTCGTGAAATGTGGTAAATATTAATTCTATTACAAAAAAAAGAAGCTTCCCAATGACATTTAAAACAAATCGTTTCCCAACTCCTTCAGCAGTCGCATTAATTTTCACAAATTAGAAAAGAAGTATATTTGACCGTTATTTCAAGTTCGACGTATAATACAGTACGTTTTTATCATATTTTTAATATTTGTGTCACGGTTGGTATGTACACGAGGAGCTCATGTGTATCTGCACAGTTAGCTCAGTGGACATAGCAGTGGTACTGAAAACTAGAGATGCAGAGTTCAAATCCTCGGCTGTGGACACATTTATTTCACATTATCACATCTTTGATACATTTTCGAGTTTTGTTTCTGTATTTACAACACATGGGCAATGTATGCACTTGAAGATGTGATAACACAGTTACATCACGTTCCTCCGCAAGTACGATCGATAATCTAAACTTCAGCATATGCTCGATAAATGTAAATTCATGAATTGAAATTTGCAGACAATTCTAAATTTGCACTTACGAACATTTTAGTGTTACTAAGTTTAGTGAAACGGGCCCCTGATACGTGTACCATACAAATGGAACACGGCTACTGATGTCTAGGAAAATGCAAACACACCGTATGTATTAATATCTCCCACAAGTCCGTGGTATCAAAGCGCCCATTATTGCCATCTTGAACACCCTGCTCAGCCTGCTAAATGTTCCTGATGGAAGCTTTTTACCGGCACCCAGGCTACATCCATGCAGAAATGACGTCTAAATTACATGAACACTAAAGCCCATCTGCGATGTTTGAGCCCGTATGTATTTGGGGTTCTTCATTGTGCGTAATGCGTTGTTTACTGAGCAGGTTCTTAAAATGTTTGATGTTGTTAGTCAAATATTCATACGCAGTTACTCATTTGTGTATGGGAACAGTGAAATGGGGTTTATGACATTTGTGACCAGTGTAGTCGCGGATCAGATGAGCAGTCTGATCCGCGACTACACTCTTGCTCATTAAGACAGTGAAACAGCCGAGATACTCTAACAAAACACATATAGATCGTTATCAGTTTGCAGGAGCGATCTAGCAGAGCTAGAGCGAGACTGGTCATATATTCCATAAGCCGGCGGGACAGATAAGTATCATGGATATAGAAAATACCAAGCTACTGTATTTTGATATCAAGGTAAAAAGTTGAGGCTAGGAAACGCGTAGGAATTCCGAGGCTCGCCGACGAATTCCTACCGTTTCCGAGCCGTGTCTGATAAACTTCATATCAGCATACACTAGCTTGGTATTCTATTTACCAGAAAAGTTTTGTGCCACAGGATGAGCAAATATGACATGATTGCCGTTGAAAACAACGCGGACTCGTTTACCTTAGCGTCATTACTCTGACGTACCATGGGTAACGTCATGTGACGTGTGTTTACCAATTAAACGTCAGCGAAAGTAGTTTTGAAGCCGTTGTTACCCGGATGTACGTATCTAGTTAATGCAGGAGACGACATGACATAGATGATATTCTATCGTACATTTTGAATAGTGGGAAATAATACACGAGTGTGTGTCGGCTTCCGCGTAAGCAACGAGTGAGCGTAGCGAACGAGTGGCTTCCACGGACGCCGAAGGACACTATTGTATTAGTTCCGATATTCAAACATGTACGCTGGAATATCCTATTTATTACACTTCCACGGCGGATATATATGCACATTTAGTCTATTTTTGAGATTATAATCAATGAATTGTGATGTGCGCATGAATAGTTATACAATGACCTGTTTTCCCGCGTTTTGACGTTACGTTGTGTGACGTCAAATGTGACGTCATGTAAACTTTTTGAAATCCCAATTACGCAGCTGTTTCTATTAGCTAGATACATTTGAGTGCATGTTTGGAATGTGTTCAATCACATTAACATTCTAGATTAGTAGACACCCTTTTCAAATTTTCAAATAACTTTATTTTGACTGTAATCAAAATTAAACATTTTGTATGGTAGCTCGTAGTTTCCAAGAAAACGGGCGCGTAATTACGGGTGTTCTCCTCACGGTGTATTATTTGTAAGGAGTTGATTACGGGTTTTCTCTCACAGCGAAACCCATGCAAATAATTTGCAAGAGTGTAATCAAATATTGTAATTAGTCAACGTGTACTTGAATGAAGCGAAGTGATAGTATGAGCCTGAGCTGTGCTACAGCTCAGGCTAAGCCAATCAAACTGCTTGACAGCGAGTTGAGATTGCCACTAGATGATTTCAGATTGCGATTAAATTGTCTGTCGTGACGCACAGGACGGGTATAAATGTAGGTTTGATCAAATGTTCGATTGGAAACAATGTTTTTTCTATGCAAAATGTTTCTTTACGGGCCGGGACGACGTAAAAGTCTATTTTGAACCCGATGTTTACTCCGTTATATAGCAGTGTTGGAAATGTGTCCGATCTTTTACGACCTAGCAATAATGCTAATGTTGTTAAAACAAAACAATCGATAGCTCGAAAACGTGTTGACATAGCGCATCGGGGAATATATCGTTGCGGAGTACTAACATTGTCTCAACTTCTGCAATAGGCGACAATGATTTAACTCGGTTGACGTTTCGTGAGAGGCCGTTGTCTCGAGGCCGTCCGGGTTCGGCCTATTAAAAACTTCTGAACTTTCCATATGGAGTCTATATGGAGGGAGTAAAAACATGTTTAACTTCTTTTTTTAATTTATTGATGCTTTTAGGCATATTTAATGTATTTATAGACCTCGGTCCGTTACTTCAACCTGTGGTCACAGCCACATATTATTCCACGGGCAAAACATTATTGCACGGGTAATCCACATAGAAGCGTTGCGGGTGTTTCGTTGATGAAATGGCGTACAGTGCAGATCCTGATCAGACTGTTAGGATCTGTATCTACACAGGTTGCAAAACCCATAAGCCACATTTCTCCAGTCACAGCCACATATCGCCACGCTCACGATTGGTAGCTCACGATTAACACATCCATGATCGACATCCACGTATATATATACGTAATTATGATCACTTCATAACCACTCCTGTAATTTTATCTGAAACAAACAAAAACATAGTTCACGTTAATTTTGTCCACTGCAAAATACAATACAGTGAAACCACTCTAAAGTGGAACCACTCTGAAGTCCCCATGGTGTCCGGTTTAGAGATGGTCCACTGTAATTCAGACATATGCGGCTGTGACTGGATAAATGGGGCTTACGGGTTTTGCGACCAGTGTAGATCCAGATCAGCCTGTGCATCCGCACAATCTGACCAGGATCTGCACTGTTCACCATTCCATCAATGAAACAGTTTTATGTACATATATGCATTTATTAAACCAGTGTATATGCAAAGCTCACCCTTAGAATGAGGGAAACGAAATTTGTTGTCTGCTGTTATTTCATCATTTGTCTTTCTCTCTCATTAAAACATGGTTTGTCAGTACTTAAGAATCATTTCCATTGTAAATGACTCTAAAATGCGGTCACACTATATTTATATTGATAACAATGGAAAATGAAAGAAAAATAAGCAGACGACAACATTTAATTCGGTATTTTACGGGTTAAATGCAATCAGTCGAAGACTAACGTTATACAGTGGAACCTCTCTAAACCGGACATCCTGGGAACATCCCTTATACAGTGGAACATCCCAGGGTGTCCGGCTTAGAGAGGCTCCACTGTGAAACACGTATATACCTACGTCAAGACACGCGCTGGTGCTTTGCGATCATGAACATACATTATCATCGCAGAACATTTTAAAATATATCAAAATTAAGCACATCTAACTTGTCTCTGTGTTCGGTTTAAAGAAGTTCTACTGTTACAATACAAGCCACCCTGAAGTACATCCGTCTGGTATAAGTAGATTTCCTGTTCTGAATAGAGTCTGCCCATGAACGTCTTCCTTTCAAACCAGGGCCAGAACATATATATCCCCTTTATAACGCATAGAATACACAGAAGCTCACAAAAAGCTTGTGAACTGATCCTGTGTTTTGTTAGATCTGGGTTTATTGTGTTTTAATTCGAATTCTGTGAGGTCCCTAGGGTGTCCGGTTTAGAGATGGTTCAATGTAAATCAGCCATATGTGGCTGTGACTGGAGAAATGGGGATTACGGGTTTTGCGACCAGTGTAGATCCAGATCCGCACAGTCTGATCAAGATCTGCACTGTTCGCCATTCCATCAAGGAAACATTCGACACAACAATGCATTTATTAAACTAGTGTATATGCAAAGGAAACTCTTATAATGCGGGAAACGAATATTGTCGTCTGCTGTTATTTCATCATTTGTCGTTAAAAGTAGACATTAAAACACGGTTTGTCATTTCCATCGGAAAGTCACATTATGTATATTTTCATAAAAATGGCGACACAATTAAATTTATTTAGCATTGTATGGGTTAAATGCAATCAGTTGAAGAATAACCTTATAACCGGGTATGGAAGATGTTCGAGCCAATTTCCACCCTTAAATATAAGCCGAACAAACGAACGAACTAACCTTATAACAATATAACCATCCGTCTGGTATAAGTAGATTTCCTGTTCCGCATTTGCTATGAAAATGTATTCATCTTTTGACGTCATTTACAGAAAACATCACAGTTTCTATAAGTATATCTCACGAACTAGATGGCCGCGGCCTGCATGTCGCGCCCGCCGAGGCTTTGATAGTATACCGAAAAACTTTAACCTCGGACGCACATACAGCGCGACAAAACTAGCAAAAATAGGTACAAACTTACGGAGCCCCGCAGGGGACGTACAATTCTTTGTTTTATTAATTCGTTCCCACAAAATAACAATTCGTTCCCTCAATTTAGCAATTCGTTCCCACTAAATAACAATTCGTGTTAATTCGTGGGAATTAATTGTTATATTGTGGGAACGAATTGTTAATTCGAGGGAACGAATTGTTAAATTGAGGGAATGAATTGTTATTTCGTGGGAACGAATTGTTATTTCGAGGGAACGAATTGTTATATCGTGGGAACGAATTGTTAATTCGAGGGAACGAATTGTTATTTCGTGGGAACGAATTAATAAAAAATAATCCATGTCCCCTGCGGGGCTCCGTACAAACTCGCATGTCGTGTCTCATACCAGGTTCTGCAAGCAAACGGTTTACCGGACTACTTTTGCACACTGGGCAAGTTACGGTAATACAGTAGAACCCTTCTAAACCGGACACTCGGGATAATATGGATGTTTAACGAAGAGGTGTTTCGCTGTTATGTATCTCTGATTACAATGCCTTTTCATGATTGCAAAACATTAGAATGTGCCATGAAGTGCTCACATGTCTGATTTACAGTGGAACATCTCCAAACCGGACACCCTGGGAGGTTGGAGAGGTTCCACTGTACTAGGTATATTCATACCTACATATACAGACCGCAGCAGAACCTTTCGGACCAAACGGCCGATAGTTTACGAGTACATGTATAACCGAGTGTTATCGAACATAACCGGGTGTTACCGGCGGGTGTCGGCGATGGATACGTAAATAGAGGATCTTACATGAGTGATGGTTAAATATGATATTTATTAAACTATGCCTCGTGTCTTATGAAATTAGTCAACGAGTGTAATACATACATAATAAATCATCACAAATGTTAGATTGTATTTGCCTAAGTACATCATCATACATTGAAGCTGTACTGGTCACCAAATATGTTTTCCAATAACAAGCTAATTTGCATATTTATTACACTAGTGTATTATGCATTTTATTACACTGTGTTAATACACTTCGAGCGCCCATTTTATGCAACAAACTTAATATGGACAACCGGTGTGGATACAATGACGCAGGGTGGAGCGTTTTATAGAAAATAAGAATAGACTAGTGACCCGGAAACTTTGTGTCTATTCACCAGATAGGAAGACCCAGCATCCATGGGTCTCCCATTTCCGTGGCACAATGTTGTGACAGGTGATACTGAGCATTGATACCATGGTAACCGTAAGCGGGGCATTTTTCGTGGGTTTGTGGGCCGTAATCTAATGGTATCTAATGTTACATATTGTTAAACTGCATCCGGGTTATTTGGAAGTTCTTTTGTAATCGCCTCGTTTCTACCGGTGTCGGGTTTATATTTTCACTTAAACAAAAACGTGAGTTTTACATCAGCAAGCTTGTGAATGTCGCCCGATGTTATGTTTTTTTTTTCGTTGTCGTATCTCTTGTTGAATCGCTCGAGAATTGGAGACAATTGTCGTGTGCTGCTGAAACATGTTTAAGTTAAAAAATATATTAAAAATGAAAGGCATTTTAAGGGTTGCAATAGCTGTCAACTATAATGCCGCTATGAATATATACGACATATGGACCCGAGGTTACTATTATCCACACACAACTCACCTTGAAAAGACCAGGGGCCCGTTTCACTAAACTTCGTGCGACTAAAATGTTCGTAAGTGCACATCTAGGATCGTCTGGAACTTTCAATTATTGTATTTACATGTATTGGGCATAATTTTGCACTTACGAACATTTCAATCGTACGAAGTTTAGTGAAGCCGGCCCCATGGGGCCCGGCCCTACGGGAACTGATACATTTATCAGGAATGACCTCGTACTATCATATATATGGCAAATATCCCGCCCAACAGTGGGAATTAGACGCCTACATTTGTATTCGTGACTGTGACTGGAGAAATGAGGGTATCGCGATCAGTGTAGATCAAGATCTGCCTATGCATCCGCACAGTCTGATTAGGATCTGCACTGTTCTCCATCCCATCAGTAAAACATCCGCCATGCTCCTAACAAACACTATTGATGGATATCGTGCTACAGGAGTGTGCTATCTGATCAGGAGCTACACTGATCACACATGTCGCAATGCCCAATTCTCCAATCACAGCCCCATTTAAGACGGAAATACATGAATTAGACGGTTGTTCGTACAATTGGTCAAATTACCATGACTTTCCCCCACTCCCGCCCCGGGAGGGGAATACATTGGCATGTACAGTGAAACCTCTCTAAACCCGACACCCTGGGAGGTTCCCAGGGTGTCCGGTTTCGTGAGGTTTCACTATAAATCTGGTATGTTATCATTCCGTGCCATAGTTGTTTGTTTTGCGATCATGAACAGACAATAGCACCTGAGATAAATGACCAAGAATATCAGGAAACATAATATCACAGATGATATATTGGTGTTGGGTTTAGAGAGGTTCCACTGTAAATCGGTTATTTCATCATTCTGAGCCATAGCTGTGTGCTTTGCGATCATGAACAGACATTATTACCTGAGATAAATGACCAAGAAACTCAGGAAACATAAGATCACAGATGGTGTCTTAGTGTTCGGTTTAGAGAGTTTCCACTGTACATAACAGTTACTGCAAAAGCTCCAGCTGTGTACAACAGAACCCCATTTATTGACTGGTGCTGCAGTCCGCGCCTGCGTAAAATGTTTCACGTCGAAATATGCACCGGTTTCCTAACAAGATCCTACTTAGCTCCGCTTGAAGAGCTCTCACTTAGACGCGTTTTTCTTCTAGTAAGCGGCGCCGGTACTAGACAAACATGTGTTTTTATCCCATCAACACGGTGCGTATGTGTCGTGAAACACGGTGCCGTGAAACATTTTTGATATCCTGTCAATACGACCTAATCACTGTGTATGAATATGTGCGGTGGCTGGGGTAATTTTTTCGCATTTTAAAGCGATTTGTAGGTGTTCACGGGATAAATAGAATAGTAGGTTAGTGCCGTGAATAGGAAAAATATCTGGCGCGGCACGGAAACGAGATGTGCTCGGCAAAGCCTCGCAAATCCCGTTTCCTAAGCCTTGTCAGATATTTTTCCCATTCACGGCACTAACCTACTATTCTCTATATGTACGATCTTCTGCAAGTGCAGAATGATAATTCGTCAGGAATCCGACGCCAATTTCGACTTGAAACATTTTACGGCGGTGCGGAGTACAGCAACAGTATTATTGCATAAACTTGGCTTTTCACAGTTTACTAACTCAGTGCGTTAACAGTGATAGTGTACTAATGTAATAAACATGCATACTAGACTGCTACAGAACATAAGTTAATCGGTGATCAGCACAGCATTAGTAAATACAGTGGAACCTCTCTAAACCCGACATCCTGGCAGGTGCCCAGGTGGGAGGTGCCCAGGGTGTCCTGTTTAGAGAGGTTTCACTGTAAATCAGGTATTCTATCATTCTGAGCCATAGCTGTGTGCTTTGCGATCATGAACAGACATTATTACCTGAGATAAATGACCAAGAAACTCAGGAAACATAAGATCACAGATGATGTATTGGTGTTCGGTTTAGAGAGGTTCCACTGTACATTGGAACCTCTCTGGGAGGTCCCCAGGGTGTCCGGTTTCGAGAGGTTCCGCTGTAGTTCAGGCACGTGACCACCCCAATACATGTTCGTGTACATTTCAACCCTGAACATACATTATCCATGTAGACAGATGACGGTGAAACCCATCACATTAATGACGATGGGATATCCTGGGTGTCCTGTATAGAGAGGCTCCACTGTAATACCGGGCACATACATGTAATACGTATGTGCTTGTCACTGCAGAAATGGGGATTATGGAATTTGTGACCAGTATAGATCCTGATCAAATAGCATACTCCTGTAGGCTGATAATGATATAAAGCGCTTGTTACAAGCTAGACGGGTGTGTCATTGATGATGGAATGGCGAACAGTGTAGATCCTGATCAGACTGTGCGCATGCACAGTCTGATCAGGAAATACACAGCTCGCAAAAACGCATAAGCCCCATTTCTCCAATCACAGCCACATATTTGCTAACACTTATGTTGATTTAATATGACAGATATTAAACTTATTGACTCGTTTCATACGTAGCTCGGCTTAGCCTCGATGTTTTGTATGAAATGAGTTAACAATATTGAAAGTATTGGAAACAGAAAAGCAGAAGTTACGCGCAACAGCATCAGTGCCATGCATATCCAACATCAACCCATCCCGCAGTCCACGTATATTAAACACGATACATCCAGAAACTATACCCACTACGTCAAACCCCAAGAATGTCCATACAATAACACACTCAACCACTAACTGGTATAATGTCTTGAAAGAGGCTGGCGAGAGACTATTTTCACCTACATGTATTTTGACCGTGATAATGTAGTCGCGGCGCTGTTGTATCGCGCCCCGCAAATTGATGCTAAGGTTGTATAAAACAATATTGGATGTAACGGATATATATTTATCCTGTCAACACAGTGCGTATGTGCCGTGAAACACGGTGCCGTGAAACATTTTTGATATCTGTCAATACGACCTAATCACCGTGTATGAATATATGCGGTGACTGGGGTTACTTTTTTTGCATTTTAAAGCAATTTGTAGGTGTTAACGGGATAAATAGAATGGGAGGTTAGTGCCGTGAATGGGAAAAATATCTGGCGCGGCTCGGAAACGGGATGTGCTATTTTTTTTCCCATTCACGGCACTAACCTACTATTCTCTATATATTTGTGGGAATTAAATTTGAATAATTCACATAACATAATAAAGAAATCACTGCAAGGGCAATTTTTACAAAACTGGAGTAGCCAGTTAGACACGTCTTCTAAACGCATAAACTACCGACTTTTTAAACATAATAATAAACTTGAACCTTACCTCACGCTCCTGTCGGAAAATTCACGTCTCATTTTATTCCGACTCAGGACCGACAACCATCGTATGCCTGTAGAAACTGGCAGATGGCATAACTCTCATGTTCCGTATGCGGATCGTAAATGTACTTTGTGCCAGATGAAGGAAATAGGTGACACACTCCACTATTTACTTCTGTGGCCATCTTTCCGACAATCACGTATAAGACTCATACCATACAGATTTTATAGACGTGCAAACATTGTATTTTATCAGGTAACCTACCATGTATTGACCGAATACGGACTAACTGATAACATATTGTTGTATCAGGCATTGACGTGATATAAACATCCGGGTTACAACGAAGTGAAAACTGTCGTTCCATTGGTCGGGTGACGTCACGTGACGTTACCGAATGACGTCAGTGTAATGACGCAGCGTAAACAAGTCCGCGTTCTGTCCATATAATACGACGTCATCTGTGGTCATTTTCGAGCATAAAACGTTACCTGATTAATAGAATACCAGGCTAGTGTATTTTGATATCAAGTTTATCAGGCTCGGCTAGGAAACGGTAGAAATTCCTCGGCAAGCCTCGGAATTCCTACGCGTTTCCTAGCCTTGCCTGATGAACTTAATATCAAAAGACACTAGCCTGGTATTCTCTATGTTCTCAGATCAGCTGACGACCACATCGATACAATTGTTAAAAAATGTTTCCCTTTTTGCTAGAGAAATAATGAACCAGTTTTAACCCTTATCGTGCTGAATTACACCTTGTAGTCTGCTGCTGATTATTATTATTTTATTTTAATCTCCATTTTATCTCAGTATAAAGCTTGGTCTGGCGGCACATTGGAGCCATTTCCAAATGGAGACGGTACTAATGTGTTGCCAGCCCTATTTTATTCAGAAAGACAAACTGTACGATAATAGCAGACGACAATGCTCGTTCTCCACATTTCACGGGTTACAATCTCACACAATGCACATTATCCAATACTACCAAGTGCAGAATGTAAACATCCCGAGATAAATAACGAACCAGTTTTAACACTTGTAGTGCTCAACTAGATCTGGTCGTCTGCTGATTGTTATTTTCTTTTCTTTTTGATCGCCATTTTTCCTCAGTAAGAAGCTTGGTCCGTCCTGGCGCAAATTGATAGGCACTGGTCTGTCGACACATTGGAACCATTTCCCAATTGGAGATGCTTCTAATGTGCTGCCGAACCATGTTTTATATTATTACTTTCTTCAGAAATACAAACTACATAACAATAGCAGACAACAAGATTCGTTCCCTACATTCCACGGGTTATACTCACATATTATCCAATACTACCACGTCCAGAATTTACGCATCCCGAACTTATTTATGCACAAACACATGTAATATCCATTGACAAATTCACCCGACACGTGATGTCCACATTCAATTATTAGCTGTGTGGCACCAATTGACCAACCAGCATTCGGGAGATTTTTTTTATTGACGCTTGTCATACAACTATTCCCACGCCCACAACATAACTAGGTCATGTTTGTCGTGCACGGGTAGACAGATATACTATATGTGTTATCGACGGTGGAGTGACACCTGGGAATATTTACAACACTTATTTACACACGTAGTGACCAAGGTCTACACTTGTTTGTAAACATACACGATACCATAACCATGCTGTGATGTCAATGCTGGTCTGCTGTGCGGCGTAGGCTTGGATCAGACAGCGAGGACTATGAACAGGTTCAAGCCTATGCTGGCTGTAAATCTAACTAGGTTCCATTTCCCCCAGTCGACGACGAATACATGTACGAATGACGGAGTGGTTCCCATGCACGCACCTGTCTAGACAAGTGTTCCCTACGGTGTTCCGTTAAGGCCATCGTAATATCGCTATCGGGTCGATACTACGATAGTACGATAATACGATGACGATAGTACGATACTACGATGGCGACAGTACTATGCTACGATGACGATAGTACGATACCACAATGCCGATAACGCGATACCACGATAGTACGATGACGATACTACGATATTATATCGTACTATCGTCATCGTAGTATCGTACTATCGTCATCGTACTGTCGTGATCTCGTAGTATCGACCCGATAGCGATATTACGATGGCCTTAACGGAACACTGTTTATCATAGTATCGTACTATCGTCATCGTAGTATCGTTCTATTCGTGAGTGGATCGCCTTCCGGTGTACTATCGTGATTGTGGTATCGCCTTCCGGATGGACAGAATCGGTTTCCGTAAATGTAAATAAAAACTAGAGCACGTGAATTCAATGTAAGAAATAAACGGTACTCGAGTCTTTGTGAAATTTATAAGTTATTGTAAAGAACTTTCAGAGCACCCATAAAACACATATGACATCGTATTTACGGGGCGCCAAGTGGGACATGGCTCAATTTTGTGCCACTTGCCACAAAATTCAATTCTGTGTCACAAAATTCACTTTTGTGCCACAAAACTCAATTCTGTGCAAATTTGTGTCACAAAATTCACTTTTGTGCCATAAAATTCAATTCTGTGTCACAAAATTCAATTCTGTCAATTCTGTGTAACAAAATTCAATTCTGTGTCACAAAATTCAATTCTGCACACGCATGTAAGAAGGACTACCATTGGTCAGAAACTGCACTGGAGAAATGGGTCACGGTCGCCGATCTACACATTCAATGTCGATGATTCATTTCTCATTCTGCCGATGATTCATTTCTCATTCTGCCATTTTGCTTCAACTATCTCCAAACAGTCAAACGTTGACAAACCCATTCGTATTTAAACTCATTTGCGTTATAATTGTACACATAATTCATGTACATGTAGATCTCCCGCGAGTACAGACCTCATTTATTGTGTATCGCAAGGTACAAATGCCCCAGTTAAATCAATAATACACGCGCTGTGACCTGTGTTCTGACTGCTGTCTGTGTTTATAAACAGAATGTGTGTATTGGGCCATTTGAGGAAACCATTTGTAGTATGTGTGTAGATACCATGGATACTAAGATGGTGTATACTGTAAATAATGCATGTAGACACATAGTTGCGAACACGTAACTTCGCAACTAGTAGACACAGATCCAATACCATTTGATTCACAAGGTTAGATCTACTATTAGAATACGACGTCATCTAATGTCATTTTCTAGCATAAAACGTTACCTGATAAATAGAATACCAGACTAGTGTATTTTAATATCAAGTTTATCAGGCTAGGCTCGGAAACGGTAGGAATTCCTCGGCAAGCCTCGGAATTCCTACGCGTTTCCTAGCCTTGCCTGATAAACTTGATATCAAAATACACTAGCCTGGTATTCTCTATATATGGGCATGCTCTCAGGTCTAGCTATGTCCCGGCTACTTTATGTTTGACCCTGTTTACATAATTGAGGGAAAATTCTGAATATTTTTCTTATTTCTCCTTCAAATTATATATGCTTATATGGTGTGACCACTCATTTGTAATCATAATATAACCAAAATAACTGTCCATAAAGAAGTATAATATTGATATATTGGGTTATATTTTCGCATTGAAATATTTAAACCTGCAAGTGTACTCCACCACCTAGTAAAATGGACTAAGACCGATCTCAACCAATCAACGTAGAGATGGCATAGACTACGCAAACTAATTTTTGTGGACAACAATGAATTCTGTCCCACAAAACTGAATTTTCTTCACAAAACTCAATTCTGTCTTACAAAATTGAATCCTTCATAACAAAAATGAATTTTGTATACGAAACGTATGCAGAATTGAATTTTTTGACACATAATTGACAGAATTGAATTTTGTGACACAGAATTGAATTTTGTGACACAGAATTGAATTTTGTGATTTTTAGTGTTACAAAACTCAATTTTGTCGGGACAAAATTGGTTTTGTACACATAATTAACCAATCCTGCATGGCGCCGCGTAGTATTTGGTGCGCTACATATCATCAAAATCCGTCCGTTTGTTAGGAAGATTTTAATGAAAATCTACTGTAAAAATGACGTAACAAATTACGTCACGTCGGAAAATCGGGTTCGGAAACCACGTGATCACACACCTTGTTAATAGCGCAAACAAGAATTTCGGAAACAATAGTAATTTTTCAAATATCTATCTTAAATACATATTAAATGAAATTAAATCAATCTAATGATGATTATATGTATCAAAATACCGGCGAATTACCTCGTCATCCATTGGTTTGATGCGAATGCGCATGTCCATCCAGAAGGCGATACTACGATAGTACGATACTACGATGACGATGTACGATACTACGATGACGATAGTACGATATAATATCGTAGTATCGTCATCGTACTATCGTGGTTTCGCGTTATCGTCATCGTGGTATCGTACTATCGCCATAGTGGCATCGTACTATCGTCATCGTAGTATCGTACTATCGTACTATCGTACTATCGTAGTATCGACCCGATAGCGATATTACGATGGCCTTAACGGAATACCGTTGTTCCCATTGGTTTTCTACGATGTTGACGTCTATTTCAATATGACACATACTGTGCATATATTTAGTAGTTAGTTTATGTTTATGAATACGAGCAGCATGTAAACTTGTAGCAGTATATACATCTTATTTTATAGTAATATATCTGCGTGTATGTACGGTATGCCATGCCAAAATGAGTATTTAAATTTAGAGATAATGAGAATTATTTATTTGCTAATATGCACACTATTTCTACAGCAACCAAACAAAAACATCATCGAAATTAAACCATCAAAATTGTCTCTTTGGGATGTAACTGAGAGCGGCGTAGACTCTGACCCGACTGCATAGATGTACAGACTGGCCAGAGCCGTCACCGTTCATAGAATCAGCGGCGCTTAGCATGCACCCAAACATTAACTCTCACATATTTATACATGTTTGTTTACTGTCCCCATGCCACCCCCCACCCCCTGTCAAAATTATGTAGGACATAAATACGTTACATTGCCAACCATGTCTACCCACCTACATAGATTACCAATTTCAGTCATGTTGTTACCTTGTAACCTGACTTTAAATAAAAGTATGTTCTGTTCTGTTCTGTTCATTACTGTCCGTCAACATATTAAGGAAACACGGTTATCGCCCCTGATATTAGTGTGGAAATAATGCCAGTCTATGGCAAGCCAAATGCACAATAATTGCTCAAACTGGGGTTTGAGAGCCTAAACCCTGGTTTAGACTCTCAAACTGGGGTTTAGGGAATTATTGTGCATTTGGCGAGCCGAAACTAGGGTTTGGGCAGTCTAAACTGGGGTTTGAGCTCAAACCGTGGTTTAAGCTATCAGAAACACTAGTTTGAGAGTCCAAACGGTGGTTTCTGCCGCCAAGTGCACAATAATTGCTCAAACCAGGGTTTAAGAAAACTATCATTTGGGATCTCAAATGGCAGTTTAAGCCCAAACTAGGGTTTGAGGAGCCTAAACTAGGGTTTGAGCTCCAAACCATGGTTTAAGGAATTATTGTGCATTTGGCTTGCCATACCAGTCAATACGTGGGGTAATGGTGAATGTATTTATTTGCCCAGAAAATATCACAGATAATGTCTGATATAAAGAACAGTTTGTGCCTACTGAGTGGGCATGTACCTTTAAACTAGTACAAATATTTCAGTTCTGCTGCCAGTGAACGTAATTGGGGCTGTGACTGGAAAACATTGGGCTTATGACTTTTGCGACCAGTGTAGACCCAGATCAGGCTGCGCATTCGCGCAGCCTGATCTGGGTCTCCACTGGTCGCCATTTAGTCATTTCGTATTGAGTATCCGATACGCTTCAAAAACAGTATACATGTACATTGTATTTTCGAAATGTGTAGCGATGTAGCCGTATATACAGCCGTATAGAGAGGGTGACTTTTTTGTTATTGATGAAAAAGTACTTACATTTAAATATTTTTAAGATTTAATGTGTCTAATGGCCAAAAGTTCGTCGGCAGAAAAACGTGGAA
Source organism: Conchocele bisecta (assembly GCA_029237695.1). NCBI lineage: Eukaryota > Metazoa > Mollusca > Bivalvia > Lucinida > Thyasiridae > Conchocele > Conchocele bisecta. The sequence continues at coordinate 125,572,340 of CM055268.1, read as the reverse complement.
CAGACAATAGTATGGAAATTTGGTTGTATGCACAGGGATGGGCTGTGACTGTGATGGAATATGGAATACATGCCTCCCATGCTGAAGCTTCCGAAAAACACTTTCAAAGTATTTCCATCCCACGGGTCTGTCGGATAAGACTTTAAACTGTGGTGCAGTCCCTACATGGCCTTAACTGTCGCAGTATAGAGTAGCAGTATAAGTTAGACCAACGGTTCGTCCGTATGTACGAGGAGATAATCCGCGAGCTTTAGCGAGCGGATTATCTCCTCGTACATGCGGACAAACGTGATGTAACTTATTTATCACATCCCCATGCACATACCTTGCACACGAGCTGTGTTAATACAGAAACATCACCCGGAAATGTGTCAAAGATGTGATAATAAAACATAACCTCATTGAATGTGATGAAATAAAATCGTACGATAGTCACAGGTTGAAGTAACGGACCGAGGTTTATAAATACATTAAATATGCCTAAAAGCATCAATAAATGAAAAATAAATAAGGTTAAAAATAAGGTCTATAAATACATTAAATATGCCTAAAAGCATCAATAAATGAAGAAAAAAAGCTCAGCTTATTGTTTTCATTTATTGATGCTTATAGGCATATTTAATGTATTTATATACTTTGGTCCGTTACTTCAGCATTAGAACATGTGCGCTATCTCATTGCAATTATTTACCAAATTTACAACAGTTTCCGTAAATGACGTCGAAAGTTAACGGAAATTTCATAGCTAATGCGGAATATAATTTCATAAATATTCGCACTTCTTAGATTAGGTACAAAATCCCATGGCGTGTCTCATACATGTATGTAAGCTTGCACTAGTCGTACATTGTATTTAACTATATACATTTAAACACTACATATAATCATTAATATGTTTTTGTTTTCTACACATGTTTTCTCACATTTTCTTAGATACAAAATCACATGGCGTGTCTCATATGACGAATTCCGTGTTCTCGGGCCTCCTGCTATTGACAGTTTACACGCCACATTCAGTACACCAATGCATGTAATTAAAAGTGTAGAAAGCTACATTCATTCATAATAACCATTCATTATAAGGCAACAAGAAACGTGAATATTGTTGCCGTCGCTGATACTCATAAACTACAACGGTGTTAATATTGGCTCGGAATTTGTCATCAGGTTTAAGTGAATGTTTCACTCTGACAAGACGGTCACAGTTCAGTACCAACTGTAGCTTAGTATATATTAATTAAATAAAACACATACTACAGTGAAATGTCTCTAAACCGGATACCTGTGAGGTCCCCAGGGTGTTTGGTTTGTGTGTTTGTTTGTTTGTTTGTTTGTTTGTTTGTTTGTTGGGGTTTAACGGCCTATCAACAGCTAAGGTCATGTATCGCCGGGTCAATGGGTTTACATGTAGCACTAAATCCCATATATTACCTGTACAAGTACATGTACATCTTCAAGTACATGTACAAATGGGGATGGGGGGGGGGTCCCAAAATCAGAACTGAATATTTACAATAATAAAACTATATATTCAGCCCTGAAATGATGCCAGGTCCTTGTCACACCAGAATCACTTGGCCCCACCCAAAAGCAGTAGGACTAACTCCCCTAAACTGCTTCCGACACACTATTCATGTTAGACTTTGCGGAAATTTCGGTTTGACGTCACGTGGCTTAGTTTAAACCACAGGGGCCCGTTTCACTAAACTTCGCACAATAAAAATGTTCTTACGAAGCTTTTTATGAATTGGGTTTTCACATTAACGTGAGTCATAATTGCTACTATTTTCCACATAAGTGTACACATCCTAAATGTGAACACATCCTCAAACGATTTTCCACCATTGACTGTATGTGTGTATTTTATTGTAAATTAAAATGTTGCACTTACGAACTTCTCAGTCGTACGAATGTTAGTGAAACCGGGTTCCAGTGGTTTAACATAAACAGTGTGATGTCAAACCGACAAATTCCACAGGCAATTTGTGGTATGAACGAGAAAACGCTCTTTAAATCATACCTAATTTTACAATATTAAATATCAAGAAGGTAGGATACTCGGAAGTGGCACTAGTGTCCTGGGCCCGGCTCTCTAATTCTGTAATGCGCGTTATAATTACTGAATTAGCGAGCCACTTCTGTTGGTTGAAAAGATGGCGAGTGTCCTACCTTCTAGATATTTAATATCAGATGGAAATTGGGTATTATTTAAAGAGCGTTTAGTCGGAGCAGTACTTTTGACATATTAGGAATTTATATAGTATCCGAAGAATTACTGAAGAAAATGGGCTAAAAAAGGAGATTTATCCTTACTTCAGAGCCCAGAAACCATCATAGAGGTATCATAGAGGTATATACATATACGTATAAACAAACGGAATGTACTTATTTTTTTCAGTATTTTTTCTCATTTCTCATCGGAAGTGTATTTTGTTACCACTCAGTTGAACCGTCTCGGCGAGACGGTTCAACTGAGTGGTAAACACTGTCGGTGTGTAGCGGGGGCACCCACTAGATTCGCCGGACCAATCTTATGATGCTTCGGTGCTCCCGTGACGATGCCCCGGAATACTTCCAAGGGAAGTTACTTGTGATTGTCCAAATTCGATAAAATAGGAGACAATCCGTGTATGTGACGTTGTGCGATTTTCATGAAAAATGTGTACGGAAACTGTGATATTTTCGGTAAATGACATTGGACGTTGACGAAATTTATAGCAAATACGGAATTCTAAGCCGCATTTTCTCTGAACATTTCGTGAAAGGTACACGCCCAATCAGTAGGCACAAACTGTTCTTTATAGGAATTAAATAAGTATATAATTGTGTCACTATTCCACCAGTTCCCGCTCTATAAAGATATGCTCATTTAGTAGTGTTTATTTTAATGATAGTGACGCTCGATGGTATCATGCTATTTTCAGACGCAAATGAAGCATGGCTTTTTAAATTATTGATAATAATTAAATACGTCACCTGAAAAAATATATTTTTACGACAGATTATAAAGTATGATCATTGCTGATCAAAAACTAAATACAGAGAATAAATAGCAATGTCCGTTAACATTTTCAGGAAACACGGTTAGTGCCCCTGATATCAGTGTGGAAATTTACGTCTGATATGAAATTGAATATTGCACATATTTCTTAAGTACGAACTCACATGGCGTGTCCCAATTATAAGACTGGCTTATAAACAGCGCCGTGTCATAAACTCCCGGCGGGTTCAGTTACAGGTGTTTGAACAGATGGTCAGTATGTTGGTGTCTTATGAGTATTTTGGTGAATTTTGGGTAGATTTGGGTGGATTTCGTTGGGTTTGGTTTATTTACATAGTTTTGTGGAACTGCTAATGCTCAATCATTACACACGACATAAATGGTCAATTTTCGACACATTCAGACCGATGATATACATTTTCAACCCAAAACTCCAAATTCGGGTTCTACTATTCAGGGACATGTATTAATACTGAGGCCGATATAATACTTGAAATGCACTTGTCTGTTCCTACATTTAAGAAATTAAAATCCGTACAATTGCGATATTTTCTAGCGAGCACTGAAAGCGGAGATTGCACGCTGCATGAATGATAGCCATTTCCCGCGGTGTGTCAAAATGCACAAGGACATCCCTGGTTATTGGATGTCAGTGAATAAGACGCGATGTAAACAGTGTACACGTCTATGTAAGGGTAAGGATAGGTAACCAACTTTTCCGCTTTTTGAGAGCTCGACCATCTATCCGAGAATAGTTGACGTTTTTCAGACCAAATATAAATGTTGACTTACATTGGCGATTCAGGTGCAGTACGTTAATCTAAACAAACAATGTGAGACAGGTTTTATTGTTATCGGTTAACAAATAATGGTTTATTGGTTAAAAACGTTTGCATGTAGAAGTGCTGTTTCACACCTTTGTAAATTACCGTACACATATATACGTGAACTAACTCGCGGGAGGTGATGTAAATTGTATATTCGTAACAATACACCCAAACCACCAGATATACCGAAATAACCTATGAAACACCGAAATATGAACCGATCTTTAAGGACGGATTCATTCCTCAGTACAGTCCATAAGTATCGGCGTGTTTTCTCTCTGTACAGTCCATAAGTATCGGCGGGTTCAGTCTCTGAGGGGCCGTTTCACTAAACTTCGTACGACTAAAATGTTCGTAAGTGCAAAATTATGATAGTCTGTAAATTCCACATTAACAATGTTTTATTGTAAACAATTAGTGGATTTACATTTATTGAGCATTGGCTGCATATGCAGCCTATGCTCAATAAATGTAAATCCATCAATTTAAATTTCCAGACGATCCTAAATTTGCACTTACGAACATTTTAGTCGTACGAAGTTTAGTGAAACGGCCCCTGGGTGCATAAGCTCCCGGCGAGTACAGTCCCTGTACAGGCCATATACGGAGCCGGTGCAGATGAAGTCGGGAGCCGTGTACGTGTACGATGCGAAGTTGTCTTTCTTGTTGCAAAATTTGGTATTGGCAGACTCGTAGTGTTAACGGCTGGAACATGGTCATAATTAAAAGGAGGAAACCACAGCCGTATTGATGAAGCATATGATTTACCTGAGACCTCATTGGCGCCGCCATTAATGCAGTGTAAACAATAGACCACGTGATCCCATACCCTGAATAGAGAGAAATGTACGACGCTGTTGTGCTGAGAATAAAATTCGGAAGGTCCGTTTGTGTACCGGGGTCCCTTATTTGGTGAACGGCATACAGGTAGCTGGCGGGCTGCACTATTGCATACTAGTAAATACTCCACCATATAGAGAATAGTAGGTTAGTGTCGTGAACATGGTGAATGGGGAAACATATCTGACAAGGCTTAGGAAACGGGATGGGCGAGGCTCTGCCGAGCCCATCCCGTTTCCGTGCCGTGCCAGATAGTTTTCCCATTCACGGTACTAACCTACTATTATAGTTATCCCGTCAACACTACAAATATCTTTAAAATGCAAACAAATAACCCCAGACGCATCCTCAAAATCGGAGAATCGACTAGTATGACAACCGCATATGACCCTCATACGCAGTGATTCGTTCGTATTGGCAGGATATCAAACATGTTTCACGGCACCATGTTTCACGGCACATACGCACTGTGTTAACGGGATAATATAATATTCACGTCCGTTACCTGATTCCTGACGAATTCCCATTCAACTATGTGCAGAAGATACTGAACAAACGCATTTTCGTCTAGTAACCGGCGAAATGAATTTGCGCCGGTTACGAGACGAAAATTGCGTTTATGCGATAGCTCTAGGTCGCAGTAGATGGCATCTCGTTCCGAATCGGTGTATTTTTCGACGTGAAACATTTTACGCCAGCGCGGAATGCAAAACCAGTGGAATTTTTGCTGAGTAAAACTTACAGAAAGCACATTTGGGTACAGCGATCCCGTATTTTCGCAAACGACGTAGCAGGCGAACTGCACCACGAATAAACGCTCCCAACTGTGATTGTTATTAGCCGATCTATTTATAGATCGGCTATATATTGGTTATCCATTGGTTTGTGAAAACGTTTGTAACCACCATTTTCTCCTATATTCGGTAATCTACAAACGCGAAATTTGTTGTATCACTTCCAAACTGCATCAACCGGATAATTTTCCATTGAACTTTAAATACAGCGAAATAAGACAATTTGGCTATAAATAAACGTTTTAACTACAACAGTTCGGTAATTTGATTATAAATAAACGTTTTCAAAATAACTACAAGAGTTCGGTAAACTAAAGTTAGGCGGTTTGCCTTCTATTCAATTTGTACGAATAGGAGCTTGCGTCTATTTTTAGATGGCACTCGCGTGCTGCCACAGAATTCGGACAAACACACAGTGACTACAACTTTATGTATTGCGGCGTGTAATCTGTAGATAAATAGAGCATACAGTACAGGTTTTACGCTGGAATATTTCGCAACATAATGGTGACAACAAAACATTGCTGCTATGGCGATTCACGAACCCTGAAACCCGGTGAAGACCAATACTTTATTGGATGGATATTAGGAACGGGTTTTGCAAAACATGCACAAAATCACATCATTTGCAAGAAGATACAACCATTAGATACAGGTAATTTGTTTTGCAAAGTACATTTGAGTATAAATACCGCCGAGAATATACGCTACAAATTGTTAATTAACAATATACGAGTGGGGATTGTCCCTGCAGTATATTTATACTGTACCGAGAGAAAATTGGAGCCATTACTGCCCTTAGATGCCAGATGTTAACATCAACATTATTTTATGTAATGTTGGCTTATCTTTAGCGTTGTTACGTTTAACGGCGCTACAGTGGGGGATTTACAATATCCATTCAACACTGATATGGTGGCAGGTTCCCTTACCACACCAACATCACTTGGCCCAATATATATAACGGAATCTACTTATTTTGCTCAAATATACCAGCATATAGAGAAATTATTAAAGGTACATGCCCACGCAGTAGGCACATGTTCTTTACAGGAATTAAATAAGAGTATAATTATGTCACTATTCCACCAGTTCTAAACATTACGAGTGCCCGCTATACAAATATAATCATTTATTAATTATCAAGTTACTGTTAGCGACGCGCGGCGGTAACAGTCTATTTTGATAATGTGCGACGACTATCACATCACGGCTTGCGGTGCGCATGCGCAGTATACTACGCGCGCCAGTAGGCTTCCCAATATGTCGAAACGTCCAGGACGGAAATTGTATCAAACGGCGTCGGTCAAAAAAAGGCAAAATGTCTGAGGGACAGGCAGTACAGAGAGAGAGTGGTTAATATTGGCGACCAGATCACCAAATGGAAAGAGTTACGTGGAGATTTAGATTTGGACTCGAACAGAGATTTTTATTCTCAACTTCCGATACTTCACTGCGCATGTCAAAGATGTGATATGATTGACCGTGTCAAGTGACGCGTATTCGTAAAAATAGCACTTGGTCTGAAAATACCCTTTCTGGTCGCGGCATATAAAATGCGATTTAACACCAATTAACACGCGCCGTAATTAAAAATAACTCGTTAGTGGTTAGACAAATGGCTCATATAAGGCATGACAAAAAATGAAAAGTAGTACTACAGTGTAACCTGCTGCGTGGGCATGTACCTTTAACACATAATAATGTGTTATAAACTTGTGGCTAGTTCATTTACATTTGACTACCATAAGTATTGCTATGATCAGATATTAATGATAGCTAAATATAACTGGGAGAATTTGGTTGGGGAGGAAATCAAGACTTCTCTCACTTTTCCCTGACATTCCGTAACTACTAAAATGTGGACATATATTGAACCCTGATTTGATCGGCTAATAACATCATGCTCTGCATGACTTTTCATTATATTATTCACGCCCGTTAGGGAAAGTATCAGTTATTGTAGTGTTTATAGGTGAACATTTTCTGCGTTCGGCTCGATGTCATGACATCTCGAAGTATAAAACTGTCAAAGCTGTATCAATAACTTATTAATTAAGAACATACACATGCACAAATTGGCTATTTTACTGTGTCAATGTGTTTATCTGACATTTACATGTATATCTTGTAAATTTGAAAGCTTCATTTCGTTGTGTTGAATGTTGAACAACAACTAGAGGAAAGATGGCTTCCATGGGAAAATGATTCCCATGTTCTATTATTTTTGGCAATTTACTAGTTGTACATAACATATCGGAGGCGAATTATTATAGCTAGGGCGCTACCAGCTTCGTGAAACATCCTAACGTCGGTTTAGCTATGCTAATATACATCAGGGCCAGATTGGTCTTTATCCGTCCTTTAAGCCAACAGACGTTTTGACCATGCATTTAACAGTGCGTTAAGTTAACAGAGTCAGTCATGTAGTCAATGGAAATCTAATAATAAAAAAACCTACTAATAAAACAATAGCGACTGACATAAATAAACCATGTGAATGTGATCTGTAAGTCTTTATGCAGATACCGCTACCAATAAAAATGCACACACACCTGTAATATGCAAATAATAGATCAACTTTGATGTATGACATGGACATTTACATCTCTATACAGGGGGGCGTTTCACTAAACTTCGTACGACTAAATGTTCGTAAGTGCACAATTATGATAGTCTGTAAATTTCACATTAACAATGTTTTCTTGTAAGCAATCGTTGGATTTACATTTATTGAGCATAGGCTACATATGCAGCCTATGCGAAATACATGTAAATCCATCAATTGAAATTGCCAGACGATCCTAAATTTGCACTTACGAACATTTAGTCGTACGAAGTTTAGTGAAACGGCCCCTAGGTGTGTTACATTAACAATCGCTGGATTTACATTTATTGAGCATAGGCTGCATATGCAGATTCTGCTATATGCAGCATATGCTCAATAAATGTAAATACATCAATTGAAATTTCCGGATGATCCTAAATTTACACATTTTAGTCGTACTAAGTTTTGTGAAACGTCCCCTAGGTGTGTAGAAGCTAAAGTATACATGTAAAACACAAAAATATGCTTCTTATTGTTTAACTATCGGATATGGTGTGATTTCCCTGCTGTCAGCATCTGAATAAGTCTCATTGCTGACATATAATTATTATATGGTTTATTGGTGCAAGTAGTTGTCGTTTTACGAGTAGGTTTTTTTTATTAGATTTCCATATACTGTATATGGGGCCACAAGAAAGGCACAGCCACTATAGCATAAAATAGTGTCGGAAATGCCTAGGTGTGTAACGTTTTTTCAAATGAGCCATTTATTGGGACCTACGTCCGAGTCCGAGTCTTCCACCTGTGGGCACAGTAACCTTAAGCCAACAGTGGCGTTGGGCAAGTATTTAACAGTCCGTTAAGTTAAACTAAGGAACGTGACGTCAAACAGACAAATCCCAGCAATTCAAGCGCCGAAATACCACCAGTCAATACTCAACTTGTCCCGAATCTCATCCGTCAGTTCCCTGACGACAGACACACACAGTTTCGGGTTGTACGTCAGTCCCGCCAAATTCTCCTCCATAACGGATTTCGTGATTTGCTCCACGGCAGCCGAGTTGAATTTCTTCTTAGGCTCCATGCGATAAGTCGGCTCCTTCTCGTGATGCGCGGTGGACGAACTTCCCAGAGTTCCAAACTCTTTCTTCATGAACTTTGACGATAGACGCTTAGAAAAGCGTTTAGCGAACATATTGCTATTGAATGAAGGGCCGGCCGTGCTGACGCGTTTCATGGCGAATTTGTTGCCGACGTGTCCTAGGTTTGCGTTGCCGACGGCGGATATGTTCTCGTTTGTGTCCGAGTGGTGTTGTCCAGCAGACGACATGCGTTTCCATAGCGACATTTTGACCTTCGGCGAGTGGCCGGGTGTTACCGGGGATACCAAGTTGTTGGCGGCCGGCTGGTTGGCGGCTGCCGGCGGATGGTTGGCGGCTGACGGCGGATGGTTGGCGACTGTGCGATCGCTCGTCTCTGATTGGACGGTTGGTCAGCTCGTGGATGGTCGTTTCCACATCGACACTCCCGTGAACTCGTACTTTATGTGTGTAATTTAAAACAATAACTCACCTGTAGTTGCGCAGACGTAGTACGGAGCCCCGCAGGAGGGGACATGGATATTTTTAATTAATTCTTTCCCACGAAATAAAAATTCGTTCCTCAATTTAACAATTAATCGATATAACAATTCGTTCCCTAAAATTCCCAATTCGTTCCCACGAAATGACAATTCGTACCCTCGATTTAATAACTCGTTCCCTCGAATTGACAATTCGTTCCCACGATATCACGATTCGTTCCCACGAATTAACAATTCGTTCCTGTTTCGTTCCCGTTGGAACGAATTGTTATCGTGGGAACAAATTGTTAAATTGAGGGAACAACGAATTGTTAATTTGTGGGAACGAATTGTTACATTTAGGGAACAAATTGTTATTTGGTGGGAACGAATTAATAAACAAAAAGAATGCGGGACTCCGTGAGTTTGCAATCTTGCTCACACTATTTTATACATGTATGTATCTACACGTACGTCGACTGGCTACCTATTGTGTTGACACACGTAGTACTTGTATGCTTATATGGCTGTGACTGGAGAAATCCGCACAGACTGATCAGGATCTGCACTGTTCGCCATTCTATTTATGAAACGCCCGTTATGAAACGCTTCTACCAAGGAATATAGTTCGTTTTCAGGCCACATGCGTTTGCTATTTGATCAGGAGCTACACTGGCCACAAAACCTATACGCCCCATTTCTCCAGTCACAGCCACGTTTCCAAAATGTCTCGAAACGTTCGCAGGGGTTCTCAATTTCCTCGTGTGAGTCGCAGGACCTCGCTGTCGTGTCGCTGGAATTTTGAACATGTTCAAAATATTCGCGCGACAGATGTTCTCTCAAAATAGTCACAGAGTCGTCGCGGTTGTCTCGAACCCGTCTCAATTTAGATTCCGTGGGTCAGAAAGTGCGAACAAATTGCGACATAATTAAGACACTTTGTGACAATTGTTGCTAATTCGCGTATTTCGCGTATGTTTCGCATTATGTGTTACAGTTACAGGATGATGTATTTTGTTTACAACAGCAGAATGCGCGAGTACAGGGACGAGATACAGGCATTCGGCGTGTTTCGGCTTTCATCTATATATATGAACAAGGTTTCTAACTTTGGTCGGACACGCTATCGCACTTATATGTAATCGTTGTAAAATATACTAGAAATCTGGCCTGTCGGCACACGAATGCCCCCGCTGGCAGCCAAAGAAAGCGAGGGCATATTTGAAAACACAAAAGGCCTTGGATGGTGGATTGTTTTTTCACAGCATGATAGAGGACCATGGGAGGAATGCATGTGTGAAATATGAAACGATTACGTGAAACAACCACAAAAGTATGAGGATTTTACCTGAGCGAGACGGGATGGGACGTACCACAGGTGACGGGAAAAAAATCACATGACGGTGTATATATATAGATATCTTATACAAGTAACAACATACTATCAGATTAGTTGTTCCAATCACCTGTGGGACGTACGGACGGAACATACGGACGCCGGTAACACTATAACGCCCCTCACCATTTGGAGGCGGGGGCATAGTTGTACAGTAACTGATGAAACACGCAGAAGTAACACATTTTATAAAACACGATGTCGGCAAATAGCTATGGAACCTACTGTTACTTGTTTACACTATCCAATGTATTTTCTTGTATACGCGCGGCTCATCAATACTTGCACAATCATAATATTAATATTAAACACGTCAAATGAAAACTCTACATCCATATTTTAGTTTTACATTAACTGGTGCGTTCCCATGCATTATATACCTTCGTAAAACAATATATGAACAATAAAAGTTCTCCAGCTAAGGCTTAATATGTAATACTAATGCTTAAACCAGTCTAGTACTAACGCATGGGAAATATCACATTGTAAATTTCGCGAGTCTTACATCAGAAGCAATAAAGACACCAAGATGCACATCTTCAATGAGTCAAGAAGACGTGTGTATAGTTTCATATCGATTGACAGTTTCATAGGAGGTGTGTACACAAACTCTGTACCCTATATAGAATGTTATACACAAATGTAAACAAAATGGCTAAGTTATAAAGGTGATTTGTTACACATATTTTTTCGGCATAAAACCAATGCGCTTATCTTCAATATGTGTAGAAAACATGTGTATAGTTTCAGATCTATTGAATGAACGGGTTCAGAGGAGTTGTGTACACAAACTATGCAGTTTTTCTTTCCGCCGCCCGCCCCGCGGTAAACATAATACGTACCGTTTTTTTTTTAAATGTTTTTTTTAAAACGGTCGTATACAAATGGAGAAAAATATGTCCTTGTTGCCGGTATCGACGCATTCGTGTAAAATTCACCCAGGTGAAAGACATACATAGAGAATACCATGTTGCTGTCTTTTCATATCAAGTTTATCAGGCAAGGCTAGGAAACGCGTAGGAATTTTGAGGCTTGCCGAGGAATTCCTAGTTTCCGAGCCGAGCCCGATAAACTTGGTATCAAAATACACTAGCCTGTTATTCTATTTATCAGGTAACGTTTTATGCTGGAAAACGACCGCAGATGACGTCGTTATCCATAGACAGAACGCACTTGTTTAAGTTGCGTCATTACACTTAACTTCATGTGGCGCCATCCGACCAATGGAACGTCAGTTTTCACTTCGTTGTAACACGGATGTTTGTATCAGGTTAATGCCTGTTACAGCAATATGTTATCAGTCAGTACGTATTCGGTCATTACAAGGCAGGTTACCTGATAAACGAATGTCCATTGAATAAATGTCAATTACCCCACCAACATTACGGCAACAAGTGTGGGTGGGGTAATGGGATTATTTTATGTCACAGGTCCGAGTCTCACCTGTGTCTGGTCTGTGCATGCAATGTTCGCTGTTCTGTTGTGCAACATCAGGGGCCCGTTTCACTAATCTTCGTACGATTAAAATGTTCGTAAGAGCAAATTAAGGATCGCCTGGAAATTTCAATTGATGGATTTACATGTATTGAGCATAGGCTGCATATGCAGCCTATGCTCAATAAATGTAAATCCAATGATGGTTCACAAGAAAACATAGTTAATGTGAAATTTACAGACTATCATAATGTTTCACTTGCGAACATTTTAGTCGTATGAAGTTTAGTGAAACGGCCCCCAGGTTGTGTGCATGTACGAGCTGATCAGCAGCCACACTGGTCAAACATCCAATACACCAGTATTACTGTTTTGGCGTGAACTGTCTCATGCACTACGATGGCTAAAATAAATGCAAACTAAAATACTTAATTATAATATAAACCTTTAACAAAAGACCAGAGTCGCCAGGAGACAACGAAGCATGCATGGTCATGCTGGTAGTGGTTTAGTTAATAACCCTTTGAACTCGACAACCAGCTATAGCGGGGTTTACAAACCGTGTATTTCCAGATGAGCCGGCTCATCAGCATCTGCACTATAGTGCAAGTATTTGTTTATATTTTCATATTTTCACATCCCATTTTTATAAATGGACTAGTCTTAACCACAGGTATTTGAACAGATGGTCAGTATGTTGGTGTCATATATGGGTATTCGGTTGGATTTTGGGTAGATTTGGGTGGATTTCGTTGGTTTTGTGTAATTTACATAGTTTTGTGCAACTACTAATGCTCGATCGTTACACACGATAGAAATCGTCAATTATGTACACATTTCTTACTGTCAAAATACCCAAAGGAAAGAAAGCTTTTTCAATATTTGGCCAATACAATTTCCAACATGCGTTGCTTTCAGACCGATTATGTCATCAGTTTTTAACCACAAACTCCATATTATATCGATTCAGGAGACATATATCAATTTATTGATTCCAATATACTATGTGATATGTTCCTACATTTCAGACATTAAAAGCCATATTATTGCGCAATTTCAAACGAGCCATGAAACCGGAGATACAAGCGTGGCGCGCCATATGATTGGACAGCCATTTCCCGCGACAGCCACCCGTCACGATATTATTATATGTCAAACAATGAGTATCGCGATGTAAATAGGATGTGTAGCTTTTTTTTCCGCTTTCAAAGATCGATAATCTATGAGAGAATATTTGACTTTTTTTCAGACGATATATAAATGTTTGACTTGCATTGGCGGTTCAGGTCCATTTATTTAATTTAAACAAACACTTTGGAACCGGTTTTATTGTTATCGGTTAGCAAAACGTACGCGGGTATCGTCTCTGTATCTCACCGTGTAAATTCATACGTATACGTGTAACTCGCGGGAGGTGACGTACATTGTATGTTGTAACAATGCACCCAAACCACCAGAGATACCGAAATAACCCATAAAACACCGAGAGATGAACCGTTCTTCAAGAACCTGTCGTCTTAACTTCATTTTCTGACGGTTTGGATTGGTTGTTTCAAAATTGACATATCAAAATCCACTCCAGTTACTTAGGGGTGAAAGGGTTAAACAATGTTTTATCAAAGTCGGTTAATGTGGTATGAGAGGCAAAAACTATACTGTCAAACACTTAATTAATGTTTCTTTCCTGAGTGACACGTCATGGTTTCTTTCCTGAACAGAACAGAACAGAATAAATCGTTTATTTTCGCAATAGAGTTTCAGTGCACACGCAGGTGGAATAAGAAACAAACAAGGCATGTATGATAAGTACTAAGCATGGTGACGTCTATAAAGCTCATGTAGGCAGGCGATGCGCCACGACGAGATGGGGTCCACAGACTACTAAAATGAATTAACATTAATAAATTGATAATCAATGAGAAATTTTCAAACAATGATCAATTTACTCAGCCTGACATATGTGAATACGGGTTATTACTATAATTATAATAATAATAATCCGACCCAAAACACCTGTCGTGCACGTGATCAGTGGTGATACAGTCCGGGCTGCACAGATGTCAGTCAGCGCTGGATCAGCACAGGCCACGAATGCACGTGAATGTTTTTTCTTTCTTTTAAATGAACAAATTACAAGCATCAGCTCCATTTAATAGAATTCATGGTATAATAATCACGGCCCCCATGTCCTCGTGGTACACCATACCCGCCCCGAGAAAGCTTTGTCACATACATGTAGGTGGAAAAAGTGGCAAGTGAACCAGCATGTAGATATCTATTTACTATAAATAGCATGTGTCTACCAAATACAGCTTACAGTTTAGAGATGCATAATAAAGTAACCTTTATTTATCAAATAAGATTTATAGTTAGTGCATGACCCACAGTGTGAGCTGTGCAAAGAAAGAAATTGGGAAGCGCAAAATTTGAAAGGGCGAAATTTCACACTCAAAATAAATACGCAGTAGGTCTATTTCGACCAAATCGAGGTCACTAGTGTGGTTTGACATTCAATGACCCAGAGCCGACACGTGGGGTGTGTTCTTGCTGCTGATTTACTATAATAGTAAAATGTAGTACACACTACCATATCTAGCAAATGTATTGTTCCAGGACATCAGGGGCGGCGGAAGCGAGGCAGGGGGGGCGGTCGCCCCCCCCCCCCCCCCCCAATAATTTGGTTGGGCGGGCGTAGCCCCCCCAATAATTCTGTAAAAAAATTATTTTTTACTGTAATATATTTGTGTAATCATGATTACTGGGAACCCGACTCTGACTGAGCCAACTCATTTAAGAGAGGGAGGAGCAGTTGGGACCTGCCGATCCGGCCTAACCGTCCATCCACGGAGTTTAATCAAACATTGTTCAAAACATTGCTGAGAATGCAGGAAATTGTGTTTCCACACCACTTGGATTTCAAAAAATTTCCGGGGGGGGCATGCGCCCCCCCCCCCGGACCCCCCTAGCGAATTCGGCCCCTTCGGGCCCTCACAAAGTTCGCCCCCCCCCCCCCAATAATCAATTGCTTCCGCCGCCCCTGCAGGTCAGTGATAAAATTTACACATGTGTACAGATGATTCACCACAGCTGATGATTGGTCGAGCGTTTGTCCTTGTCCTCGTAATATATTATAATAGTTTATTTATAGCAGGGACCATACATACACTCATTTGTCATAGTATATAGTATATAGGCCTAATATCATTTGGATGCACAACATCTAAGCTTTGTTAAACATTGTTAATACTTTATCAATTAGTAAATGTTTTAGGCAAAAAGAATGTTTCAATCACATAGGAGGGAATGAACTAAACTAATATATATCTATTCTGTCATTACAATCTTCCTCATATTTTTCAGATGTAGCAACGGCAAAGCCATACATGTGTATATCAACATGTAAGAAGTGGGCTTAGTCCATCTTCAGTCTGGGTGGACACCTGCCTGTGATCAATAAATGATGGGTGTATCCGAGGGCAAGTACAGTACTCAACCCATAAAGGCAAGAACTGGCGTGGCGTCAGAGACATCAGATACATGTACCATACCAACATTAGTGCACAGCATTCATTTAGAAGCACAATGTTATTTGGAGTGCATCTCAATGGACCATCAATGAGTATGATAGCAACCGCAGTACCGGCCTGAGTGATACCTATGGTAGGCAGCTGGGGGCCGTTTCACTAAACTTCGTACAACTAAATTGTTCGTAAGTGCAAAATCATATTAACAAGTTTTCTTGTAAATCCATAAATTGAGATTTCCAGACGATCATAAATTTGCACTTACGAACATTTTAGTCATACGAAGATTAGTGAAACGGGGCCCAGAGGGCCGTTTCACTAAACTTCGTACGACTAAAATGTCATGTAAATAATTATTGGATTTACATGTATTGCGCATAGGCTGCATTTGTTCGATACATGTAAATCCATCAATTGAAATGTCCAGACGATCCTAAATTTGCACTTACGAACATTTTAGTCGTACGAAGTTTAGTGAAACGCCCCCTGGTGATTATTTCACTTATTATGCTAATAGAAACGGAGATATCATCTACGAGTGTGACCTTGACCTTGGGGTTAGCGGGGGTATGGCGGTCGTGGATTTGTCACAGCGTGATAGCGAATATCGTACGGAGCCCCGCAGGGGACATGGATTTCTTTTATTAATTCGTTGCCACGAAATAACAATTCGTTCCCTAAATTTAACAATTCGTTCCGTCGATAAAACAATTCGTTTCCACGGATTCTCACGAAATAACAATTCGTTCCCTCGAATTAACAATTGTTATTTTGTGGGAACGAATTGTTAAATTGAGGGAACGAATTGTTAATTCGTGGCAACGAATTGTTAATTCGTGGTAACTAATTGTTAAATTGAGAAGAATTGTTCGTGGGAACGATTGTTATTTCGTGGCAAGAATTAAAAAACGAAATAGTAAAAAAAAGAATTCTACGCCAAATGCGGGGTTGCGTAATATCGAGAGAAAGGCATGTGTGAATTATCAAGAAGTGTGAATGGAAACAGAAATTACAACAAATTTCCATCATTGAACGTTACATTTATGAATGCACTAAGATTGTGACATTGACCTTGGGGTAGCGGGGTATGACGTCGTGGATTTGTCGCATCCTGATAGAGAATCGTTAGAGAAAGGCATGTGTGAAATATCCAAACGTTTAGTGAATGGAAACAGAAATTATAATACATTTCCCTCAATGTTAAGTTTTCAATTTTTTGAAGACGGACCGATTGAAGGCGCGCTAACAAAAGGAATAAAGTCTATATGAGACACGGCCATGCGAGTTTGTACCTTCGGACATCTGCGTAATTTCATTTAATATGTTTACAAAATGTAAGATATTATTCATAAAGAAAGTTAAAAACTTTCCGCATGTACTCTGAACATTTTGTCTACTTTGACACCAGTTACGGAAATTATTGTAAATTTTGTAAACGTATTGCATGAAATTACGCAGATGTCCAAAGGGACAAAATCACATGGCGTGTCTCATATGTCACATCCATGGTTTGAATTCGTTCGTTCTCATTATCCGTCGTTACATTTAATCCCGTTAATCTGGTTGTAATCCAACGGGCCGCGGAGCAGGTCTTATTGACGGCCATATGTGCGCACCAGCAGTATGCACATACAGCCTGGTCTGGTATTCAGTGTTATATGTTGGCTGTGACTGGAGAAATGGGGATTATCACATGAAAACCTTGCTACCCGAGTTGTAACCCATTCCATAAATGTGATATGACACACGTGTAATAACACCTGTAGCGAATGGATTGATTGGCCGCACCGCATCACCCTAATTTACGTATTCGTAGTTGTTGCCAACGTACTGTGAAATGAATACAAGAACGCCACCAACGGCATGTAAACGTCCTGGTGCCATTACTAAAACATTTTGTGTCTCCTAATTATGAGATACTAACTCTTAATTAGGAGATATTAGTTAGGAGATAGTAAGTCCTAATTATGAGTTACTATCTCCTAATTAGGACTTAGTATATCCTAATTAGGACTTAGTATCTCCTAATTAGGACTTAATATCTCATAATTAGGAGATACATGTATATATATTTTAGCATTGGCATCATTTAAACAGCCATATTGATATGGTAAAGAAGTTATAGGAGAATAGAGGAATGAGTTTGCATCTATTGAAATATGGATGATGGCAACCATGTAAAAGAAGTTTCAAATGAATCCCTCTTACGGTAAAAATATGTTATAGCAGAATTAAGCTATTGAACTAGAACTTATTTTACATCGACCTTGGTCATTGTGGTGGCGGAGCATTGGTGGGGCCGGGAATTAAAATATGATTGATGAGGTTAGGGTTAGTTTGAAGCCAAGTACACTATGCTGTTACTGTCCAATCAGTGACATGAACAAAGTGATAATGCACTGCTAAGGCTATGGAACAGTTGATTAAATGTGAATGTCGGCTATGATGCTCTGGTAACTGTTGTTTCTACTGAAACTAATTACAATGCATCGATCATTGCAAGTGTGATGTTAATCGATATGATATCACCGTCCACCGGCATCACCACATGTATTGCAATATGTTGATGTTCGACATGTGCTGCCTTGTATTGTACGTTTGGTTTATTTTCTTAGACAATGCACATAGGGTATTATCAGTGTTAGCGAACAAGTGCACTATATGTTCTGACTGTGTAATTGCATATTGACTAAGTACTGTAATATGATTAATGAAAACATAATAACTAAAGTCCACAGTCAATCGATTTTGTGTCCATTGTGTACATATAAATTGAGATGCTTACCATGTGTTTGGCCCGAAGGGTTGTTTGTATACATTATCAACAAGAATCCTACATCATATTATTATCCATACTATGACAGTCAATATATATGTGGTGATTACCGGTTTTCTTTGTTTATTAGTGTTTAACGGCCTTATCAATAGCTAAGGTCATTTGTAAGGCCGGGCAAACGGGTTCGATCCCATTTTAACCTGCTGCATTGGGGGGGGGGGGGATACCAAAATCAGAACGGAATATTTACATCGAGAACACATATATTCAGCCCTGAAATTAGAATAACCTGACCTGGTGCCAGGTCCATACCACACCAAAGTCACATGGCCCCTTCCCCGAAAATAGGATTACGAATACCGTAATACTCACATATGGGGTATAACCAGATTCAACTGTCACATACAAAATGCCAAAGACGTATGTGAGGGCCAAACCAGGTCTCCAGTCGGGATTCCGGTAAGGATGAACCCGATCGTTAAATTACCCATCGCGTGCTCCCACCTGTCACCCACTGTGATTACCGGTAGTTTGAAAAGCTTACGAAATGTCATCACAATGCATCAGACAAACAAATTGAATCTATACACGATATATTCACTGCCTTTATCAAAAGTTCAATGTGCGTTTGTAGCCAAGCTCCAAGATATGACTGATTGTACATGAAGCCTATTGTACGTTGTTCATTGAGGTTGTCTTGTATATATGCGTATTACTGGACATTGACAAAGTTGAATGTCAAAGACATTGTGAAACAAGTCAGTTTGTCAAATCAAACATAATAACATAAGACGATAAATTTAGAAAATGTTTTTTAAAATATAATTATTAATATTTGGTGGCCATCTTGAATTCATGATGCTAATTTTCAATTATTTAATAGACTCACTCGAACGATGGTTGCCTTTATGCAAATTATGTTAATGTTAAATTATTTAGTAGTCTCATTCGCATGACTGTCTGCATCGAGAAATCTGAATAGCTTTAGGAGGTCAAATGAACTTGGACACATGTGGAAAGTTGTACGACAATATGGGTATTTGGCGGCCATCATGGATCTTTGCAGATGAATCATGCATTCCAATTCCATTTACATCGTAAATTTAGTCAAACGAGTTTGTGTGTCCAATGAACAGCATATAACATCTTACTCCACTAAAAACTATCAACTGATAGCAAATATGTGACAAAAATGTGGACATTTTTACATTTGGCGACCATCTTGGATTTATTAAAAGGTCAAAATATTTCCTAAATAGTATCAATGTATTCCATATCTTCAATAACCCATTTCAACTCCCAGGTAACAAAAGAGCCCAAGATAAAAACGTACCTGAGGGCCCTATCGTTAATTTACGCCGTCGCGTTCACCCGAACACCACCCACCTGATTGATTGGTTTATTGACCGATTGGTTTATTGATTGATTGATTGACTGATTGTGAACACAACGTCTAAACATTTGTCTGTATCGGAGGTCACTGCTAATGTGCTTTGTTTAGGGTCTACACTGGTCACTATTGTGATGTGGGTCCATTCCTTTTGTCTCTCGTGAGCATATCTGTAGCGATTTCACCACAATATCTAATCTAGGTAATTGCAATCTGGTAGGGGTAATTTTCAACGTATTACTATTATATTTAATGGAATAAACTAGTTTTAATCAAAACAATAGCTGTGATCAAAAATTAATAACACTACATGAATCATAAATAACATTAGCCATCAAAACAATTAAAATTAAAATAATTACTCCCTCAAAGTGCACTTAGCTAGATAGATTTTGGATAAATCCGCTACAGATTAGAAAAGTATACAAAGTTACCCGGTCTAGTTAGGCTAATCAACCTTCCGGTTCTTTGACATTGACCGTGGACATGCGGGCTGCATGTGTTGGACATATATGTAAGTATGGATGATGATAAACAAGCATTGCAATGTTCAGATTAATACGATTTATTGTTGTACAGATATACTATACTTAAACACAACAGAGCCTTCAAATCACATGTATAGAGAGAGCAATCACAGTACACAATGTATATATACATATATAGAGAGAGCGCCTTCAACATGGCCAAAAACACCAAACCAGTACTGTAGGTTTGTATGGAAGCATGGTGGGGACATGTGTATTTTTTATTTATCTCGTGGCCGAAAACACCAAACCAGGGGCCCGTTTCACTAAACTTCTTACAACTAAAATGTTCGTAAGTGAAAATTTAAGATCGTCTGTAATTTTCAATTTGGGGATTTACATTTATGCCTATGCAGCCTATGCTCAATAAATGTAAATCCAATAATTATTTACAAGAAAACAATGTTAATGTGAAATTTACAAACTACATGTATCATAATTTTGCACTTACGAACATTTTAGTCGTACAAAGTTTAGTGACCGTGACCTTGGGGTAAGGGCTGGGTGGTGTGTCATGGATTTGCTACAGCATGATAGAGGGTCATCTGAGGAATGCATGTATGAAATAACAAGGTGTTCCATGAAAGGAAACAGAAGTTATAAGACATTTACCCAATGTTAAGTTTGTGGACGCCGACGACGCCGGGGGTATGCCATAAGCTCTTCTGCACTTCGTGCAGGCGAGCTAAAAATAGATGGACAAAGTAATGTGATACATAGTAAGAATATAATATTTATAAGTCATACTGAAGTTATAAGCCATACTGAAGTAGTTTATTGACCCATTTGTGAATGACATCAATGTATATATCAAATTTTAAAAAATACGGTCAATCCTTACACAGCTATCTTAAGTTGTTGTCGTCTGCTGTTTATTTTCTATTTTCCATTTTCATCATAAAAAACATGCTTTTTTACAGCACTTTAGAATAAGTTACATGGTTTGACAGCACTTTAGAATCATTTCCATTGGAAATGATTCTAAAGTGCTGTCAAACCATGTTTTTATTGAGAAATACGGCAAGATATAAAAGCAAAAACAGACGACAATTGTTGTGTGTAGCCGTCTAAGGGTTAATATTAGATAATACATGTACAATGAAAATTATATTCAGACGATTAATTTTATTCAGAAATATGTGCTGTTGTACAAAATTTCTTGTATTCAGAAATATGTGCTGTTGTACAAGATTTCAGCTGGAGTCAAGTCATATCACAACTTTAAACCATACATAACAACATTCATCATAGTCAAGGATTTTGGATTGCTGATGTTACTAAGTAAGTCATGCAGAAGTTTATACCTTGTTACGGTAATTCATAATTGCCATAACACGTGCCAATGTTTGTAGCATAAGACGACATATTTGATATGATTTATTTGTGCTTAACATCCAAACAATATCTAAGGTCATTTTAAGTACGTTCAACGGCCATTTTATGTAGGTTTAACGGGCCCGATCTCGTATTTAGACGAATGCATTGGTAAAAAAACAACTTAAAATGACATAATGGTTATGTAAGTGTTATTCTGCGGGTGCGACGGTTGAGATCATAGATGGCATGATCAACGGAATAAACATTCAGAAAAGGTACAAAGTTGAATCAAAAAGGTTGATATAGAAATTCTGCATCACTTTCTTAAGTACAGTTGTAACATACCTACAACTAGCTTATACATGTACAAGGATCTTGATAAGCATGTAGTTACCAAACCCTTCCATATTGACAAGAAATCATACATGATAATTTTACCATATCAATATATCTAGCCGGTTAACACATGTGTATAAATTAAAACAAATTATTAGCAGGGGCTGATCTTGAGGGGGGTTCCGGACATCTAGATTTCAAAAACATTCCGGTCAGGGTGGGGGCATGCCCGAAAATAGGACCCCCCCCCGTTCCCTAAATGCAGGATCCGCCCCAGATTAGAAATCCTGGTAATGATTTAAAATAGACTAGAAAATGTGTTCATAGAACATGGATGCCCCACATATCACTGTGATATTAAACAAGGCAGAATTCCAAGTCCAACCAGCAGATAATGCATACGTGGGTCGAATAAAAAATTGAAATAAATTTTGAGCATCTACTCATCATAAGGAAGCTACATACCAAGTTTCAGGTCTGTAGCTATGTCGGTTTAAAAGTTTTGCGACTTACAAGCCAAAATTGGAAAATTCTAAGTCGAACAGGGAGAGATAATCCATGACCCAAGGATCAAATAAAAAATTGAAATGTAGCTATTAATGTTGAAAAGTTTTACGACTTACAAGCCAAAAGGAAAACCAAAATTGGAAAATTCTAAGACAAAAAAAGAGGATATAATCCATAACCCAACCCGGGGTCGAATCAAAAATCAAAACAAGAAATGCGTCTGTCGAACGCGGATGCCACCTGCAGCATATTTGAGAAAATGTGACAAATTGGTTAACCGAAAAATGTGACGGACGGACAGACGGACGGACGTTCCAACATTTTGAGTTTAAGGGCTATTTCCATTGTTTGAAGAACAATGAAAAAGCCCCTAAACAACAATAGAGTTTATGAGCTTATGGAATATTACAAAGGAATCTTTTGTTCCTAACCACGCCCCTAAGCTCTCAAATCCCCGGACGTTGGCCCGGACAGACGGACGGTCCAAACACTATATGCCACCCGTTTCTTCGAAACCCGGTGGCATAATAAAGATTGCGCATCTACGCACATAAGGAAGCTACACACCAAGTTTCAGGTCTGTAGCTATTTCGGTTTAAATGTTTTACGTCTTGCAAGCCAAAATTGCAAATTCTAAATAGGAAGAACATTTTGTGCCTAATGATTGCACTGGTGTCTCGACCGAGAAAGTAGAGTATTTCTTCTAAAGTTAATCGCATAATGTGACGCTTTGCCAATATCTATTAAATTAATCATTAAGTGTTGCAATAACTCAACAGTTACATTTCACATACCAAATTTATTAGTAATGATTTAAAGGTACATGCACACTCAGTAGTCACAAAATGTTCTTTATGGGAATTCAATACTTGAATACTTGTATAATTGTGTCACTATTCCACCATTTCTAAAAATTACGAGAGCCCGCTATACAGATATTTAGTACTATTTATTTTACTGATAGTGATGCGCGGTGGTATCAGGCTATTTTCATATGCAAATGAAGCATGATATATTTGAATTAGTTACAAATAAAATAGTATTTTCGACAGATTATAAAGTATGATCATTGCACATCAAAAAATAAATACAGAGAATAAGTAGTAACGTCCGTTAACATTTTAAGGAAACACGGTTATCACCCCTGATATTGGTCTGAACATTTACGTGCGATATAAAATGTATAATAATGCCAATATGTGGGGAAATGGTGAATGAATGTTTATTTTGCCAGAAAATGTCTCAAATGATGTATTTTTATATAAAGAACAGTTTGTGCCTACTGAGTGGGCATGTACCTTTAAAATAGACTTGAAAATGTGTTCATAGAACACGGATGACCCACATATCGCTTTGACAATAAACGAGGCAAAATTCCAAGTCCAAATGGCAGATAATCCATGACCCGGGGGACGAATAAAAATAAACTTTGCGCATCTCCTCATCATAAGGAAGCTACATACCAAGTTTCAGGTCTGTAGCAATTACGGTTTAAAAGTTGTACGACTTGCAAGCCAAAATTGGAAATGTCTTAAGTTGAACAAAGGGAATCCAGGACCCAGGGGGGTTTATGTAAAAAATCAAAATAAACTTTGCTTATTACATAAGGAAGCTACATACCAAGTTTCAGGTCTGTAGCTATTACGGTATAAATGTTTTACGACTTACACGGTTGGTGACGGACGGACAAGGGTAACGCTAAATGCCCCCTCCACTATCGTGGTGGGGCATAAAAATATAACAAATGATGAAAAGCATGTAATCCGGCTGAATAGAACACATTTTGTTAGCATAAATATCTAACATCCATAAGTTATAACTTGTAATCAAATATTAGCTATATATTCTAGTGTTAAGATGTATAATGGTTATGCCATTTTACTATCAACATAATATGCGTGTTAGTTTTAAGTATTGTTGTGTGTATCTAATGTCATATAAATCAATGTGGTGTCACTTCTGTGTGTGATGTTATATCGATTAGGTTGATGCATTCATTAAAGGTACATGCCCACTTATTAGACACAAAATGTTCTTTATAGGAATTAATTAATGTATAATTGTGTCACTATTCCACCGGTTCTAAAAATTACGAGTGCCCGCTATACAGATACATTTATAATCATTTAGTAACATTTATTTTACTGATAGTGACGCGAGGTGGTATCAGGCTATTTTCATATGAAAATGAGGCATGATATTTTTTACTTATTTATACTAATTAAATGCGTCAACTGAAAAAATAATATACAGGGAATAAATAGTAATGTCCGTTAACATTTTAAGGAAACACAGTTATCGCCCCTGCTATCAGTGTGGAAATTTACGTCGGATATAAAATGTATAATAATGCCAATCAATAAGTGGGGTAATGGTGAATTAATGTTTATTTTGCAAGAAAATGTCTCAGAGCTCCAGATAAGCTGAGTATTTGCTTAAATACCCAATTAAAATTGCCAAAAACACAATTGAAATCAGAAGTAGCGAGTATCAAAAAGACATAAAAAAATTTGTGGTACATGTACCTTTATCATGCTGCAGAAAACAATAAACAGACCACAAATATAGCATATTTTTCTTATTTACCATGAAAACAAATCTTGGTATTTCATTAGAATTGTCTCCATAATTTCTGTCTGTTGATGTGTAAACAGTTGTGTGATTTCATTTTACCCAATTTGTTCTAACGCATTCCAATTCGTTCTAACGATTTCAATTATTTCGAATTTGTCAGAACGAAATAATTGAAATTGTTAGAACAAATTTGAATACGTTCTAACGAATTGGAATGCGTTCTAACGAATTGGAATTTGTTAGAACGAAATAATCAAATTGGTCAGAATTGGTTGTTTCTCTTCTCATGTCCCTTACAAGGCTCAGTACTTCAGAAATGATGGAGTTTATGGGCAGCGCCCGATGGGGCGGGGCAACCAACAAGCGTCGATCAAGATCAGCCTGTCACACGCAGTCTGGTCAAGATCTGAACTGTTCGCCATTCCATCAATGAAACACCCGTCAAGCTTCAAACAAGCAATATACATAGTTATCGGGTTACAAGAATGTGATCAGGACTTACACTGGTCACAAATACTATAAGCCCCATTACTCCAGTCACAGCCACATATGACACGCCGTGTGATTTCCTACATAAGATCATGTGCGATTGTTCATGAAATCTATTTACATATACGGTGATATTTTCTGTAAATGACGTCGAAAGATGACGCAATTTTCATGGCAAATGCGATTCCGTATTGTAAATATTTTTCATGAAAAATCGCACATGTTCTAAGGTACACAATCACATGGCGTGTCTCATGTCAATCAATCGCACCATTTTATTTGATGAACTTTCCACCCGCAGTCTGGTCAAGATCTGAACTGTTTCCCATCAAGGAAACACCCATCAAGCTTCAAACAAGCAATATAGATCGCGCTACATACCAAGTTTCAGGTATGTAGCTATGACGGAAATTCTAAGTCGAAAGAACATTTTGTGCCTACCGAGTGAGCATGTACCTTTAATGTTGATGCATTTAATAATGTGGATGGAATCTCATGTACGGATGGATGAATTCTTATTGAGCTTGTATTCTTTTTTATATCGAGCCAATTTAGTACTAAATCCCATATATTACCTGTACAAGTCCATGTACATGTTCAAGTACATGTACAAATGGGCGGAAATCCCAAAATCAGAACTGAATAGGAACAAGAGTGCCGATGGTCACAATATACGCCCGTCGAGGCAAGACCAGTTAACATGTATATTGAATTTGGTCACGATCTGTCAAAATAAATAGGATTCTTCGTCTTGCCGTGATGAACATGTATACCGAATTTGTTTACGATCGGTGAAGTAGAACTTGAGTTATTGCGTGGACAAGGATATAGAGTACGAAAATAAAAATGGCCACCAAGCACTGATAAGTAATCGCAAATTTTTAATAATCAATAGGCTTCTTCATCTTGCCATGATAAACATGTATACCGAATTTGTTTAAGATCGGTGAAGTAGAACTCGAGTTATTGCGTGAACAAGGATACAGAGTGTGAAAAATAAAAATGGCCGCCAAGGGGAGATAAGTAACTGGAAATTTTTTAAAATACATACACTACTTCATCTTGCCGTGATAAACATGTATACCGAATTTGGTTACGATCGGTGAAGTAGAACTTGAGTTATTGAGTGGACAAAGATACAGAGTGCGAAAAATAAAAAGGCAGCGTGCCGTGTAAAACATGTATACCAAATTTGGTTACGAGCAGTGAAGTAGAACTTGAGTTATTGCGTGGACAAGGATACAGTGTGTGAAAAATAAAAATGGCCGCCAAGGGGAGATACGTCATCGGATAAGTCATCGGCAAAATCAATAGGCTTCTTCATCTTGCCGCGATAAATATGTA
>CM055268.1:125523812-125544655 GCA_029237695.1 Conchocele bisecta | reverse complement strand
CAAACATCAACCTCAGGGTCATGGATTTTCTCCTCCGTTTCAACTTAGAATTTGGCAATTTTGCCTGGTACATTTAAACTGTAAAACCTTTACCGGTACCTTACCGGTCCTTAATTGCTACAGACCTGAAACTTGGTATGTGCTACCTTATGATGAGCAGATCTGCAAAGTTTATTTTTATTTTACACCCCCCCTCCCCCCCCCCCCCCAATGATAGATTATCTCCCTCCCCTTTTCAACTTTAAAATCGACAATTTTGCCTTGTTGATTTGACCCTGAGCCATGGATTATCTCCCTCTTTGGACTTGGAATTTTGCCTTATTTACTATCAAAGCGGTATGTGAGGCATCGCCTTTCTATAAACACATTTTCTAGTTAAAATCTTATTTTATACGGAATTGTTTAATGCAGTCCAAGATCTGTAAATTGTTCATCTATATATTGTGATCTAAGATACGTTATTCCTCAACTTAGTGATAATGTCTTAAGCCTAATACAGCTGTGTTTACATTGTGGAGTATATTCCTGCCGTTACCTAACCCGAATTTCTGTCTGTAACTCAGGGCGACTTATTCCTGCGTTACCATTATAAAAGTAGTAAGATTATTACTGATCCTACTGCTTTTGGGAGGGGCAAGTGATTCTGGTGTGGCGAGGACCTGGCATCAGATCAGGTTTATTCTGATTTCAGGGCTGAATATATAGTTTTGTTATTGTAAATATTCAGTTCTGATTTTGGGATTTTCCCCCCATTTGTACATGTACATTGCACTTGAAAATGTACATGTACTTGTACAGGTAATATATGGATTTAGTACTAAACCCATTGACCCGGCCTTAAATGACCTTAGCTGTTGATAGGCCGTTAAACCCTAACAAACAAATAAATACCTGCATTACAGGCAGATTAAGGTTTAGAAATTAGTAGCCGTTCCCTTGTATATACAGCCCCGTGCAGGCACCGGGGCGGTATCAACTGATCCTGAGAATAGTGCTGCAGTAGCCATTGCTTGTCTTAAAAGGCGACTAAACTGGCTTAACGATTGGGTTCATACTTTCCGGAACCCACTATACCGGATTTGGCCCTCATGTACTTTTTTGGCTTTCTTGTATGTGAGAGTTGAGTCGGGCTATGCCCCATATATAAAAGTAAGATTAGTGCTAATCCTATTACTTTTATTGGATGGATAAATGATGCTGGTGTGGCGAGGGCCTGGCACCAGATCAGGTTGTTCTAATTTCAGGACTGAATATATATTTTGATTGTAAATATTGAGTTCTGAAGTTGGGATTTACCCCCCTCGGACAGGTGGATACGGGACACGACCCCGTTGACCCGTCTGCGTGTAGACTCCCTGAGGCTTGTACCTCTATGTCAGAAAAGCGGACGTTAAACCCTATTCACTCACTCACTCACTCCCTTGTATATAATTATGTTGTGTTTAAATTTCTGACATTCTTGTGAATCTTGTTGTGTTATACATGATTTTACCTATTGTATAGTATGCTACTAATTGCAAAATTTGTCTACACAATTTATTTACTACATAAGCACAACACTATATATTGAAACTGTTGTGTTGGTGCATTATGATTTCACACCATGGTATACGCTGTACTGCCTATTGTTATGCAACTAAATACAATATATTTCAATACCACTTGCATCGCAAGGTACCAACCATTATACCCTGGATCTACATTACCATTGTTACAAAAAGCTCAATAAGAATACATCCATCAGTACATGAGATTCCATCCACATTATTAAATGCATCAACATTAAAGGTACATGCTCACACAGTAGGCACAAAATGTTCTTTCGACTTAGAATTTCCGTCATAGCTACAGACCTGAAACTTGGTGAAATATCACCGTATATGTAAATAGATTTCATGAACAATCGCACATGATCTTATGTAGGAAATCACACGGCGTGTCTCATATGTGGCTGTGACTGGAGTAATGGGGCTTTTAGTATTTGTGACCAGTGTAACTCCTGATCACATTCTTGTAGCCCGATAACGGATCTATATTGCTTGTTTGAAGTTTGACGGGTGTTTCATTGATGGAATGGCGAACAGTTCAGATCTTGACCAGACTGCGTATGACAGGCTGATCTTGAACGACACTTGTTGGTTGCCCTGCCCCATCGCGGGCACCTGTCTATTAGAATGGAGCGCTGCCCATAAACGTGTTTCCAGATAAGGAATTAGTAATTGAGTATTGTCACTCCCATCATTTCTGAAGTACTGAGCCTTGTAAGGGACATGAGATGAGAAACAACCAATTCTGACCAATTTGATTATTTCGTTCTAACAAATTCCAATTCGTTAGAACGCATTCCAATTCGTTAGAACGCATTCCAATTTGTTCTAACAATTTCAATTATTTCGTTCTGACGAATTCGAAATAATTGAAATCGTTAGAACGAATGGGAATGCGTTCGAACGAACGACTTGGAATGAAAGAATCGGAATGCGTTAGAACTAATTGGAATGCGTTAGAACAAATTGGGTAAAATAAAATCACACAACTGTTTACACATCAACAGACAGCAATTATGAAGATAATTATAATGAAATACCAAGATTTGTTTTCATGGAAAATAAGAAAAATATGCTATATTTGTGGTCTGTTTATTGTTTTCTGCAGCATGATAAAGGTACATGTACCACAAATTTTTTATTGCTTTTTGATACTCGCTACTTCTGATTTCTATTGAGTTTTTGGCAATTTTAATTGGGTATTTAAGCAAATACGCAGCTTATCTGGAGCTCTGATCATCTGAGACATTTTCTTGCAAAATAAACATTAATTCACCATTACTCCACTTATTGATTGGCATTATTATACATTTTATATCAGACGTAAATTTCCACACTGATATCAGGGGCGATAACTGTGTTTCCTTAAAATGTTAACGGACATGACTATTTATTCCCAGTATATTATTTTTTCAGGTGAAGAATTTAATTAGTATAAATAATTAAAAAATATCATGCCTCATTTGCATATGAAAATAGCCTGATACCACCTCGCGTCACTATCAGTAAAATAAATGTTACTAAATGATTATAAATGTATCTGTATAGCGGGCACTCGTAAATTTTAGAACCGGTGGAATAGTGACACAATTATACATTAATTAATTCCTATAAAGAACATTTTGTGTCTAATGAATGGGCATGTACCTTTAATGAATGCATCAACCTAATCGATATAACATCACACACAGAAATGAATATATAGCTAATATTTTATTACAAATTATAACTTATGGATGTTAGATATTTATGCTAACAAAATGTGTTATATTCAGCCAGATTACATGCTTTTCATCATTTGTTATATTGTTATGCCCCACCACGATAGTGGAGTGGGCATTTAGTGTTACCCTTGTCCGTCCGTCCCTCCCGTCCGTCATTCCGTCCGTCCGTCACCAACCGTGTAAGTCGTAAAACTTTTAAACCGTAATAGCTACAGACCTGAAACTTGGTATGTAGCTTCCTTATGTAATAAGCAAAGTTTATTTTGATTTGTTTATATAAACCCCCGGGTCATGGATTATCTCCCCTTTTTCAACTTAAGACTTTTCCAATTTTGGCTTGCAAGTCGTAGAACTTTTAAACCGTAATTGCTACAGACCCGAAACTTGGTATGTAGCTTCCTTATGATGAGGAGATGCGAAAAGTTTATTTTGATTTTTTATTCGTCCCCGGGTCATGGATTATCTGCCAGTTGGACTTGGAATTTTGCCTCGTTTATTGTCAAAGCGATATGTGGGGCATCCGTGTTCTATGAAAACATTTTCAAGTCTATTTTAAAGGTACATGCCCACTCAGTAGGCACAAACTATTCTTTATATAAAAAGACATCATTTGAGACATTTTCTGCCAAAATAAACATTCATTCACCATTTCCCCACATATTGATTGGCATTATTATACATTTTATATTGCACGTAAATGTTCAGACCGATATCAGGGGTGATGACCGTGTTTCTTTAAAATGTTAACGGCCGTTACTACTTATTCTCTGTATTTATTTTTTGATGTGCAATGATCATACTTTATAATCTGTCGAAAATACTATTTTTTTACACGACTCATTTTATTTGTATAACTAATTCAAATATATCATGCTTCATTTGCATATGCAAATAGCCTGATACCACCGCGCGTCCCTATCAGTAAAATAAATAGTACTAAATGATTATATCTGTATAACGGGCTCTCGTAATTTTTAGAAATGGTGGAATAGTGACACAATTATAAAAGTATTCAAGTATTTAATTCCCATAAAGAACATTTTGTGACTACTGAGTGTGCATGTACCTTTAAATCATTTCTAATAAATTTGGTATGTGAAATATAACTGTTGAGTTATTGCAACACTTAATGATTAATTTAATAGATATTGGCAAAGCGTCGCATTATGCGATTAATTTAGAAGAAATACTCTACTTTCTAGGTCGAGACACCAGTGCAATCATTAGGCACAAAATGTTCTTTCGATTTAGAATTTGCAATTTTGGCTTGCAAGACGTAAAATATTTAAACCGAAATAGCTACAGACCTGAAACTTGGTGTGTAGCTTCCTTATATGCGTAGATGCGCAATCTTTATTTTGATTTTTGATTCTACCCCCGGGTTATGGATTATATTTTTTTGTCTTAGAATTTTCCAATTTTGGCTTGTAAGTCGTAAAACCTTTCAACATTAATAGCTACATTTCGCTTTTTATTTGATCCTTGGGTCATGGATTATCTCCCCCTGTTCGACTTAGAATTTTCCAATTTTGGCTTGTAAGTCGTAAAACCTTTCAACATTAATAGCTACATTTCGCTTTTTATTTGATCCTTGGGTCATGGATTATCTCCCCCTGTTCTACTTAGAATTTTCCAATTTTGGCTTGTAAGTCGCAAAACTTTTAAACCGACATAGCTACAGACTTGAAACTTGGTATGTAGCTTCCTTATGATGAGTAGATGCTCAAAATTTATTTCAATTTTTTATTCGACCCACGTATGCATTATCTGCTGGTTGGACTTGAAATTCTGCCTTGTTTATTATCACAGCGATGTGGGGCATCCATGTTCTATGAACACATTTTCTAGTCTATTTTAAATCATTACCAGGATTTCTAATCAGGGGTGGATGCTGCATTTAGGGTACGGGGGGGGGGGGGTGTCCTATTTTCGGGCATGCCCTCACCGGAATGTTTTTGAAATCTAGATGTCCGGAACCCCCCTCAAGATCAGCCCCTGCTAATAATTTGTTTAATTTATATACATGGATAACCGGCTAGATATATTGATATGGTAAAATAATCATGTATAATTTCTTGTCAATATGGAAGGTTCTGGTAACTACATGCTTATCAAGATCCTTGTACATGTATAAACTAGTTGTAGGTATGTTACAACTGTACTTAAGAAAGTGATGCAGAATTTCTATATCAACCTTTTTGATTCAACTTTGTACCTTTTCTGAATGTTTATTCTGTTGATCATGCCATCTATGATCTCAACCGTCGCACCCACAGAATAACACTTACATAACCATTATGTCATTTTAAGTTGTTTCTTTACCAATGCATTGGTCTAAATACGAGATCGGGCCCGTTAAACCTACATAAAATGGCCGTTGAACCTACTTAAAATGACCTTTGATATTGTTTGGATGTTAAACACAAATAAATCATATCAAATATGTTGTCTTATGCTACAAACATTGGCACGTGTTATGGCAATTATGAATTACCGTAACAAGGTATAAACTTCTGCATGACTTACTTAGTAACATCAGCAATCCAAAATCCTTGACTATGATGAATGTTATGTATGGTTTAAACTTGTGATATGACTTGACTCCAGCTGAAATCTTGTACAACAGCACATATTTCTGAATACAAGACATTTTGTACAACAGCACATATTTCTGAATAAAATTAATCGTCTGAATATAATTTTCATTGTACATGTATTATCTAATATTAATCCTTAGACCGCTACACACAACAATTGTCGTCTGCTTTTGCTTTTATATCTTGCCGTATTTCTCAATAAAAACATGGTTTGACAGCACTTTAGAATCATTTCCAATGAAAATGATTCTAAAGTGCTGTCAAACCATGTAACTTATTCCAAAGTGCTGTAAAAAAGCATGTTTTTTATGATAAAAATGGAAAATAGAAAATAAACAGCAGACGACAACAACTGAAGATAGCTGTGTAAGGATTGACCGTATTTTTATGCCACCTGGTTTAGAAGAAACGGGTGACATATAGTGTTTGGACCGTCTGTCCGTCCGTCCGTCTGTCCGTCTGTCCGGGCAAACATCAGGGGTTTAGGAGCTTAGGGTAAGGGTTAGTTTCCTTTGAAGTTCTTTGAACTTATACCATTAGCCCATAAAACCTTTTGAAGTTTAGGGGCTAGTCCTTTGATCTTTTATATAGCAAATAGCCCATAAACCCAAAATGTTGATACGTCCGTCTGTCTGTCTGTCCGTCCGTCACACTTTTCGGTTAGCCACTTTGTCACAGTTTCTCAAATATGCTGTAGGTGGCATCCGTGTTCGACAGACGCATTTCTTGTTTTAAATTTGATATATACATTGATGTCATTCACAAATGTTTCAATAAACTACTTCAGTATGGCTTATAACTTCAGTATGACTTATAACTACTATATACTTACTATGTATTACATTACTTTGTCCATCTATTTTTAGCTCGCCTGCACGAAGTGCAGAAGAGCTTATATGGCATACCCCCGGCGTCGTCGGCATCCACAAACTTAACGTTGGGTAAATGTCTTATAACTTCTATTTCCTTTCATGGAACACCTTTTTATTTCATACATGCATTCCTCAGATGACCCTCTAGCATGCTGTAGCAAATCCATGACACACCACCCAGCCCTTACCCCAATTTCACGGTCACTAACTTTGTACGACTAAAATGTTCGTAAGTGCAAAATTATGATAGGTTGTAAATATCACATTAACATTGTTTTCTTGTAAATAATATATTGGATTTACATTTATTGAGCATAGGCTGCATATGCAGCCTATGCTCAATAAATGTAAATCCCCAAATTGAAAATTACAGACGATCTTAAATTTGCACTTACGAACATTTTAGTCGTAAGAAGTTTTAGTGAAACGGGCCCCTGGTTTGGTGTTTTCGGCCACGAGATAAATAAAAAATACACACGTCCTCACCATGCTTCCATACAAACCTACAGTACTGGTTTGGTGTTTTTGGCCATATTGAAGGCTCTCTCTATATATGTATATATACATTGTATACTGTGATTGCTCTCTCTATACATGTGATTTGAAGGCTCTGTTGTGTTTAAGTATAGTATATCTGTACAACAATAAATCGTATTAACCTGAACATTGCAATGCTTGTTTATCATCATCCATACTTACATATATGTCCAACACATGCAGCCCGCATGTCCACGGTCAATGTCAAAGAACCGGAAGGTTGATTAGCCTAACTAGACCGGGTAACTTTGTATACTTTTCTAATCTGTAGCGGATTTATCCAAAATCTATCTAGCTAAGTGCACTTTGAGGGAGTAATTATTTTAATTTTAATTGTTTTGATGGCTAATGTTATTTATGATTCATGTAGTGTTATTAATTTTTGATCACAGCTATTGTTTTGATTAAAACTAGTTTATTCCATTAAATATAATAGTAATACGTTGAAAATTACCCCTATCAGATTGCAATTACCTAGATTAGAGATTGTGGTGAAATCCGCTACAGATATGCTCACGAGAGACAAAAGGAATGGACCCACATCACAATAGTGACCAGTGTAGACCCTAAGCAAAGCACATTAGCAGTGACCTCCGATACAGACAAATGTTTAGACGTTGTGTTCACAATCAATCAATCATGAAACAATCAGTCAATCAATCACCCAGCCAGTCAATCAATCAATAAACCAATCAGTCAATAAACCAATCAATCAGGTGGGTGGTGCGACGGCGTAAATTAACGATAGGGGTTCCTCCTTATAGGAATCACGATTTGCCTGGTTTGGCCCTCAGGTACGTTTTTATCTTGGGCTCTTTTGTTACCTGGGAGTTGAAATGGGTTAATGCCCATTATAAAAGTAGTAAGATTATTTCTGATCCTACTGCTTTTGGGACGGGGTCAAGTGATTCTGGTGTGGCCAGGACCTGGCATCAGATCAGGATCATTTCAGGGCTGAATATATAATTATTCAGTTCTGATTTTGGGCTCCCCTCCCCCATTTGTACTTGTACTTGAACATGTACATGTACTTGTACACGTAATGTATGGGTGTTAGTACTTAACCCATTGACCCGGCCTTAAATGACCTTAGCTGTTGATAGGCCGTTAAACCCCAACAAACAAACAAGCAAACAAGTACAACAATTCACAGCATCTACAAAGCGTTTCTAGATAATATACAACGAATATCGTATATACTTCGTTCCTAATAAGTACGTAATCGAGCACCGTAACACCCGATAAGGGGAAAGGGTGTGCACTTGTGGCAGAAATCACAAAATTTTGCCCAAGTGACCTTTGTTATATCCACTTCAAGGTCTGATCACACAATTGTGACCGGGTAACAGCCAGATATTAGCGTAAATCCAAGATGGCCGCCATATTACAATATTTGTTGATATTACTGCTCACAATTTAAACATTTTAGCGATTCAAATTGTTGTAGTCGGGTATTTGAAGATATGGAATACATTGGTACTATTTAGGAAATATTTTGACCTTTTAATAAATCCAAGATGGTCGCCAAATGTAAAAATGTCCACATTTTTGTCACATATTTGCTATCAGTTGATAGTTTTTAGTGGAGTAAGATGTTATATGCTGTTCATTGGACACACAAACTCGTTTGACTAAATTTACGATGTAAATGGAATTGGAATGCATGATTCATCTGCAAAGATCCATGATGGCCGCCAAATACCCATATTGTCGTACAACTTTCCACATGTGTCCAAGTTCATTTGATCTCCTAAAGCTATTTAAAATAACCGATATTCAGATTTCTCGATGCAGACAGTCATGCGAATGAGTCTACTAAATAATTTAACATTAACATAATTTGCATAAAGGCAACCATCGTTTGAGTGAGTCTATTAAATAATTGAAAATTAGCATCTTGAATTCAAGATGGCCACCAAATATTAATAATTATATTTTAAAAAACATTTTCTAAATTTATCGTCTTATGTTAATATGTTTGATTTGACAAACTGACTTGTTTCACAATGTCTTTGACATTCAACTTTGTCAATGTCCAGTAATACGCATATATACAAGACAACCTCAATGAACAACGTACAACAGGCTTCATGTGCAATCAGTCATATCTTGGAGCTTGGCT
This sequence comes from Conchocele bisecta, assembly GCA_029237695.1. Taxonomy (NCBI): domain Eukaryota; kingdom Metazoa; phylum Mollusca; class Bivalvia; order Lucinida; family Thyasiridae; genus Conchocele; species Conchocele bisecta. Next base: position 125,535,256 of record CM055268.1, on the reverse strand, counting down.
ACAAACGCACATTGAACTTTTGATAAAGGCAGTGAATATATCGTGTATAGATTCAATTTGTTTGTCTGATGCATTGTGATGACATTTCGTAAGCTTTTCAAACTACCGGTAATCACAGTGGGTGGCAGGTGGGAGCACGCGATAGGTAATTTAACGATCGGGTTCATCCTTACCGGAATACGTCTTTGGCATTTTGTATGTGACAGTTGAATCTGGTTATACCCCATATGTGAGTATTACGGTATTCGTAATCCTATTTTCGGGGAAGGGGCCATGTGACTTTGGTGTGGTATGGACCTGGCACCAGGTCAGGTTATTCTAATTTCAGGGCTGAATATATGTGTTCTCGATGTAAATATTCCGTTCTGATTTTGGTATCCCCCCCCCCCAATGCAGCAGGTTAAAAATGGATCGAACCCGTTTGCCCGGCCTTACATGACCTTAGCTGTTGATAGGCCGTTAAACACTAATAAACAAAGAAAACCGGTAATAACCACATATATATTGACTGTCATAGTATGGATAATAATATGATGTAGGAGTCTTGTTGATAATGTATACAAACAACCCTTCGGGCCAAACACATGGTAAGCATCTCAATTTATATGTACACAATGGACACAAAATCGATTGACTGTGGACTTTAGTTATTATGTTTTCATTAATCATATTACAGTACTTATTGATGGTCCATTGAGATGGAATCCAAATAACATTGTGCTTCTAAATGAATGCTGTGCACTAATGTTGCTATGGTACATGTATCTGATGTCTCTGACGCCACTCCAGTTCTTGCCTTTATGGGTTGAGTACTGTACTTGCCCTCGGATACACCCATCATTTATTGATCACATGCAGGTTTTCACCCAGACTGAAGATGGACTAAGCCCACTTCTTACATTTTGATATACACATGTATGGCTTTGCCATTGGTACATCTGAAAAATATGAGGAAGATTGTAATGACAGAATAGATGTATATTATTTTAGTTCATTCCCTCTTTTTGCATTCATTTTAGTAGTCTGTGGACCCCATCTCGTCGTGGCGCATCGCCTGCCTACATGAGCTTTATAGACGTCACCATGCTTAGTACTTTTCATACATGCCTTGTTTGTTTCTTATTCCACCTGCCTGTGGACTGAAACTCTATTGCGAAAATAAACGATTTGTTCTGTTCAGGAAATAAACCATGACGTGTCACTCAGGAAATAAACATTAATTAAGTGTTTAACAGTATAGTTTTTGCCTCTCATACCACATTAACCGACTTTGATAAAACATTGTTTAACCCTTTCACCCCTAAGTAACTGTACTGGATTTTGATGTGTCAATTTTGAAACCAATCCAACCGTCAGAAAATGAAGTTAAGACGACAGGTTCTTGAAGAACGGTTCATCTCTCGGTGTTTTATGGGTTATTTCGGTATCTCTGGTGGTTTGGGTGCATTGTTACCAACATACAATGTACGTCACCTCCCGCGAGTTACACGTATACGTATGAATTTACAAGGTGAGATACAGAGCTTCCACCCGCGTACGTTTTGTTAACCGATAACAATAAAACCGGTTCCAAATTGTTTGTTTAAATTAAATAAATGGACCTAAACCGCCAATGCAAGTCAAACATTTATATATCGTCTGAAAAAAAGTCAAATATTCTCTCATAGATTATCGATCTTTGAAAGCGGAAAAAAAAAGCTACACATCCTATTTACATCGCGATGCTCATTGTTTGACATATAATAATAGCGTGACGGGTGGCTGTCGCGGGAAATGGCTGTCCAATCAAATGGCGCGCCACGCTTGTATCTCCGGTTTCATGGCTCGTTTGAAATTGCACAATAATATAGCTTTTAATGTCTGAAATGTAGGAACAGATCACATAGTATATTGGAATCAATAAATTGATATATGTCTCCTGAATCGATATAAGGAATATGGAGTTGTGGAAAAAAATTAAAAAACTGATGACATAATCCGTCTGAAAGCAACGCATGTTGGAAATTGTATTGGCCAAATATTGAAAAAGCTTTCTTTCCTTTGGGTATTTTGACAGTAAGAAATGTGTACATAATTGACGATTTCTATCGTGTGTAACGATCGAGCATTAGTAGTTGCACAAAACTATGTAAATTACACAAAACCAACGGAATCCACCCAAATCTACCCAAAATCCACCCAAATACCCATATATGACACCAACATACTGACCATCTGTTCAAATACCTGTGGTTTAGACTAGTCCATTTATAAAAATGGGATGTGAAAATATGAAAATATAAACAAATAGTTGCACTATAGTGCAGATGCTAATGAGCCGGCTCATCTGGAAATGCACGGTTTGTAAACCCCGCTTTAGCTGGTTGTCGAGTTCAAAGGGTTATTAACTAAACCACTACCAGCATGACCAGGCATGCTTCGTTGTCTTCTGGCGACTCTTGTCTTTTGTTAAAGGTTCATATAGATAATTAACTATTTTAGTTTGCATTTATTTTAGCCATCGTAGTGCATGAGACAGTTCACGCCAAAACAGTAATACTGGCGTATTGGATGTTTGACCAGTGTGGCTGCTGATCAGCTCGTACATGCACACAACCTGGGGGCCGTTTCACTAAACTTCGTACGACTAAAATGTTCGCAAGTGAAAAATTATGGTAGTCTGTAAATTTCACATTAACTATGTTTTCTTGTTTACATTTAGTGAGTGTAGGCTGCATATGCAGCATAAGCTCAACACATGTACATCCATCAATTGAAATTTCCAGGCGATTCTTAATTTGCTCTTAAGAACATTTTAGTCGTACGAAGATTAGTGAAACGGGCCCCTGATGTTGCACAACAGAACAGCGAACATTGCATACACAGACCAGACACAGGTGGGAGACTCGGACCTGTGACATAAAATAATCCCATTACCCCACCCACACTTGTTGCCGTAATGTGGGTGGGGTAATGGACATTCGTTTATCAGGTAACCTGCCCTGTATTGACTGAATACGTACTGACTGATAACATATTGCTGTAATAGGCATTAACCTGATACAAACATCCGTGTTACAACGAAGTGAAAACTGACGTTCCATTGGTCGGATGGAGCCACGTGACGTTACCGAATGACGTCAAGTGTAATGACGCAACTTAAACAAGTGCGCGTTCTGTCCATGGATAACGACGTCATCTGCGGTCGTTTTCCAGCATAAAACGTTACCTGATAAATAGAATAACAGGCTAGTGTATTTTGATACCAAGTTTATCGGGCTCGGCTCGGAAACGGTAGGAATTCCTCGGCAAGCCTCAAAATTCCTGCTCGTTTCCTAGCCTTGCCTGATAAACTTGATATGAAAAGACACCAACCTGGTATTCTCTATTTATGTCTTTCACCTGGGTGACTTTTGCACGAATGCGGCGATACCGGCAACAAGGACATATTTTTCTCCATTTGTATACGACCGTTTTAAAAAAAAACGTTTTAAAACGAAAACGGTACGTATTATGTTTACCGCGGGGCGGGCGGGCGGCGGACAGAACAACTGCATAGTTTGTGTACACAACTCCTCTGAACCCGTTCATTCAATATATCTGAAACTATACACATGTTTTCTACACATATTGAAGATATGCACATTGGTTTTATGCCGAAAAAATATGTGTAACAAATCACCTTTATAACTTAGCCATTTTGTGTATAACATTCTATATAGGGTACAGAGTGTGTGTACACACCTCCTATGAAACTGTCAATCGATATGAAACTATACACACGTCTTCTTGACTCATTGAAGATGTGCATCTTGGTGTCTTTAATGCTTCTGATGTAAGACTCGCGGAATTTACAATGTGATCTTTCCCATGCGTTAGTACTAGACTGGTTTAAGCATTAGTATTAAATATTAAGCCTTAGCTGGAGAAGTTTTATTGTTCATACATTGTTTTACGAAGGTATATAATGCATTGGAACGCACCAGTTAATGTAAAACTAAAATATGGATGTAGAGTTTTCATTTGACGTGTTTAATATTAATATTATGATTGTGCAAGTATTGATGAGCCGCGCGTATACAAGAAAATACATGTACAAAATAGAAGAAGATTGATTTAACATTGGATAGTGTAAACAAGTAACAGTAGGTTCCATAGTTATTTGCCGACATCGTGTTTTATAAAATGTGTTACTTCTACGTGTTTCATCAGTTACTGTACAACTATTATTATGCCCCCGCCTCCAAATGGTGAGGGGCGTTATAGTGTTACCGGCGTCCGTATGTCCCGTCCGTACGTCCCATCCCGTCTCACTCAGGTAAAATCCTCATACTTTTGTGGTTGTTTCACGTAATCGTTTCATATTTCACACATGCATTCCTCCCATGGTCCTCTATCATGCTGTGAAAAAACAATCCACCTTTTGTGTTTTCAAATGTGCCCTCGCTTTCTTTGGCTGCCAGCGGGGGCATTCGTGTGCCGACAGGCCAGATTTCTAGTATATTTTACAACGATTACAAATAAGTGCGATAGCGTCTCCGACCAAAGTTAGAAACCTTGTTCATATATATATAGATGAAAGCTGAAACACTCGGAATGCCTGTATCTCGTCCCTGTACTCGCGCATTCTGCTGTTGTAAACAAAATACATCATCCTGTAACTGTAACACATAATGCGAAACATCAACTATATACATTTCTATATGTTCTGTTCTTAGGGGTAGTACATGTAGCTCACTGGGCTGCGACAGCTCGCGATTAGTTGGAGATACAACATTACGAGAAAATACGCGAATTAGCAACAATTTTCACAATTGTCGCAATTTGTTCGCACTTTCAGACTCACGGAAACTAAATTGAGACGGGTTCGAGACACCCGCGACGACTCTGTGACTATTTTCAGAGAACGTTTGTCCCGCGAATTTTTTGAACATGTTCAAAATTCCAGCGACACGAGAGCGAGGTCCTGCGACTCACACGAGGAAATTGAGAACCCCTGCGAACGTTTCGAGACATTTTGGAAACGTGGCTGTGACTGGAGAAATGGGGCGTATGGGTTTTGTGGCCAGTGTAGCTCCTGATGAAATAGCAAACGCATGTGGCCTGAAAACGAACTATATTCCTTGGTAGAAGCGTTTCATAACGGGCGTTTCATACATAGAATGGCGAACAGTGCAGATCCTGAACAGTCTGTGCGGATTTCTCCAGTCACAGCCATATAAGCATACACGTACTACGTGTGTCAACACAATAGGTAGCCAGTCTACGTACGTGTAGATACATACATGTATAAAATAGTGTGAGCAAGATTGCAAACTCACGGAGTCCCGCATTATTTTTGTTTATTAATTCGTTCCCACCAAATAACAATTCGTTCCCTAAATGTAACAATTCGTTCCCACAAATTAACAATTCGTTCCCTCAATTTAACAATTTGTTCCCACGAAATAACAATTCGTTCCAACGGAACGAAACAGGAACGAATTGTTAATTAGTGGGAACGAATTGTGATATCGTGGGAACGAATTGTCAATTCGAGGGAACGAGTTATTAAATCGAGGGTCCGAATTGTCATTTCGTGGGAACGAATTGGGAATTTTAGGGAACGAATTTTTATATCGATTAATTGTTAAATTGAGGGAACGAATTTTTATTTCGTGGGAAAGAATTAATTTAAAAAATCCATGTCCCCTGCGGGGCTCCGTACTACGTATCCGCAACTACAGGTGAGTTATTGTTTTAAATACACACATACAGTAGAGCGCGGGATGTCGATGTGGAAACGACCATCCACGAGCGGACCAACCGTCCAATCAGAGACGAGCGATCGCACAGTCGCCAACCATCCGCCGTCAGCCGCCAACCATCCGCCGGCAGCCGCCTACCAGCCGGCCGCCAACAACTTGGTATCCCCGGTAACACCCGGCCACTCGCCGAAGGTCAAAATGTCGCTATGGAAACGCATGTCGTCTGCTGGACAACACCACTCGGACACAAACGAGAACATTTCCGCCGTCGGCAACGCAAACCTAGGACACGTCGGCAACAAATTCGCCATGAAACGCGTAATGTAATGAACATAATTTAGATTTTATTGTTGATGAATACAATGAAAACTTATCCCGTTTTCAAAACTCTGATGTTTTGCCTGAACGTGTTAATGCCGATAGCGGCACAAACACATATGGATATGAGTTAATAGAATTTTGTAAATATAATAATATATTTATTTTGAATGGCCTTACAGGGAAAGATAAACATATAGGTAAGAAAACCTGTCGGGATGCAAGTACGGTCGACTACTTCATAGCTTCACCAAGTTTATTCACATGTATAAATTATTTTTATGTAATGGAATTCTGTAGTATGCTCTCAGATGTCCACAACCCAGTATGTGTTAGTATAAATATATCGAGTGTAAATGAATCAGAGCACACATTAAATAAGGAAGAAAGGTGTTACTTATGGAGGGAAAATAGAACAGCAGAATATTTAAATAATTTCGACAACGAAAAGTTAAATGACATAAATAATTCACTAGACCCCTTATCGGGTAATGTAACACAGTCAAGCGTTGACAATATAGTTAATAATATAGGTTTATTATTCACTTCATGTGTCAAAGATACATTTGGGGTTAAGACAAACGCACCATAAAATAGTGGGTCAAATAATAATACATGGTATGGTAATAACTTCCGAAAAACAAGAAAAGATTTTCATCGGGCAAAATTTCAATATAAACTTCGTAAGACGGATAACAATAAAACACTTTTAAATGAAAAGTGCAAGATATATTAAAACAACCCTCAATAATATTTACAAACAATATAAACAGGAAAAGGTAAACAAACTACGAAACCTTAGAAAATGTAACACGAAAGATTACTGGAAGATAATAAAAGGGAGTAAAAACAAATCTGATGTGACTGCCCACTTGCCCACTTGAAAAATTATATGAACACTTTGAGACTATAGGCCAATCTGATGACTCAGAATCCATTCATAACCAAACAGAACCAAGTGACGGAGGGGTAAATGAAGAAATAAACCTACCGTTCACATCTGAAGAAATATTAAAAGTAGTCAAATCGCTAAAAAATAATAAAGCAAACGGTATAGACTCAATCGTAAATGAACACTTAAGACACACAGCTTATATAATGTTACCCACATATGTTAAATTATTCAACATCATTCTCGATACTGGTGTGATTCCAGAATCATGGACTATTGGCATCATAAAACCTATTTACAAGAAAAATGGTGATTTTAATGACCCATGTAACTATAGACCGATAACACTTCTAAGCTGTTTTGGAAAGCTATTCACAGCTATAATAAACAACAGATTAACTAAATTTGCAGAAGAAAACAATGTAATCCGAGATTCTCAAGCCGGATTTCGCAAAGGCCATTCTACCGCAAATAACATATTCGTACTTTACGCGCTAACGCAGGCGTTACTAAAAAATAAAAATAAACTATACTGTGCATTTATGGACTTCAAAGCAGCCTTTGACAAAGTTTGGAGAAATGGTCTATGGACAAAATTAATAAATCATAGCATTAATGGAAAATGTCTAGCACTAATAAAAAACATGTACAACAATATTAAATCATGCGTGATTGCAAATAGAATTACAAGTAATTTTTTCTCATGTAACATAGGAGTTAGACAAGGGGAAAACCTATCGCCCTTTCTATTTTCGCTATATTTAAATGATCTTGAAATGTTTCTAGATCTAAAAGGCGTTAATGGAATAAATTGCAGAAATCATGAATTGGATAACGAACTAGGACTATACCTGAAAATGTTTATACTTTTATACGCTGATGACACAGTACTTTTCAGTGACACAAAAATAGACCTACAAAACTCTCTTACGGCATTTCATAAATACTGTACTGAATGGAAATTAACAGTTAATATACAAAAATCAAAAGTTCTCATATTTTCAAAAGGTAGACCAGGTAAACGAAACGATTTTTTTCTAAACAATTTAAAATTAGATATACATGTAGTAACAGAATACAAATATTTAGGCATATTTATGTCACAAAGTGGTTCTTTTTTAAATGCCAAAAAACATATCGCTAACCAAGCTACGAAAGCTATGTATAGCTTATTATCAAAAGTGAGAGAATTAATTAAACTTGCCTGTGGACATACAAATTGACCTTTTTGAGAAAAACATTAAACCAATTTTGCTATATGGCTCTGAAATATGGGGTTTATTTGGTAACAATGAAATAATTGAACGAGTACAATTAAAGTATTATAAATACGCACTTAATTTAAAACGATCAACACCGAGTACAATGATATATGGAGAATTAGGTATATTCCCAGTGCAGGTCGATATACTTACACGAATGACCAGCTTTTGGACAAAACTAATACAGCCAGAAAATATGAAATTATCGAGTAATATGTATTCTATGTTACTTAGTTTACACACCTACGGGAAAATTGATTTTCAATGGATTACATATATAAAGCAGATTTGTATTGACTGTGGCATGTCTGGTTTCTGGACATCACAAAAAGTACCTAATAGAAAATGGCTCATTTGTAGTATTAAACAAAAACTGAAAGATTTGTATATATCAAAATGGAGATCTGCAATACAGGAAGATAAAACATACAGACTTTTTAAAGAGGATATCTGTACAGAAAACTATTTATTAAAACTAGGCGAAAACGTATATAAACCAATTTTATTATTTCGCACTCGAAATGATAAGTTACCAGTTGAAACTGGAAGGTGGACTAGAACAGATAGACAGCAGCGATTTTGCAAACTGTGCAAACACGATTTTGTGGACGAATATCATCACTTGCTTTGCTGTAAAGAACTAAAACATGCAAGAACAACCTTTTTGAAACCTTATTGTTATAAAAGACCAAATGTACAAAAGTTTCACCAACTAATGAATACGAAAAATTTGAAAGAATTAAGGAATCTCTCGAAATTTGTATCTCTTATAATGAAACACTATTGTTCATATTAAGTTAGTTAGTAGTATATTTATGATCAGAAAGGACATTGTATGGAAGTGTAATGTTTTTTATTAATATTGGAGTGTGTGAATTGTACATTTATGATCAGAAAGGACATTATATGGAAGTCTAATGTTATTATTAATATTGGATTGCGTGAATTATACATGTACATGGGCCGCCGTTCCCGAAAAGGGACCTCACGACATTTACGACCGGTATACTGACAGATCAACCTGTGCCCCCGCGCAGTCTGATCAGAGCATACGCTGTTCACCATGTAGATATTTAAGTTGTAGGGTGTGAATGTGCTGGACGAATTATCTCCCCAATATTAAATGTTGTGTGCTCCCTTTTGGCGGCCGGCGACCCACATGTAAACATGTTTGAATAGTAAGTTCAAATAATCTGTATGTATTGTATTGATGCCAACATGCATTTATTAGCATTACTGTCTCATGTTTTGAACGCCATGCATAACACGTGTATGGATAATAGCTCGTGCAATAGTATCATTATGTGCTTCACAAAGACGGTATTCAAAACTTGTATCTAGATGCAGAGTATTCGAATTGTATGCCCTCAGCTTTCGATTTCGTATCCTGAGAGTAACAACATATTCGGAATCTACATTGATTATTCACCATCTGTGATAACTCTATTTCCGACCGAGGTCGGAGGTGGAAACGAAATGGCCTGTATGTAGACTACTGATAAATGTACTGCTTAAACTGCCAGCAACATATCATCCTGAATACACATATCTATAATAATACTATGTAGGTAGACCATGTACATTTGTGTTTAAGATGACAACTGGGTCGAACATGTTCTTGAGAAAACCATGATCTAAGAATGTTGTCCTCCCAAAGATATTAAATCGTAATTACACATAAAAGATATATTTCCAAACCAATGTTTATGTTTTCAGATATTTGAATTAAGTCCACCGTTACATGGTCAGCTAGTCGTTATATTTATACATTTGAATACTAATTTATCTTCAGTAGCTATTGTGTCATTTCATGATGTTGTATTGTATTTACCTCATGTTATAATAACTATGTGACCTGAGTGAATAAACGAATAATAATAACAAAGCACGGCCGGCCCTTCGTTCAACAGCAATCTGTTCGCTAAACGCTTTTCTAAACGTCTATCGTCAAAGTTCATGAAGAAAGAGTTTGGAACTCTGGGAAGTTCGTCCACCGCGCATCACGAGAAGGAGCCGACCTATCGCATGTAGCCTAAGAAGAAATTCAACTCGGCTGCCGTGGAGCGAATCACGAAATCCGTTATGGAGGAGAATATGGCGGGACTGACGTATAACCCGAAACTGTGTTTGTCTGTCGTCAGGGAACTGACGGATGAGACTCGGGACAATGTGAGTATTGACTGGTGGTATTTCGGTGCTTGAATTGCTAGGATTTGTCTGTTTGACGTCACGTTCCTTAGTTTAACTTAACGGACTGTTAAATACTTGCCCAACGCCACTGTTGGCTTAAGGTTACTGTGCGCACAAGTGGAAGACTCGGACGTAGGACCCAATAAATGGCTCATTTGAAAAAAGTTACCCCACCTACGCATATGGAAATCTAATAAAAAAAAAACTACTCGTAAAACGACAACTACTTGCACCAATAAACCATATAATAATTATATGTGAGCAATGAGACTTTATTCAGATGCTGACAGCAGGGAAATCACACCATATGCGTTAGTTAAACGATAAGAAGCATATTTTTGTGTTTTGCATGTATACTTTAGCTTCTACACACCTGGGGGACGTTTCCACAAAACTTAGTACGACTAAAATGTTCGTAAGTGCAAATTTAGGATCATCTGGAAATTTCAATTGATGTATTTACATTTATTGAGCATAGGCTGCATATAGCATAAGCTGCATATGCAGCCTATGCTCAATAAATGTAAATCCAGCGATTGTTAATGTGAAGTTTACTTTGAAACGCCCCCCTGTATAGAGATGTAAATGTCCATGTCATACATCAAACTTGATCTATTATTTGCATATTACAGGGGTGTGTGCAGTTTTATTGGTAGCGGTATCTGCATAAAGACATACAGATCACATTCACATGGTTTATTTATGTCAGTCGCTATTGTTTTATTAGTAGTTTTTCTTTTATTAGATTTCCATTAACTTTGCATGGGGCCACAAGAAGGGTACGTCTACCTTAACAGACTCTGTTAACTTAACGCACTGTATAAATGCATGGTCAAAACCTCTGTTGGCTTAACGGACGGTTAAAGACCAATCTGGCCCTGATGTATATTAGCTTAGCTAAACCGACGTTAGGATGTTTCACGAAGCTGGTAGCGCCCTAGCTATAATAATTCGCCTCCGATATGTTATGTAGAACTAGTAAATCGCCAAAATAATAGAACATGGGAATCATTTTCCCATGGAAGCCATCTTTCCTCTAGTTGTTGTTCAACATTC
>CM055268.1:125498812-125516312 GCA_029237695.1 Conchocele bisecta | reverse complement strand
AAACAATGTTTGTTTTCTTCATATGTGCAGCTACCAAATCTTCATTAAAAATCTTGAAAGATTGGAAGTTGGGTTTTGCACATACTTTCCGGAGACGTTTTGGGGTGTTGATGAGTTCAACGTTTACTCTTTTTCTCATGTTTTCAATCGTTTTCCCAAAAATAGCATTGTTGGCTAATTTAAACAGGTCCTTCTCAAAATTATTTTTAGCCAACTTTCGTTATTCTGTGTTGAAATTGATGTAGGATTTTAGCCAACAAGACTGTGTAAAACCGATCGCTCTGTGAACTTTTCTGAGTACAAGACCTTTTGACAAATAATACTTCAAATTTCGATAGTGCACAACATAATTTTGTTTGGACTCTAATGTTGGTACTAACTTTGTTGAAGCTTTCCCGTTGATGCCTAACAGTTCCTTTAACTTCATACTATGGTCTGAGAGCATTTCCTCGGTGATCGCGAGTGATTCTGGGGCTAATGGATAGTCATTGTGTTCATCATGTAAACTCGCGGGGTAATCCAGGTCGACTTCTAAAATGTATCCAGTGCCAGCTTCATCTGATATTTTGGAAACGTCCAACTGTTCTATTTCTGGTTCGTCAAGCCAATAAAAGTCTTCTACAGGGAGGGGTTCGCACATTGCCGTGCCGTAAAGATTGTTCATGTCCAGATAGGTCAACCATGTATTAGGTTTGGTGTCGTCATAATTGGAAGCTTCTGGATTGTTGGCCTGCGCAAACTTCTTTGAAATCATTGATATCCCACCGCGAACCCCCTTTTCAATTAAGTTCACCATGTCTATGTCATCCAACAGCTCTAGGTACACGCCCGTCATTTTTAACATAGCGTCCCAACTATATCCAGGAAGGGTGTAGTAGTGAGCTGGGTCTAATTTATAATACTTTAAACAAAGCGAGCGGAAGTTCTCAAACACCTCAGACAACAAGATAACATCTGTCTTGACGTACAAATCGTGCAGGTCACCAAGATTTGTCATGTCAAATGTCTCCCAAACTGCCTGTGCATGGTCATAATCGTCGTACGATAACTCAGTGTCATTCAATTTGTTGTAATATTGGTGTCTTGGTGGTAGACACGTTTCCTCAAACTTGTCAGGGGAGGTAATGTAGTCATAAGGATAGACACCCTTGCGTAACAGGAGATCGAATTCATTTTTGTTTGGGAAATGTTTGGTTAGGTTTCCAAATTTAGAAACATCCTCTTCTTGGCGCAGATTTGTAACCAAAGTATCCAATGAAGCATTCAGAAACTGCAAGGAATCTATAAAGCGAAGACTTCCCATTGAAAATGATATGTACTTTTCCATGTTGTTTGGAATGCATGATATTGGTCTTGATTTGTTTTATTTGCCTGCCGACTCCATCAAGAGATGCATATCGTAACCACGCAAATTGTGAAAGATTACTGGTATGAAAAATTTCGAGTCATATGACGTTTTCCCCTGCTGAAACTGATACTGGAAATTGCAATTGTTATGTGCTGCTCCTCTATAGTCTCCACTTAGATGATCATGATCTCTCACCCTGTCTTCTCCTAATACCTCTTCACATATGTGACAATACATGGCCTCTTGAAATGATTGTTTTTGGTCAGGCGTAAGCTTCACAGGTTTTACTTCACTCAATATTTTACAAATCTGTTGTTCTTCGTCCAACAAACGTTGAAAAAAGTTATCAATGACCTTCGCTCCCCTATATACTACTGCTGGCTTTGACAATTCGTCATTAGTACATTTGATCATGTAAGAGAAACCGGATGGCTCGTGTTTTTGATACTTTGTCGTTGATGACTTACTCGGATCTGGGTCACACGTGTCTATGGGTTTCACAAAACTTTCAAGGTCGGCATAGACTACAAATGGGACCGGAAGTTGTTTCCGCACTTGATTGAAATATATCCATTGTTTGTCCTCCGTCTTGGGAAAGCTAAGTTTCTGAGGGCCATGCGGGGAGCAGTATGGAACATGCTCATTCAACAAGTCCTCTGTAGAGAAACCATGGAGACAGTAATTACAGTAATATGTTTGACATTTATGTGAAGTTCTATCCCCGAGTAAACGACTGAAATTTCTTATAAGACAATAATGCCTTTGTTCCCCTTTAGAAAACAGTAGCAGATTGACATGCCTTGACATATCTCTGTGATTCGTAATTTGCAGGGGATATACATCATCCTTCTCCAGACCGAATATATTCACTGAGATACCGTTTCGTTTCTCAAATGCTGGTATTTGAGAAAGTGTCACGGGAAACTCAAGACCCTCACATTTCAATTCAGTTTCGTATTGTCTGTAATGACTAACACGATCGGGATTGTCTGGTCCTGGGACATGGTGTAAAGCCGCTAATATGGCCACAGGAAACATTTCTGATCATCATTTTGTATGTTGAGTACGGCCTTTTTCTTTTGGATTTTTTGTGGTAAAGGGAGATAACTGCTCCCTTCTAAGGGAGTGTACTCTACAGTGCTGACCTCGAGTTTGATTATTTTATCGATCGTCCACCCACTCCCGTCCCGTTCAAAATTTTGATACGAATTGTGAACATTCTGAAATGCTTCAGCGAGTTGATCCTCTATTTGTGACGCGTTTGTGCAAGTCAAAGTAATTGATCTAAAAGTTGGTTCCGCATATGTGGCTTCGTTATTGTGATCATATTTGACAAACTTTACGAACAGTGTGATGAACCATTTCATACCTTCCATGGTCGTCATTTTCTCTTCAATGATGTCTGAAATAGAGTCGGCATTGTCTTTAAAAAATTGAAGTATGTCCCACAAGTTTCCTTGAATTTGGTAACAAAGTCTCTATGTTCGCCGTTCCCTTCAGTGCTGTTATTCCACCTCCCTTCTGTCGTCTACTCACGAAGGTCTCTCGTCTCAATAAACACCCTTCACATACATCTGTCCGCCTACCGTAAAACCTTTCTGGCAGCGGACGATGACACCAATTACATTCTCGTCCTTGGTCACTGCAGGTTGCACAGAACTTCTTTCCAGGTAGCAGTGTTTTAGTTTTCAGACACCAAATACATTTATGTTCTTGTGTACATTCGGTCTTCTTCTTCTTTATTTGTACAGCTTCTTCATTCCCATCTGCTTTTCGTTTTCCGAGTATCGACGCTGTATTTTCCCTGTGTGTTCTCATGTGACGATCCAAAATATCTTTCCTGCTGAATTGTTGGTGACAGCATTGGCAGCTGATGACGTTTGTCTCTCCGTGTATTGCTCTGGCATGGCGTAACAAATGTGATCTATGTTTGAATTGTTTTCCGCATGTATCACATTGCTTTGCTTTTTCCGCCGATGAATTCTGAGAAATCTGGTCAGCAAGTAACTGTATACGTCGTAAATTAAGCTCAGTGTCATTTTCGCAAGACCGCCCGTGTCTCTTTGCCCAGATATCCAAATCAGCTACCGTGTGAATGTCGTCCATCACTGCTGCACTGAAATAAAAACAGAACGTATATGCAAATAATTCTATCACCTTAGTATGTTGCGGATAAAACCAACATATTAAAATGTTACACACATCAAATTGGTAGTAAGGACTTAATAATTAAATGCAGAAATAATTTGCCTTGTCCTAGCACTGTTTAGTATGTCTGTGTTCTTCGGTATGCGAGTACATTACACCCACCTTAACTTCACGATCCAGCCAAAAAAAAATGTAATACTAAATAACTGTACACACACCTATGATACTCTCTTGCGATAAGTTGCTTTCTTGTCACGGTTAATCTGAAATAAAATTGAATATCTGTACAGAACATGTTACGCATAGTAATGTAAAACACAATGCATAATAGTGATTTAATGGCTATTTATCAACCATGACATTAACCCACTGACATGAAAACATGCAGACGACAAATATGGATTAACAGTTATCGCACAAATAACTCTTAAACCAGGTATTTTACCTATGAATTACACAGCACTTTTTGTATACCACGGTATAATCGTCCGCTACACCTGTTAAACATTTCTTACCTGTAAAGTTTACTATCGGGACAATATACCGCGCGACGTCTGCTAACTGTTGTGTATCTCTTAAACCCTGTGATCTGTACTGTCTGCATTCTGCTTGAATAATGATACATATTGGAGAAATGCTCAGGTATGAACGCCAAGATAACATTTGATTGGTTGGAATTCGAAAGTGTGCAGTTATGATCAGATCTGATAGGCTGTTTCTGTCGAAAAGCACTTTTTACCGTAAAAAACGCTTTCGGCGATATAAGATTTAACCGGCTGTTTATTTCGTGATTAAACTTGTCGATTGCGATGTGTTGTGCAATACACGATTATATTTATAGCGTGGGGAAGTCCCACGAGTTGGTGGTTTGATCAGTTTTAGTCGTCCAACGTACAGTTTGTCGATTGCATCGCGTTGTGCAATACACGATTATATTTATAACTTGGGGAAGTCCCACGAGTTGGCGGTTTGATCAGTCCACGAACGAGCCGCCAGCCACCGCCGCCCGTATTGAAGAAACGAATGAATTCAGAGAGCCCCGTAATCTGCAGAAACCGGTTATAACTAGCTGGACTAAAATTAAGCGTTATGAGAGTACCGCAATTCTATTTTTGGTCTCGGGAATTCTAACTGGGAAATCCCTCCACAATTCTATTTTTAGTCACGGGATTCTAACGGGGTCAAAGAGTGCGCCGACCCGCCGACCCGCTGACGCAGAACCCCCATTTCCTACTCATCAATTATTTTTTTAAAAATACGATATTATCCGTAAATGACGTCGAAAATTAAAGGTACAAGCCCACCCAGTAGACACAACTGTTATGTATATCACTATCAGTAAAGTAAACATTACTAAATGATTATATCTGTATAGCGGGCACTCGTAATTTTTAGAACTGGTGGAAGACACGATTATACACGTATTTAATTCCTGTAAAGAACATGTTGTGCCTACTGAGTGGGCATTTACCTTTAACGAAATGTTCAGAGAAAATGCGGATTAGAATTCCACATTTGCTATGTAAATTTCGTCGACGTCCAATGTCATTTACCGAAAATATCACAGTTTCCGTAAACCTTTTTCTTGAAAATCGCACGTCACATACACGGCTTGTCTCATATGTTATTGAATTTGGACAATTTGGAACTATTCCGGGGCATCGTCACAGGAGCGTCAGAAGCATCATAAGATTGGTCCGGTGAATCTAGTGGGTGCCCCCGCTACCCACACAAAGTGTATGTTGTTACCACTCAGTTGAACCGTCTCGCCGAGACGGTTCAACTGAGTGGTAACAACATACACTTCCGATGAGATATTAGAAAAAATGCTGAAAAACGCCCCTGCGTCATCGTTAGAGTTGGTGGAATTTGTGACAGGCACTTTGTGGTATGAACGACTAAACGCTCTTTAAATAATACCAAATTTCAATCTGATATTAAATATCGAGAAGGTAGGACACTCACCATCTTTTCAACCAACAGAAGTGGCTCGCTAATTCAGTAATTATAACGCGCATTACAGAATTAGAGAGCCGGGCCCAGGGTACACTAATGCCACTTCCGTTGGCGAGTATCCTACCTTCTAGATATTTAATATTGTAAAATTGGGTATGATTTAAAGAGCATTTTCTCGTTCATACCATAAATTGCCTGTGGAATTTGTCGCTTTGACGTCACACTGTTTATGTTAAACCACTGGAGCCCCGTTTCACGTTCACATTCGTACGACTGAGAAGTTCGTAAGTGCAACATTTTAATTTACAATAAAATACACACATACAGTCAATGGTGGAAAATCGTTTGAGGATATGTTCACATTTAGGATGTGTACACGTATGTGGAAAATGGTAGCAATCATGACTCACGTTAATGTGAAAACCCAATTCATAAGAAGCTTCGTAAGAACATTTTTATTGTGCGAAGTTTAGTGAAACGGGCCCCTGTGGCTTAAACTAAGCCACGTGACGTCAAACCGAAATTTCCGCAAATTCTAACATGAATAGTGTATCGGAAGCAGTTTAAGGGAAGTTGCTCATGAAGTTAGTCCGACTGATTTTGGGAGAGGCCAAGTGATTCTGGTGTGGCGAGAACCTGGCATCAGATCAGGATTATCCTGATTTCAGGGCTGAATATATAGTTTTATTATTGTAAATATTCAGTTCTGATTTTGGGATCCCCCCCATTTGTACATGTACTTGAAGATGCACGTACAGGTAATATATTGGATTTAGTGCTAAGCCCATTGACCCGGCCTTACATGACCTTAGCTGTTGATATGCCGTTAAACCCCAACAAACAAACAAACAAACACCCTGGGGACCTCACAGATGTCCGGTTTAGAGACGTTTCACTGTAGTATGCGTTTTATTTAATTAATATATATACTAAGCTACAGTTGGTACTGCAATGACAAATTCCTAGCCAATGTTAACACCGTTATAGTTTATGAGTATCAGCGACGGCAAAAATATTCACGTTTCTTGTTGCCTTATAATGAATGGTTATTATGAATGAATGTAGCTTTCTACACTTTTAATTACATGCATTGGTGTACTGAATGTGGCGTGTAAACTGTCAATAGCAGGAGGCCCGAGAACACGGAATTCGTCATATGAGACACGCCATGTGATTTTGTATCTAAGAAAATGTGCGAAAACATGTGTAGAAAACAAAAACATATTAATCATTGTATGTAGTGTTTAAATGTATGTAGTTAAATACAATGTACGACTAGTGCAAGACTACATATATGTATGAGACGCGCCATGTGATTTTGTACCTATTCTAAGAAGTACGAATGTTTATGAAATTATATTCCGCATTAACTATGAAATTTCCGTTAACTTTCGACGTCATTTACGGAAACTATTGTAAATTTGGTAAATAATTGCAATGAGATAGCGCACATGTTCTAATGTTAAAGAAGTAACGGACCAAAGTATATAAATACATTAAATATGCCTATAAGCATCAATAAATGAAAACAATAAGCTAAGCTTTGTTTTTTTCATTTATTGATGCTTTTAGGCATTATTTAATGTATTTATAGACCATATTTTTTACCTTATTTATTTTTCATTTATTGATGCTTTTATGCATATTTAATGTATTTATAAACCTCGGTCTGTTTCTTCAACCTGTGACTATCGCACGATTTTAATTCATCACATTCAATGAGGTTATGTTTTATTATCACATCTTTGACACATTTCCGGGTGGTGTTTCTGTATTAGCACAGCTCGTGTGCAAGGTATGTGCATGAGGATGTGATAAATAAGTTACATCACGTTTGTCCGCATGTACGAGCGATAATCCGCTCGCTAAAGCTCGCGGATTATCTCCTCGTACATACGGACGAACCGTGGTCTAATTTATACTGTTACTCTATACCGTGCTGAATAATTTGGTAATACCTCTCAGCTATTACTATGCTACCTGTAAGAAACACACTTCGTGAAACATAATGGTTTTAGTTGTACAATGATAATGCTCTACCGTGCATACAACTAAATGAATGTGGTTTATAACGTGCCAGCGACAGTTAAGGCCGTGTAGGGACGGCACCACAGTTTAAAGTCTTATCCGACAGACCCGTGGGATGGAAATACTTTGAAAGTGTTTTTCGGAAGCTTCAGCAAGGGAGGCATGTATTCCATATTCCATCACAGTCACAGCCCATCCCTGCGAATAGAACCAAATTTCCATACTATTGTCTCTTCCACGTTTTTCTGCCGACGAACTTTTGGCCATTAGACACATTAAATCTTAAAAATATTTAAATGTAAGTACTTTTTCATCAATAACAAAAAAGTCACCCTCTCTATACAGCTGTATATACGGCTACACCGCTACACATTTCGAAAATACAATGTACATGTATACTGTTTTTGAAGCGTATCGGATACATCAATGACTAAATGGCGACCAGTGGAGACCCAGCCTGATCTGAGTCTACACTGGTCGCAAAAGTCATAAGCCCAATGTTTTCCAGTCACAGCCCCAATTACGTTCACTGGCAGCAGAACTGAAATATGTGAACTAGTTTAAAGGTACATGCCCACTCAATAGGCACAAACAGTTCTTTATATCAGACATTATCTGTGATATTTTCTGGGCAAATAAATACATTCACCATTACCCCACGTATTGACTGGTATGGCAAGCCAAATGCACAATAATTCCTTAAACCATGGTTTGGAGCTCAAACCCTAGTTTAGGCTCCTCAAACCCTAGTTTGGGCTTAAACTGCCATTTGAGATCCCAAATGGTAGTTTTCTTAAACCCTAAACCCTGGTTTGAGCAATTATTGTGCACTTGGCGGCAGAAACCACCAGTTTGGACTCTCAAACTAGGGTTTCTGATAGCTTAAACCACGGTTTGAGCTCAAACCCCAGTTTAGACTGCCCAAACCCTAGTTTCGGCTCGCCAAATGCACAATAATTCCCTAAACCCCAGTTTGAGACTCTAAACCAGGGTTTAGGCTCTCAAACCCCAGTTTGAGCAATTATTGTGCATTTGGCCAGAAACTGCCGTTTGAGGTCGTAATCTAATAAAACGTCTAAACCTTAGTTTGGACCCAAACCACAGTTTAAGAAAAAAACTGCCAATCGTGATCCCAAACGGTAGTTTTCTTAAACCCTGGTTTGAGCAATTATTGTGCACTTGGCGGCAGAAACCACCGTTTGGACGCTCAAACTATGGTTTCTGATAGCTTAAACCACGGTTTGATCTCAAACCCCAGTTTAGAATGCCCAAACCATAGTTTAGTCTCGCCAAATGCACAATCATTCCCTAAACCCCAGTTTGAGAGCCTAAACCAGGGTTTAGGCTCTCAAACCCCAGTTTGAGCAATTATTGTGCATTTGGCTTGCCACACTGGCATTATTTCCACACTAATATCAGGGGCGATAACCGTGTTTCCTTAACATGTTGACGGACAGTACTGAACAGAACAGAACAGAACATACTTTTATTTAAAGTCAGGTTACAAGGTAACAACATGACTGAAATTGGTAATCTATGTAGGTGGGTAGACATGGTTGGCAATGTAACGTATTTATGTCCTACATAATTTTGACAGGGGGTGGGGGGTGGCATGGGGACAGTAAACAAATGTATAAATATGTGAGAATTAATGTTTGGGTGCATGCTAAGCGCCGTGGAAAGCGGATTCTATGAACGGTGACGGCTCTGGCCAGTCTGTACATCTATGCAGTCGGGTCAGAGTCTACGCCGCTCTCAGTTACATCCCAAAGAGACAATTTTGATGGTTTAATTTCGATGATGTTTTTGTTTGGTTGCTGTAGAAATAGTGTGCATATTAGCAAATAAATAATTCTCATTATCTCTAAATTTAAATACTCATTTTGGCATGGCATACCGTACATACACGCAAATATATTACTATAAAATAAGATGTATATACTGCTACAAGTTTACATGCTGCTCGTATTCATAAACATAAACTAACTACTAAATATATGCACATTATGTGTCATATTGAAATAGACGTCAACATCGTAGAAAACCAATGGGAACAACGGTGTTCCGTTAAGGCCATCGTAATATCGCTATCGGGTCGATACTACGATAGTACGATAGTACGATACTACGATGACGATAGTACGATGCCACTATGGCGATAGTACGATACCACGATGACGATAACGCGAAACCACGATAGTACGATGACGATACTACGATATTATATCGTACTATCGTCATTGTAGTATCGTACATCGTCATCGTAGTATCGTACTATCGTAGTATCGCCTTCTGGATGGACATGCGCATTCGCATCAAAACAATGGATGACGAGGTAATTCGCCGGTATTTTGATACATATAATCATCATTAGATTGATTTTTTTCATTTAATATGTATTTAAGATAGATATTTGAAAAATTACTATTGTTTCCGAAATTCTTGTTTGCGCTATTAACAAGGTGTGTGATCACGTGGTTTCCGAACCCGATTTTCCGACGTGACGTAATTTGTTACGTCATTTTACAGTAGTTTTATTTTCATTAAAATCTTCCTAACAAACGGACGGATTTTGATGATATGTAGCGCACCAAATACTACGGGGCGCCATGCAGGATTGGTTAATTATGTGTACAAAACCAATTTTGTCCCGACAAAATTGAGTTTTGTAACACTAAAAATCACAAAATTCAATTCTGTGTCACAAAATTCAATTCTGTGTCACAAAATTCAATTCTGTGTCACAAAATTCAATTCTGCATACGTTTCGTATACAAAATTCATTTTTGTTATAAAGGATTCAATTTTGTAAGACAGAATTGAGTTTTGTGAAGAAAATTCAGTTTTGTGGGACAGAATTCATTGTTGTCCACAAAAATTAGTTTGCGTAGTCTATGTCATCTCTACGTTGATTGGTTGAGATCGGTCTTAGTCCATTTTACTAGATGGTGGAGTACACTTGCAGGTTTAAATATTTCAATGCGAAAATATAACCCAATATATCATTATACTTCTTTATGGACAGTTATTTTGGTTATATTATGATTACAAATGAGTGGTCACACCATATAAGCATATATACTTTGAAGGAGAAATAAGAAAAAAATATTCAGAATTTTCCCTCAATTATGTAAACAGGGTCAAACATAAAGTAGCCGGGACATAGCTAGACCTGAGAGCATGCCCATATATAGAGAATACCAGGCTAGTGTATTTTGATATCAAGTTTATCAGGCAAGGCTAGGAAACGCGTAGGAATTCCGAGGCTTGCCGAGGAATTCCTACCGTTTCCGAGCCTAGCCTGATAAACTTGATATTAAAATACACTAGTCTGGTATTCTATTTATCAGGTAACGTTTTATGCTCGAAAATGACATTAGATGACGTCGTATTCTAACAGTAGATCTAACCTTGTGAAACAAATGGTATTGGATCTGTGTCTACTAGTTGCGAAGTTACGTGTTCGCAACTATGTGTCTACATGCATTATTTACAGTATACACCATCTTAGTATCCATGGTATCTACACAAATACTACAAATGGTTTCCTCAAATGGCCCAATACACACATTCTGTTTATAAACACAGACAGCAGTCAGAACACAGGTCACAGCGCGTGTATTATTGATTTAATGGTGGGGCATATGTACCTTGCGATACACAATAAATGAGGTCTGTACTCGCGGGAGATCTACATGTACATGAATTATGTGTACAATTATAACGCAAATGAGTTTAAATACGAATGGGTTTGTCAACGTTTGACTGTTTGGAGATAGTTGAAGCAAAATGGCAGAATGAGAAATGAATCATCGGCAGAATCAGAAATGAATCATCGACATTGAATGTGTAGATCGGCGACCGTGACCCATTTCTCCAGTGCAGTTTCTGACCAATGGTAGTCCTTCTTACATGCGTGTGCAGAATTGAATTATGTGACACAGAATTGAATTTTGTTACACAGAATTGACAGAATTGAATTTTGTGACACAGAATTGAATTTTATGGCACAAAAGTGCATTTTGTGACACAGAATTGAGTTTTGTGGCACAAAAGTGAATTTTGTGACACAGAATTGAATTTTGTGACACAGAATTGAGTTTTATGGCACAAAAGTGAATTTTGTGACACAGAATTAAATTTTGTGGCAAGTGGCACAAAATTGAGCCATGTCCCACTTGGCGCCCCGTAAATACGATGTCATATGTGTTTTATGGGTGCTCTGAAAGTTCTTTACAATAACTTATAAATTTCACAAAGACTCGAGTACCGTTTATTTCTTACATTCAATTCACGTGCTCTAGTTTTTATTTACATTTACGGAAACCGATTCTGTCCATCCGGAAGGCGATACCACAATCACGATAGTACGATACTACGATGACGATAGTACGATACTATGATAAACAGTGTTCCGTTAAGGCCATCGTAATACTCGCTATCGTGTCGATACTACGAGATCACGACAGTACGATGACGATAGTACGATACTACGATGACGATAGTACGATATAATATCGTAGTATCGTCATCGTACTATCGTGGTATCGCGTTATCGGCATCGTGGTATCGTACTATCGTCATCGTAGCATAGTACTGTCGCCATCGTAGTATCGTACTATCGTCATCGTATTATCGTACTATCGCATCGTAGTATCGTACTATCGTAGTATCGACCCGATAGCGATATTACGATGGCCTTAACGGAACACCGTAGGGAACACCTGTCTAGACAGGTGCGTGCACGGGAACCACTCCGTCATTCGTACATGTATTCGTCGTCGACTGGGGGAAATGGAACCTAGCTAGATTTACAGCCAGCATAGGCTTGACCTGTTCATTAGTCCTCGCTGTCTGATCCAAGCCTACGCCGCACAGCAGACCAGCATTGACATCACAGCATGGTTATGGTATCGTGTATGTTTACAAACAAGTGTAGACCTTGGTCACTACGTGTGTAAATAAGTGTTGTAAATATTCCCAGGTGTCACTCCACCGTCGATAACACATATAGTATATCTGTCTACCCGTGCACGACAAACATGACCTAGTTATGTTGTGGGCGAATAGTTGTATGACAAGCGTCAATGAAAAAATCTCCCGAATGCTGGTTGGTCAATTGGTGCCACACAGCTAATAATTGAATGTGGACATCACGTGTCGGGTGAATTTGTCAATGGATATTACATGTGTTTGTGCATAATTTCGGAATGCGTAAATTCTGGACGCGGTAGTATTGGATAATATGTGATTATAACCCGTGGAATGTGGGGAACGAATCTTCTTGTCTGCTATTGTTATGTAGTTTGTATTTCTTAAGAAAGTAATAATATAAAACATGGTTCGGCAGCACATTAGAAGCATCTCCAATTGGGAAATGGTTCCAATGTGTCGACAGACCAGTGCCTATCAATTTGCGCCAGGACGGACCAAGCTTCTTACTGAGGAAAAATGGCGATCAAAAAGAAAAGAAAATAACAATCAGCAGACGACCAGATCTAGTTGAGCACTACAAGGGTTAAAACTGGTTCGTTATTTATCTCGGGATGTTTACATTCTGCACTTGGTAGTATTGGATAATGTGCATTGTGTGTGATTGTAACCCGTGAAATGTGGAGAACGAACATTGTCGTCTGCTATTATCGTACAGTTTGTCTTTCTGAATAAAATAAAATAGTACCGTCTCCATTGGGAAATGGCTCCAATGTGCCGCCAGACCAAGCTTTATACTGAGATAAATGGAGATTAAAATAAAATAATAATAATCAGCAGCAGACTACAAGGTTTAATTCAGCAGATAAGAGTTAAAACTGGTTCATTATTTCTCTAGCAAAAACGGAAACATTTTTTAACAATTGTATCGATGTGGTCGTCAGCTGATCTGAGAACATAGATAATACCAGGCTAGTATCTTTTGATATTAAGTTTATCAGGCAAGGCTAGGAAAAGCGTATGAATTCCGAAGTTTGCCGAGGAATTCCTACCGTTTCCGAGCCGAGCCTGATAAACTTGATATAAAAATACACTTACCTGGTATTCTATTTATCAGGTAACGTTTTATGCTCGAAAATGACCACAGATGACGTCGTATTCTATGGACAGAACGCGGACTTGTTTACGCTGCGTCATTACACTGACGTCATTCGGTAACGTCACGTGACGTCATCCGACCAATGGAACGTCAGTTTTCACTTCGTTGTAACCCGGATGTTTATATCACGTCAATGCCTGATACAACAATATGTTATCAGTTAATCCGTATTCGGTCAATACATGGTAGGTTACCTGATAAAATACAATGTTTGCACGTCTAAAATCTGTATGGTATGAGCCTTATACGTGATTGTCGGAAAGATGGGCACAGAAGTAAATAGTGGAGTGTGTCACCTATTTCCTTCATCTGGCACAAAGTACATTTACGATCCGCATACGGAACATGAGAATTATGCCATCTGCCAGTTTCTACAGGCATACGATGGTTGTCGGTCCTGAGTCGGAATAAAATGAGACGTGAATTTTCCGGCAGGAGCGTGAGGTAAGGTTCAAGTTTATTATTATGTTTAAAAAGTCGGTAGTTTATGTGTTTAGAAGACGTGTCTAACTGGCTACTCCAGTTTTGTAAAAATTGCTCTTGCAGTGATTTCTTTATTATGTTATGTGAATTTTTCAAATTTAATTCCCACAAATATATAGAGAATAGTGGGTTAGTGCCGTGAATGGGAAACAATATCTGGCAAGGCTTAGGAAACGGGATGGGCGAGGCTCTGCCGAGATATTTTTCCCATTCACGACACTAACCTACTATTCTATTTATCCCGTTAACACCTACAAATAGCTTTAAAATGCAAAAAAGTAACCCCAGTCACCGCATATATTCATACGCGGTGATTAGGTCGTATTGACAGGATATCAAAAATGTTTCACGGCACCGTGTTTCACGGCACATACGCATTGTGTTGACGGGATAAATATATATCCGTTACATCCAATATTGTTTTATGCAACCTTAGTATCAGTTTGCGGGGCGCGATACAACAGCGCCGCGACTACATTATCACGGTCAAAATACATGTAGGTGAAAATAGTCTCTCGCCAGCCTCTTTCAAATGTCCGAATGCTATGGCATAGCGCGTATTCTAGTATGAACAAAACCAACATTTGAATTGTTTACCCGCATTGTTCCAATATTTCTATGATTATTATTGGAGAAATGTATAAAGCTGTGAATAACGAAGACATTATACCAGTTAGTGGTTGAGTGCGTTATTGGATGGACATTCTTGGGGTTTGACGCAGTGGGTATAGTTTCTGGATGTATCGTGTTTAAAGGTACATGCCCACGCAGTAGGTTATAATATAGTGATAAAGAAACTTTGTATATTCTGTACGTATGACATTTTCTGGCAAAGTAAACATTCTTTCACCATTACCCCACGTATTGATTGGCATTATTATACATTTTATATTTGACGAAACTTTTCACACTGATATCAGGGGCGATAACCGTGTTTCCTTAAAATGTTAACGGACATTAATATTTATTCTCTGTATTATATTTTGATGTGCAATGATCATACTTTATAACCTGTCGAAAATATTATATTTTCAGGTGACGCATTTCATTAGTATAAATAAGTAAAAAATATCATGCCTCATTTGCATATTAAAATACCAACGTGCGTCACTATCAGTAAAATCAATTTTATTAAATGATTATATCTGGTTTCCAGGCACTTGTAATTTTTAGAACTGGTGGAATAGTGACACAATTATACACTTATTTAATTCCTATAAAGAACATTTTGTGCTTACTGAGTGGGCATGTACCTTTAATATACGTGGACTGCGGGATGGGTTGATGTTGGATATGCATGGGACTTATGCTGTTGCGCGTAAGTTCTGTTTTTCTGTTTCCAATACTTTCAACTCATTTCATACAAGAAATCGAGGCTAAGCCGAGCTATGTATGAAACGAGTCAATACGTTTAATACCTGTCATATTAAATCAACATAAGTGTTAGAAAATATGTGGCTGTGATTGGAGAAATGGGGCTTATGGGTTTTTGCGAGCTGTGTATTTCATGATCAGACTGTGCATTCGCTGTTCGCCATTCCATCATCAATGACACACCCGTCTAGCTTGTAACAAGCGCTTTATATGATTATCAGCCTACAGGAGTATGCTATTTGATTAGGATCTATACTGGTCACAAATTCCATAATCCCCATTTCTGCAATGACAAGCACATACGTATTACATGTATGTGCCCGGTATTACAGTGGAACCTCTCTATACCGGACACCCAGGATATCCCATCGTCATTAATGTGATGGCTTTCACCGTCATCTGTCTACATGGATAATGTATGTTCAGGGTTGAAATGTACACGAACATGTATTGGGGTGGTCACATGCCTGAACAACAGCGGAACCTCTCGAAACCGGACACCCTGGGGACCTCCCAGAGAGGTTCCAATGTACAGTGGAACCTCTCTAAACCGAACACCAATAAATCATCTGTGATCTTATGTTTCCTGAGTTTCTTGGTCATTTATCTCAGGTAATAATGTTTGATTATGATCGCATATCACACAGCTATGGCTCAGAATGATGAAATAACCAATTTACAGTGAAACCTCTCTAAACAGGACACCCTGGGCACCTCCCACCTGGGCACCTCCCATGATGTCGGGTTTAGAGAGGTTCCACTGTATTTACTAATGCTGTGCTGATCACCGAGTAACTTATGTTCTGTATCGGTCTAGTATGCATGTTTATTACATTAGTACACTATCACTGTTAACGAACTGAGTTAGTAAACTGCGAAAAGCCAAGTTTATGCAATACTAATATTGCTGTACTCCGCACCGGCGTAAAATGTTTCAAGTCGAAATTGGCGTCGGATTCCTGACGAATTATCATTCTGCACTTGCAGAAGATCGTACATATAGAGAATAGTAGGTTAGTACCGTGAATGGGAAAAATATCTGGCAAGGCTTAGGAAACGGGATGTGCGAGGCTTTGCCGAGCACATCCCGTTTCCGTGCCGCGCCAGATATTTTCCCCATTCACGGCACTAACCTACTATTCTATTTATCCCGTCAACACCTACAAATGGCTTTAAAATGCGAACAAATTGACAGGATATCAAAAATGTTTCACGGGAGCGTGTTTCACGTCACATACGCACCGTGTTGATGAGATACAAACACATTTTCGTCTAGTACCAGCGGCGGTTACTAGGAGAAAAACGCGTCTAAGTGAGAGCTCTTTAAGCGGAGCTAAGTAGGATCTCGTTAGGAAACCGGTGCATATTTCGACGTGAAACATTTTACGCCGGCGCGGACTGCAGCACCAGTCAATAAATGGGGTTCTGTTGTACACAGCTGGAGCTTTTGCAGTAACTGTTATGTACAGTGGAACCTCTCTAAACCGAACACTAAGAAACCATCTGTGACCTTATGTTTCCTGAGTTTCTTGGTCATTTATCTCAGGTAATAATGTCTGTTCATGATCACAAAGCACACAGCTATGGCTCAGAATGATGAAATAACCGATTTACAGTGGAACCTATCTAAACTGACCACCAATATATCATCTGTGATATTATGTTTTATGAGTTTCTTGGTGATTTATCTCAGGTGCTATTGCCTGTTCATGATCAAAACAAACAACTATGGCAGGGAATGATAACATACCGAGTTACAGTGAAACCTCACGAAACCGGACACCCTGGGGACCTCCCAGGGTGTCCGGTTTAGAGAGGTTTCACTGTACATGCCAATGTATTCCCCTCCCGGGGCGGGAGTGGGGGAAAGTCATGGTAATTTGACCAATTGTACGAACAACCGTCTAATTCATGTATTTCCGTCTTAAATGGGGCTGTGATTGGAGAATTGGGCTGCGACATGTGTGATCAGTGTAGCTCCTGATCAGATAGCACACTCCTGTAGCACGATATCCATCAATATTGTTTGTTAGGAGCATGGCGGATGTTTTTACTGATGGGATGGAGAACAG
>CM055268.1:125433249-125498312 GCA_029237695.1 Conchocele bisecta | reverse complement strand
GTATAGTTGCGAACGGTAACTCTTGCAATCTACTCCCGTACCGTACGGATGGTATTGGAGTAGATTGCAAGAATTACCGTTTGCAACTAAGTTGTGTACTCAGAACTACTACAAAGCAAACTCAGTTGATCAAGCCTCGGTCGACATTATTTCCAAGGGTTAGCTGCAAATACAATATTCACTGTCACCCTCTCTCGGATCCATTACTTAAATAGTTTTACCCACGTGACGACTATTGGTACTTGACGATTATATGTATAATTGACAACTTGAAATTGTGAATAAAAAAAACATTTTTTTTTTTATTTAAACAGATAACAACCTGCATTGAATCTGCGCTAATTATTTGCCAATTATTTCTCGTTTGAAGACACGCGCTATATCTAGTGACAGCTTTGACTACCCCGTGCCAGAAGCACCCAAAATCACAACGAAGGGACATCGCATCGCCCTGGAGGCCGCCATTGTTGTTGTTGTTGTTGTCGTCGTATTTGGACATTCTAATTGCCGAACTGTTGAAACCCAATGACTGGCGGAGTTGCTTCCCTTAGACCATTAATTGAAACATCACTCCAACTTCAGTGTATCAAAATTAATATTGCGAAAAATGCTAGCGGAAACCTTTACACTCTTGAATTGCCCCACGAATCGCACGTAACGTAGCTCTCCAAATACTCCCGTATCGTCCGTAGAACTTGAAGAGTTACGTTCCCCCAACTAGCGGGGACTGAAATAGCCAAAACAAAATAAGGAAAAAATTATTTTTATAGCGCTCCGTAAATTTCAATTATACTTTGAACTATAATAGAATAGTAGATATATTCGTGTTGTTTCTTCTTAAGATTCCCTGCAAAATAGCTTCTGGACGTGATCTGACGTATATGTGTCAGTGACGCAACTTGAAGACGATTTAGATGTAAATAATCCTACTTTCGTGGAGAAATAGCACGTAGTGATGACTATTTATTATGCACATATTATGAACAGTGGCCCGGATTTCCATACATTGCTATGTGGCCTATAGACAAATATGTTAAAACTGTCATATGTTCCAACAAAAATAAAGCACATAATAAGTATTACCCTGCAAAAAGACTGTAAGAAACGTAAGGACGATCCAGACAGCTAGATATCTACCGCACGATCGCTCACGTCTACCATTCTGCAACTTATGGAAAGAGTAATATATAGCACATTTGAAGCAGAAGCACCGCCAAAACCTTCAGCCCTCAGGCCCGTACGCAGAGGGGGTGCGACGGGTGCGTACGCACTTCACTTAACCCGTTCAACACAACAGGCCTGTATAATGGTATTGGCAACAAAATGTAGACCCAGATGCGCCGGCTCGTGACGAGCCGTCTCATCAGGATCTACAGTTTTGGCAAGTAATTTTCATAATTTTGAGAAAAAAACCCACATATGTTCATATGAAACTCATTTTGTGAAGATCGGATTGGTTGCAAAATTAACATATCAACATCCATTCCAGGTACTTATGGGTGAAACGGTTAATCTGCCGAGGTCTCTCCGTGGATGTGCACAAACAAATGTTTAGCCCGTCGCGCCGTCGATAACCACCCCCCCCCCCCCCACCACCACCCCTAAATTAATTCCTGCGTACGGGCCTGGCTCTACAAGGGGGATTTGCAAAGAGGGATTGGAGTGAATATGACGTCATTTCTCATACGAAGGTTAATGCATCTATTCGAAAGCCATTTATCAACATGTATACTGATATGGGCAGCTACGTTCTATACAAGAACGAGACCAGGCGGAGTTACTTCCCCTTTCTTCTACATGTTGTATATAGATAACCTCCTGAAAGACATTGAAGCCAGCAATAACGGTTGTGTCATTTATCAGTCGAGTATTGCCTGTCCCACAGTAGCAGACGACATGGTCCTTTTGTCTTTCTCTAAAACAGATCTAAGTATTGAAAAGAAATACGAGTTTAATGCCTAAACATATGCCCTGGTCGTATTCGACGAATCTCAGAATGACTACCGTATATAACCCGAAGACAATTGTGTCTGAAAACCGGCAGCCTTATCCGCAGTGCATCCAGTCATTAACGTTTACGGCGATCAATAATACACGATCTGCACTGTTGTTCGTGATATAGTCTTGTATTTATTAATCCGTATAATTATACCTACACATGCTTGATTTTTGTCACGTTATATTAAATGCGTTGTCTTTAGCTAGGCGGATTCACGTAGGGGAAAAAACCTGGCGCGCGCCCTCACCTTCTCCCCACCACCACAATATAATAAAATATTTCAATTAAGAAGACCCCCCCCCCTGCGTCTAACCCGACATCCTGGGTCAGCGCCTGTAAACTGCCACATTTTGGCAAGCATGTGGCCATAATTTCAACGAGTCCCCGTGAAATGACGACTTGTCGGGACGCGTAAGTATAAATATACGTGGCTCCGTCTCGTCAGGATAGGCACATTACTAGAGACATTCTGGTCACGTGGGGCCCGTTTCACTAAACTTCGTACTACTAAGATGTTCGTAAGTGTAAAATTATGATAGTCCGTAAATATTACATTAACTATGTTTTTTTGTAAACAATTATTGGATTTACATTTATTGAGCATGTAAATCCATCAATAGAAATTTCCAGACTATCCTAAATGTGTACTTGCGAACATTTTAGGGGTCAGTTTCACTAAACTTCGTACAGTTAAGAAGTTTGTAAGTGCAAATCTAAAGCTTCCAACAAAAGTGGCATTAACAGACGATTGTGTGAAACCTTTGGAGGATGTGTTTATATTTCATGACTTACATGTCGGTAGTTAATAGTAGCATTAGTGAACACAATTAATGTGCTAGGTAACAATGTCAAAATCATCGTACGAACAGTTTTATCGTACGAAGTTTAGTAAAACGGGCCCCAGGACAGTTGGGACCCATTTCACTAAACTTCGTACGACTAAAATGTTTGTAAGTGCAAATTTAGGATCGTCTGTACATTTCAGTTGATGGATTTACATGTATTGAGCATAGGCTGCATATGCAGCCTATGCTCAATAAATGTAAATCCAATAATTCTTTGCAAGAATACATTGTTCATGTGAAATTTACAGACATCATAATCTTACACTTAATGGGAAAATGTGAAGTGTTTACTTTTGTGATTCTAATATTCTTCGACATATTTTGACCTACTAACCGTTGAAGCATTTTCCCGATATTCGCCAACCTTGTAATGTCTAATTTACAATCATGGGGGCCGTTTCACTAAACTGCATACGACTAAAATGTTCGTAAGTGCAAAATTATGATAGTCTGTAAATTTAACATTAACAAGGTTTTCTTGTAAACAATTATTGGATTTACATGTATTGAGCATAGGCTGCCTATGCTCAATAAATGTAAATCCATCAATTGATATTTCCAGACGATCCTAAATATGCAGTTACGAACATTTTAGTCGTAAGAAGTTTAGTGAAACGGCCCCCATATGTTTCTATTGTCCTGCGATACTCCCGTTCTGTTGCACAATAAATAGCAAGTTACGTTAGCGGTCCTTCCATTTTGAATCATAGCAAACGGTCGTACATACTCGTTCGTGTAAATAAATAGTTGCAGGACAGTCCGGTGATTAGATGCGGTGTATCCATAGTCAGGTCTTGTAATGACATGTTCTACATTAGTTCTGATTACATAACTCTAATTGCATTTCATTACACCGCATTACATAAGAGTTATGACGCTACCATTCACGGGCGGTAACTGCTGGAGTACACACCGTCGTAGTTAAACTTAGTTACTTCCCTTGACCGAATGACCAATTGGAGTGAATCGAAAATTGCCTAAAAATCAGTCATAGTTCAAACGTAGTTACTTCCCTTGAAAGTGAAAAGTGAAAGTGTCATATAGAGACGGGACCACAGTTTAAAGTCTCATCCGACAGACCAGTGGGATGGAAATACTATGAAAGTATTGTTGATGTCTAAGTCGAGGTTTGAACCCACAACCTACGGATTGGAAGTCAGGTGTTCTAACCCCTAGGCCTGAATCCATCCATATACTTCCATTGAACGTACGACTGATTTCCGTGAATCGACACTCGACTAAAATCAGAGAGCGGATATGCGCAGTAGTAGAAAGTCTGCACGAGCTATATTTTTTGTTAATTTTTCGACGTCAATTACGGAAAATATGACCGATTTTCCAAATGCATATAGGCGAAATTCGGCGATACGATAAGGGCGCTTATACCAAAGCCAGGCTGAAATGACTAATTATTATATCGGCCACCTTCACTATCGATTGGACAGTTTAAACAGTGTTGATCAAACTGACCAACTCAATCGCGCAGTCTGATCAGGGTGTACAGTGTTGGTCGTTCAATTAGAGAGCCATCCATTGGTCATCGAGCGAACAACGGGGATTACTATCGGCCAGCAGGCGTGTTCTGCACGATCAGGATCTACACTGGTCATGTGACTGATTGATTGGTTTATTGATTGATTGGCTGATTGTTTCATGATTGACTGGCTGGGTAATTGATTGATTGATTAACCGACTTGCTGGGTAATTGACTGATTGATTGGTTGTTCCCTGATTGATTGACTGGCTGATTGTTTCACGATTGGTTGATTGATTGACTGGCTGATTGTTTCATGATTGGTTGATTGATTGACTGGCTGGGTGATTGATTGACTGGCTGATTGTTTCATGATTGCTTGATTGACTGGCTGGGTAATTGATTGATTGACTGGCTGATTGTTTCATGATTAGTTGATTGATTGACTGGCTGGCTGATTGTTTCATGATTGGTTGATTGATTGACTGGCTGGGTAATTGATTGATTGACTGGCTGATTGTTTGATTGATTGATTGATTGATTGTGAACACAATGTCTAAACATGTGTCTGTATCGGATGTCACTGTTAATATGCTTTGTTTAGGGTCTACACTGGTCACTATTGTGATGTGGGTCCATTCCTTTTGTCTCTCGTGAGCATATCTGTAGTGGATTTCACCACAATATCTAATCTAGGTAATTGCAACCTGATAGGGGTAATTTTCAACGTATTACTATTATATTTAATGGAATAAACTAGTTTTAATCAAAGCAATAGCTGTGATCATGTATTAATAACACTACATGAATCATAAATAACCTTAGCCATCAAAACAATTAAAAGACCATTACTTTATATGATTTAAGTAGAAATAAATAAATAATTACTCCCTCAAAGTGCACTTAGGTAGATAGATTTTGGATAAATCCGCTACAGATTAGAACAGTATACAAAGTTACCCGGTCTAGTTAGGCTACCGGTAATCAACCTTCCGGTTCTTTGACCTTGACCGTGGACATGTGTTGGACATATATGTAAGTATGGATGATGATAAACAAGCATTGCAAGGTTCATGTTAATATGATTTATTGTTGCACAGATATACTATACTTAAACACAACAGAGCCTTCAAATCACATGCATAGAGAGAGAAATCACAGTATACAATGTATATATACATATATAGAGAGAGAACCTTCAACATGGCCGAAAACCAAACCAGTACTGTAGGTTTGTATGGAAGCATGCAGGGGACGTGTGTTTTTTTTAATTTATCTCGTGGCCACGAAAACAAAACACACTGAAATATCTCGTGGCCACAACATATACACCTGGACAAAAGTTAAGCATCACCATCAAGTTATTGCCCATATTATAAAAGTTTTGTTTCATGTTTCATGAACCACCATGTCGAAATCTTAATGAATTGCGCGCAGTATTGCATGAATAATGGCGTTTATTCCCACAGGAGAAACTGAAGAAGCTTGTGAAGGGCATGCGACGTCGTGTGCGGCGGATATACGATTTACTGAACCTCTTACGCATTTTTCTGATTCACAAGTTGTGTAACTCGAGGTTTATAGCGACTGTTTGGGCTGGTGACTTCTAACAACTTACACAGCCGAAGTTGAAGAAGAAACTGTTTTGGTGAGCCCATATGTACCAAATTGCATACGTTTCTTTTAGTGACGTCATTCGCGCTAACGTGGTCGTAACAATTGTAATTTATTTGTTTGCTCTGTGATGAAAGCCTAATAAGTGAAATTATGTAATAAATTTCCTGTTTCCCAACATATATGTTTATTTATGGTGGATTAGTTTCACAACTATGTGCAAATATAGAGGCGATGCTTAACTTTTGTCCAGGTGTATATATATCAGGGGTGTTTTATTTACCTCGTGGCCACAGCTTATTATGTCGTGGTCACGAGATAAATAAGAAAAAACACACCTAAATGATCTCGTGACCACGACATGAATAAAAGACAAGAGGGCCATGATGGCCCTAATTCGCTCACCTGACTCTATGAACACCAGAGGAGAATGTGACATTGAGTTTTTAGATGGCGGTCATCTTGGATTAAGCGATGACTCTCATTTTACCAAGTATGAAAATGCTTCACCCAATGATCTTAACTTACCATGAAGTTTGGCCAGCATCGGCCACGTGGTTCCTGAGAAAAAGACGTTCAAAATCTTGAATAAATGGACCTTTTGGCCGCCATCATGGATGTCATAATCATCCGATTCCGACAAATATTGCACCAGAGTAATCGTCTCATCGATACCTTCAATTTGATATATCACATGAGCATATTCAGTCAAAAATAAAATTTTACCACACGGGCTAAGCCCATTTTTGACCCTGGGGTCACCATTTTAACACCTTTGAAAGAACATTCTACATCGATCATTCCTACCAAGTTTCGTCGAAATCCGGCTGGCGGTTCATGAGAAGATTTTTTATGAATTTGTGCTATTTTTAGACAGCGACCATCTTGGATTAGCGACGACCTCCCGTTTTAACAAATCTGAAAAGGCTTCACCCATGGACCATAACTGTGAAATTTGGCCACCATGGGCCAAGCTGTTCGTGTGAAGAAAAATTTTGAAATTTCTAATAAAAGAACGACCTTTAGACCTTTCGGCGGCCATCTTGGATGACATGACCATCCAATTTCGACATAAAATGTACCAGAGCGATCGCCTCTTTCATATCTTCGATTTGGTATAGACAGGACCATATTCGGTCAAAAATAAAATTTGACCCAAATCTGACCCCACGGGCCACGCCCATTTTTGATCCCGGGGACACCATTCAAACAACTATGAAAGAGCATTGTACATCGATCATTCCTACCAAGTTTCGTCGAAATCCGACTGGCGGTTCAGAGAAGAATTTGTTTTAAGAATTTGTGCTACTTTTAGACGGCGTCCATCTTGGATTAACGCCGACTTCCATTTTAACAAATCTGAAAAGGCTTCACCCATGGACCATAACTGTGAAGTTTGGCCACCATGGGCCAAGCGGTTCGTGTAAAGACGAATTTTGATATCTCTAATAAAAGAACGACCCTTTAACCTTTCGGCGGCCATCTTGGATGACATGACCATCCAATTTCGACATAAAATGTACCAGAGCGATCGCCTCTTTCATATCTTCGATTTGGTATAGACAGGACCATATTCGGTCAAAAATAAAATTTGACACCAATTTGACCCCACGGGCCACACCCATTTTTGACCCAGGGTTCACCATTTTAACAACTTTGTAAGAGCATTGTACATCGATCATTCCTACCAAGTTTTGTCGAAATCTGGCTAGCGTTTCATGAGAAGAAGATTTTTGAAGAATTAATGCTATTTTTAGACGGCGGCAATCTTGGATTAGCGATGACCTCCATTTTAACAAATTTGAAAAGGCTTCACCCATGGACCGCAAGTTTTAAGTTTGGCTACCATGGGCTAAGCGGTTCATGTGAAGAAGAATTTTGAAATCTCTAATAAAAGAACGACCTTCTGACCTTCGATTTGGTATATAACATGTCCATACTCGGTCAGGTCAAAAATAAAATTTGACCCCAATTTGACCCCACGGGCAACGCCCATTTTTGACCCCGAGGTCACCATTTTAACAACTTTGAAAGAGCATTGTACATCGATCATTCCAACCAAGTTTGTCGAAATCAGGTTGGCGGTTCTTGAGAAAAAGATTTTTGAAGAATTTGTGCTATTTTTAGACGGCGGCCATCTTGGATTACATAATGACGTCATTTTAACAAATTTTGTAATCCCCCTACCTAAGAACCATGACCATGAAGTTTGGTGACAATAGGCCCAATGGTTAACGAGGAGAAGACGTTTGAAAATGTTCACGGACGACGACGTACGATGGAGGACACATTGCGGTAACAATAGCTCACATGAGCTTCGCTCAGGTGAGCTAAAAAACACACATAAATTATGTTGTGGCCACAACCTAAATTATCTCCTGACCACGACATAAATACAAGAAAAAACGCATAAATAAAATAAAAACACACAGTTTACCTCTTATGCCACCACGTTATGGCCAGAGACGTATTTAACCTAATAAAGGTTTGTTCTGTTAATAACACAAGAATTCCGCCACGGAAGCGGTGTCGCGCCTGCCGAGGCATTTGACCGTGAACATTACAAGTAAATAATTTACCTTGACCTTGAGAATTTGGATGTGGGGGTGTGATTGATGTGAAATATTATCAAAGTCTGGCAAGGGGTTAAAGAGATATTGTCAAAAAAGAATAAGTTTAACGCATTCCTGTTACAAAACTGGTGAACATTACAAGTAAATAAATGACCTTGACCTTGTGCGTAATGAAGCATCATCCCTAGACAAACATTGATGTGAAATATTATCAAAGTCTGGCAAGGGGTTAGAGATATTGTGAAAAAACAATAACTTTAATGCATTTCTGTTACAAAACCGGTGAACATTAAAAGTAAATAAATGACATTGACCTTGAGAATTTGGATGTGGGGGTGTGCGTAATGAAGCATCATCCCTAGACAAACATTGATGTGAAATATTATCAAAGTCTGGCAAGGGGTTAAAGAGATATTGTGAAAAAACAATAACTTTAACGCATTTCTGTTACAAAACCAGTGAACATTAAAAGTAAATAAATGACCTTGACCTTGTGCTTAGTGAAGCATCATCCCTAGACAAACATTGATGTGAAATATTATCAAAGTTTGGCAAGGGGTTAAAGAGATATTGTGAAAAAACAATAACTTTAACGCATTTCTGTTACAAAACCGGTGAACATTACAAGTAAATGAATGACCTTGACCTTCAGAATTTGGATGTGGGGGTGTGCTTAATGAAGCATTATCGTACACAAACATTGATGTGAAATATTATCAAAGTCTGGCAAGGGGTTAAAGAGATATTGTGAAAAAACAATAACTTTTAACGCATTTCTGTTACAAAACCGGTGAACATTACAAGTAAATGAATGACCTTGACCTTCAGAATTTGGATGTGGGGGTGTACGTATTGAAGCATTATCGTAGACAAACATTGATGTGAAATATTATCAAAGTCTGGCAAGGGGTTAAAGAGATATTGTGAAAAACAATAACTTTAACGCATTTCTGTTACAAAACAGGTGAACATTAAAAGTAAATAAATGACCTTGACCTTGAGAATTTGGATGTGTGGGTGTGCGTAATGAAGCATCATCCCTAGACAAACATTGATATGAAATATTATCAAAGTCTGGCAAGTGGTTAAAGAGATATTGTGAAAAAACAATAACTTTAACGCATTTGCCTTACAAAAAAAACGGACGACGCGGACGACGACGACGACGGAAAAAGCGCCGACTATAGTCGCGCCTCTGCTAAAGCAGGCGCGACAAAAAACCCATGTCCCCTCCATGCTTCCGTAGGTTTGACATGCCAACAAGATTAACAAGAATGTCAGAAATTTAAACACGAATATAATTATATACATGGAAATGGCTAACCCGAATGTTCTGCCTTTACGCAGGTTTTGTTTGTTGCAGTTTAACGGCCTATCAACAGCTAAGGTCATTTAAGGCCAGGTCAATGGGTTTAGTGCTAAACACCATGTATTACCTGTACAAGTACATGTACATGTTCAAGTACAGTAAAAGTCGCCCTGCTTTACAGACAGAACATTCGGGTTAGGCAATGGCAGCAATATAATCCACAACCTAAATACAGCTGTACATGGCTCAGACATTGTGAGAAATAAAATATCTTAGATCACATGATATAGAAAAATAATGTACAGACATTGGCCTGTATTAAACAAATTTGTGTAAAATTAAGTTTTAATGAAAAACAATAAAATATTTTTTGTTCCACATTTTCCCTATTATTTCATAATAAATCATCAAGTTAATACTGAATAATGTCATTTTATTGTGTACTAAAGGGACTGTCTCAGATATACAATATTTAAATGTTCGCATCATGCAATGTAAATGACATGTGGATGTAACTGGATAAATGGGGCTTATGGGTTTTACGACCAGTGTCGACCATGATCAGACTCCCACCCGTAGTCTGATAAAGATATGAACTGTTCGCCATTCCATCAGTGAAACACCCCTCACGCTTCAAACAAGCAATATAGATCGTTATCGGGCTACAATAATGTGATCAGGATCAGGTCACAAATCCCATAAGCCCCATTTCTCCAGTCATAGCCACGTATGAGACACGCCATGTGATTGTGTACATAAGAACATGTGCCATTGTTCATGAAATATATTTACATAAACAGAGATATTTTCTGTAAATGACGTCGAAAGATGACATAATTTTCATGGCAAATGAGATTCCGTATTTGCTATGAAAATTTCGTCAACTTTCGAAGTCTAATACGGAAAATATCGTAAATTTTGTAAATATTTGTCATGAAACATCGCACCATTTTATTTGATGAACTTTCCAAAAACATGCGTTATATTCAAGTACATGTACATACTACCAGAAACTGTGATAAACAGGGTAGACAATTCTGCATTATCGATATACATGTACAAGTAAGGAAAAATTGTGCAGATCCTGATGCGATAGCTTGTTATGAGCCGGCTCATCTGGATCTACACTGTTTGCCATGACACTATATGAGTCTGTGGTGGTGAAAAGGTTACATCTCCAGTAAGTTCAATGAGTCTAATACTCAGTAACATTTAATTGTGATAATCTACATAACCCCAGGTGATTGTCCAGACATATGTGTAACTAGAAAATGTGTTATAGAACATGGATGCCCCACATATCGCTTTGATAATAAATGAGGCCAAATTCCAAGTAAAAATATTTGTTTACCTAAGCGTTAAAGTTTTTGAAGCACCAAGTACATGTATCTGACCTTGACCCTGGGCTTGGCGGGGGCAGGACGAACGTGGATTTGGCACAGGGCGGTAGAGGACCATTAGAGCAATGCGTATATGAAACATGAAGCTGATCCGAGAAATAAAACAGAAATTATAAGATATTTACCAGAGCGTTAAAGTTTTTGAAGCACTAAGTATGTGACCTTGACCCTGAGCTTGGCAGGGGCAGGACAAACGTGGATTGGCACAGGGCGGTAGAGGACCATTAGAGCAATGTGTATATGAAATATGAAGCAGATCGGTCGAAGAATGAAGAAATTATGAGACATTTACCCGAGTGTTAAAGTTTTGGGACGGACGGACGGATAACACTAAATTCCCCATCCACTATCGTGGTGGAGCATAAAAATAGATGGCCAAGGTAATGTGATACATAGTAAGTACGGTATATAGTAGTTACATCATAAGCCATACTAAAGTAGTTTATTGAAACATTTGTGAATGACATCAATGTATACCGGTATATAAAATTAAAAAAAATACAATAAAATGGTTAATCCTTACACAACTATCTTAATTTTGTCGTCTGCTGTTTATTTTCTATATTCCATCTTTATCATAAAAAACATGCTTTTTTACAGCATTTTAGAACAAGAGTGGTCAGAGGACAACGAAGCGCGCCCGGTGGCAGCAAAGGAACCGAGGGCACATTTGGAAACACAACGTGCTGGATAAGGGAAACAAATTTTATGAGCCATTTACCAGAGCGTGTTAAGGTTTCGAGCGTACAAAGTATTTGACCTTGACCCTGGGCTTAGCAGAGGTAGAGGACCCTTGGAGCAATGTGTGTGTGAAATATGAAGCAAATTCAAGCAAGGAAACAGAAAATATAGGCCATTTACCTCGAGCGTCCGAGCGTTATGGTTTCGAGATGCACAAAGTATGACCCTGACCCTGGGCTTAGAAGGGGCGGCACGCACGTGGATTTGCCACAGCGCAGTAGAGGACCCTTGGAGCAATGCGTGTGTGAAATATGAAGCAAATCCAAGTAAGGAAACAGAAAATATAGGCCATTATAATTTTTGAAGACAGATGGACGGCAAGACGGACGGACGTACTGATGAGAGGGTACTTACGGGGTTTTCGACTTGTGGGGTGCCAACATGTACAAATGGTACTTGTGAGGTGCACCTTCATGTCCATGAATGTGTGGTGATGGTCTTTATGTGGGGTTAAATGTCCATGTACAAATGGTACTTGTGAGGTGCATGTGGGGTCCATCAAGGTGGGGTGAAATACAATTATCCCCAACATATTTGTGGGGTGAGTCATGAGTACAGGGTAGACTTGTGGGGAATTTCGCGACTTGCAGGGTTCACCTCACAAGTGACCCATCTAAACCCGCAGGTACGGTCGTTATCACCCCACTGCTCATCCATGCACCGGTACTTTTTGCTTTTGAATACTGTACCACATAGTGGTACGAACAGATATCTTCAGACTTCATTCAGGCCATAAAAGTATAAGAAATAGCAGTTTGTTTTTCAGTCTGTACGATTGATTGATTGATTGATTGATTATTGGTGTTTAACGGCCTATCAACAGCCAGGGTCATGTAAGGCCGGGCCAACATAAACTATATATTCAGCCCTGAAATTAGAATATCCTGACCTTGTGCCAGGTCCATGCCACACCAGAGTCACTTAGCTCTTGCCCCAAAGTAACATGATTAGCTATAAGCTTATTACTTCTTATTGGAGCATAACAGGATTTAGCTCTCAAGTACCAGGGGCCAAAATGGTACAAGAGGCCAAACCATGTAGGTCGGCATTCCGGTGAAGATGAATGTCGATCGTTAAATTACCCTTCGCTGTTCCCTCCTACCTCCCAATCAGTATGTACGAGATAATTCACGAGCGTTCGCGATCGTACAGACTGAAGAACCGTGCATTAACTTATTTGTCCCACCATAATGTCTGAATCATGTCTGCTTCTAATAACCTGCGTAGAAACATCTCAATTGTGGTAAGGTGGGACAAATAAATACATATATATTCAGTCCTGAAACTAGCATCAACCAGACATGGTGCCAGGTCCTCACCACACCATTTTTTAATCACTTAACCCCATCCCATAAGAGTAATAGGATGGACCAATCAAACGATCCTACTACTCTTATAAAACTTAAAAGGTATAACCTGTTCGACTCTTCATACGCGGTTACAAGTTTATGACAGGGCCGAACTATGTAGCTCTGGATACCGGAAAGGATGAATCCTATCGTTAAGGGCCGCCTGCCCTCCCAACCTCCACGAAAGCTTCTACGACTGAATCGCGAACAGTGTATAGTGTAGACCCTGATCAGACTACGCAGATGCACTGTCGAATAGGCCACAAGCCTGTTTTGCCATGGTGCATCCCAAATCATTAAGGTAATTTAAATCCTAGAAATGCTGAAATGCGTTTTGAAAAACATCGAAAATAATCAATATTGGGGTTCGGTGTTCGGGGGAATTCCAGCCTCGCCTTATATGTCATCTCGTGTGCCGAGCATAGCAACGCACGTCTGGGATTTCCCTTTCTAACTACGAACCCCAACGTAGATTCTATTAATCTACAAAACCCTTATCGGCTTCCAAGTGCCTCGCTACATCAGACTAGTAGGCCGCAGCCCGCATATCGATCCCCACGAGGCATTGATAGTAAAATGAGGCATTGATAGTAAAACTTTTACATTTTCGAAAACATATCATTTCGGACGCACGCATCATGAGTGAAACTCGGCATGTATGGCGGGACCAACCACGCCCGACTGACAACTTTTACAAACTGGGTGCTGTTTTCAATGGAGCACAGATGTTGCATGTCATTCACTAAATGGTTGTGCCTTCTAAACCTTTGAGTACACGTTAAAATGATGATTTCACAGATAGTCTGTTTATCACTTCCAATGTTTGACCGTCCATGTATCTACTCTAATTAAAACAAAATTTAATTATCGCGCGACTTTCTTATGAATTGTTCGACGTCATTTTCCTTACATTTTATATTTGGCAACGATTGCTGGTTTAACTGCTAACGAAAGCAGATATGACGTCGATATGTTGTATGTGCCCGTGTACAGCGTCATTTGACATGCACATGGACTTGTGATAAATTGGATATTACCAGTCATAAGAAAGAACACTTGAGGAGCAGCAATTCCAATTCTAAATTACACCTCCCCCCACTCCAGTGTTATAGGGTTGCTATAGCAACGTCTAAATTAGTGTTCCATTTTATCAAACATTTCATCATTTTAAAATCTGGTAGCTAATATGCCGAAATATATTCTGTTCTTAAGAATAGATATTTGACACCAATACGATTATGTTAGGACAAGTCTCAATATTTCTGGAATGCCCCTCGTACATGTATACAGAGCCGATGAAATTGTAATATCATGGACACAATGACTGTGTATGCCGATTTCATTGGTACAAATCCCTTACATACATGTAGCGTGAAAAATGCCAGGTGTGCCTCGTTTGGGCATCACCGGGAGATCCTGCTAAAAGTAAAAAACAATCATAACTAACATTTCCTACCATAAACTGTTTAACAGGGGAAGTTGGAGAACAGTGAAGCTTGACTATTCGGCAGCATCGTCACAAGGGCGTACTGCATAAAAAAAATGGCATACAATGGGAAAAGTAAGTCAAGGTCACGACCTTAATGGTGAAATGGCCAAGTCCATCCGGTAAAGGTCATAACTTGATTGGTGCAATGTAATGCGCATTGCCATTTGTTGCTCAACTATTTGCACGCTAGTGATGAAAATATCAGCAAATATGTCATCCAATTTCATTGGAATTGCATCGTAATGATGCAATTCCAATAAAAATTGCATGACATATTTAATAGTTTTCAGAAAATGATAAGAAAAACATGTAAATAAAGTGCCGTCTCCTGCAAATTTGAACTATT
Organism: Conchocele bisecta; assembly: GCA_029237695.1. Taxonomy (NCBI): domain Eukaryota; kingdom Metazoa; phylum Mollusca; class Bivalvia; order Lucinida; family Thyasiridae; genus Conchocele; species Conchocele bisecta. The sequence continues at coordinate 125,483,173 of CM055268.1, read as the reverse complement.
TTTAGCAATTATCTTTTACCCAGCATGCGATGATGCGGCGAAGCAAATCCACTCCAGATACAGTAAGATATACATGGAAAATGGTAAATTAAAATAAGCTTTAATCCATAGAATGGTATGGCATTTTTGAACTTATATGCCTCTGTGAGGCACCTGAAAAAAAAGTGTACATCTTATAAAAAATGTTTGTAATGTAATATCAAAACGTAATGACCCAATTGTGACAAAAATTGATTGTTTGATTGATTGTTGGGGTTTTACGGCCTATCAACAGCTAAGGTCATTTAAGGCCGGGTTTATGGGTTCAGTACTAAACCCACATTACCTGTAGCACAGACACTGAAGACTGTACTAATGGGGGGAAGATTCCAAAATCAGATGCTCAATGTTTATAATAATAAATAAAATATACATTCAGCCCTGAAATCAGAAAAAATCCTGATCTGATGCCAGGTCCTATCACACCAGATCACTAAGCCCCCTCCCAAAAGCAGTAAATTCACCTCACCTGGGTGACACTATCAGTACTAATCTCTTACTACTTTTTAAATTGGCAAGAACCTCTTTCAACTCTCAATTACCAGCCGATCCAAAGAGAAAAAAAAGGTACAAAAGGGCCGAAGCAGGTGTAGAATTCCTATATAAAGTAAGATTTGATTTGATTATTGGTGTCATGTAAGGCCGGGCCAACGGGATGGACTATCCCGCATTTAACCTGTAAAAATGAGAGAAATTTTGAATACTGTACACATAGTGGTACGAACAGATATCTTCAGACTTCATTAAGGCCAAAAAAGTATAAGAAAGAGCAGTTTTGTTTTTCAGTCTGTACGATTGATTGATTGATTATTGGTGTTTAACGGCCTATCAACAGCCAGGGTCATGTAAGGCCGGGCCAACATAAACTATATATTCAGCCCTGAAATTAGAATATCCTGACCTGGTGCCAGGTCCATGCCACACCAGAGTCACTTAGCTCTTGCCCCAAAGTAACATGATTAGCTATAAGCTTATTACTTCTTACTGGAGCATAACAGAATTTAGTTCTCAAGTACCAGAGGCCAATACGGTACCAGAGAGTCAAACCATGTAGGTCGGCTTTCCGGTAAGGATGAATGCCGATCGTTAAATTAGCCTTCACTGCTCCCTCCTACCTCCCAACCTATAAGTAAGAATCCTCCGTTAATTTGCACTCCCTGGCTCCCTCCAACCTCCCACAAAAAGAGAAAAAAGAAAGAAGTAATTTTGACCCCAATTTATCACACAGGCCCCGCCCATTTTTTTACCCCGGGGCCGCCATTCTGAAGGAGCCAATAGGGTGGGACGGGTCAATCATTCCTACAAAAGCTCGTCAAAATCCGTTCATCGGTTCGCGACCATTCTATCAAATTTGAAAATACTTCACCAAAGGACTCTGTGGAGTTTGGCTAGCATAGACCAAGTGGTTCACGAGATGTTTGAAATTGAATAAGTTTACTGACGATGGACGGACAGACAACAAGCGTTAACATTAGCTCAAAAATAAAAATAATCTGAATGACAGTCGACCACGACTGCAATTTATCACTCTGCTCTCCCTCCCCCACCACCTCATTGGAAACAAAATTTGAACGAAACTAGAAAACATATTCATAGAACACGGATGCCCCACCTGCCACTTTTGTCAGTCTATTTTTAGCCACGGTGACCTTGACCTTGGGCGGACGTGACCCATTTTCACTTTGCATCATCGATATAAATGCATATGCAAATTATTGTGAAGATCGGACATAAGGAACTGGTTATCGACGATGCAAACAAGGTGTAGCTGGCGTGGTGGTGATACAATAAAGACCAATTTAAGACTCATCATTCTTTGATGAACTAATCTATAGCCGATTTATATTAAAAACAAGAATTCCGCGGAATTAGTGGTCTCACCCCCCGTACGAGGCAATGAGTGGGGACGAGGCTATATTTAGAAAAAGTAATTCCGCGGAATCAAATGTCAAATGGCCTGCCGGCCTGGTAGGCAAAAAAAAATGATTAAAAAAAATGTCATTTTTTTCGGTCGTTGGACTCGGTGAAGTAATTATAGTTTGTTTTCCTCATTTAGGTATACCGTATTTACCCTATTATATTCGGACATATGCAACCATTGTAGGCGCAGATCAGTCTGCGCATTCGCAGTCTTATCAGCGTCTACACTGTTTGACATTCAGTCAGTGAAGCATCTATCACGCATCTATTCAGTATTCAGTATATGAACAATCATATTATGTTAGTGACATGGATAACAATGACCTTGATATTGAAACACAAACTCGGTGAAGTAATTATAGTTTGCTTTCCTCATTTCTGTATACCGAATTTACCCTATATATTTCTGACACTATTTATCATGGCCTATGCGACCAGTGTAGGCGCAAATCAGCCTGAGCGGGATGCGCAGTCTGATCAGTGTCTACACTGTTTGACATTCAGTCAGTGAAGCATCTATCACACATCTATTCAGTATTCAGTATATGAACAATCATATTATGTTAGTTACATAGGTAACAATGACCGACATTGAAACACAAACTCTGTGAAGTAACTATAGTTTGCTTTCCTCATTTCCTCGGGCTGAAATCAGATCAACTCAGTCATGGATAACCGACATGACTGTACAGTACACAAATTATATGTCATGACCACACTCCACAGAACACAGAATCTAGAGGACACAATAACCGTACCAAAAAAATCGATGTGTCCATATTTTGTGGGGTGTAGCAACAACCCACAGACTTGGCCAAGTCAGCCCAGATTATGGACACCCGACATGACTATAAATAACCTTACACCAAGAAAACCAATGTGTCCATATTTGTGGGGTGCAACAACAGCCCACATACTTGGCCAAGTCAACCCAGAAGTAATGGACACCCCGACATGACTGTAGATAACCTTACCAAGAAAACCAATGTGTCCATATGTGGGGTGCAGCAACAACCCACATACTTGGCCAAGTCAACCCAGAGGTAATGGACACCCGACATGACTATAAATAACCGTACCAACAAAACCGATGTGTCCATATTTGTGGGGTGTAGCAACAACCCACATACTTGGCCAAATCAACCCAGAGGTAGTGGACACCCACCTTTGACTTTGGAAACAGTGGTGATTCTAATAAATGCATGCCCGTGCATTTATTAGAATAATTACGGTATTTTTTTTTTACTTTCCAAAACCGACTTTTGTGGTATGACAACTGCTCGTTTTCCATTGAAATTTGCATTACTTGACTGAAATGCTGAGAAGTATATAGTTATAGTAGTTATAGTTATATTTGTCAATGCTTAATTTATTTTTGGTGTGGTAAATATTGGTCCGACCGGGTCTGGTAAAAATTCAAGTTTACCAGACCGAATGTCCTGTAACGGCTCAGACAATTTTGTATAGGACTGTATTCACATTGATGTACATGTATTTATACCGTACCCCGTATTAAATGATGAATCATAAGCTGTCCCCTGAAACAAACACAGAGCCCTATCGATCAGGTTTATTTTCGCCATTTTGGGAACATGACCCATGCCCGCTAACACAGGGTCAGCGCTCCCCACCCCACCCCCCCCCCCCAGAAAGAAAGTAAAGAGTCCCCGGGGGTCACTGAATTTGAGAAAAATAAGCGCGATTTTCGCCAAAATTGTGAAAATAAACGCGATTTTCGTCAAAATTGTGAAATTATATCAAATGTTTAAAACGTGCATTAACAAGAACTATATAGCATATAATACATGAAACTCAAAGACAGTACTAGCTCTTAACAATCAATTCCAGGTGTCTTAAAGTCAAATACACAAGGAAACATGAAAAAGCAAGAACAATCTTGCAATGTGTATTTTCGGGGGAGATTTAATTGTAAAGCCACATCATGCATGACTCAACGACTTGTAACTTAAACAATGAATCCTCATGTATCAGAGAGAAATTGGAACTTCAGCTCTGAATTTACAATATCCGATGTGGTGCCGTTCTAATAGGAATCAGAAGCAGCCATGCAGCTAATGCCACTCCACATGTGACTCGTGTATCAGAGAGAAATTGGAAATTCAGCTCAGAATTTACAATATCCTGATGTGATGCCATTTGGTTCATTATAACATACTAGGAATCAGAAGCAGCCCTGTAGCTAACTGTTTGGCGACAACAAAATCGAACAATGAGCAAAGCTGATGTCCTATTGCAACCAACACTAGATGTATCAAGACTGTGATAACAAGCAATGGAGATCAACTTACCAAAATTGACACATTATTTCTGTCATATTATGATATATTCGATCACCATCTTGGTAGATCAAACCTCCATTGCACAGGAATGCCACATGATTCACAGAAACTTAAAGTTTTTCCCACATCGGAAATAGAATATATTTGAAAGCCAAAACTAGGTCGCTGATCAGTAGTAGTTATCGGTACTGTAATTATATCAGCAGTAATGTTATTGAAAAGAAGCCATGATAGTATCTGTCTAAAACTGTAACTAGAGCTCACAAATCCTGTGGCCATGTTTTCACTATTGTAGGTCACAATTCCATCTATTAAATAGTTTACTCCATTTTCTAGACACAATGAATAATGTTACTCCTATAAAGAGCAATGATATAAAAATTAGTAACAATATGACAAGTATACTGATAAGAATAGACAATATTATGGATAAAAGCTCCATGCTTCCAATATAAAATGTCTGCTACAGTAAAATGGCTTCTTCCGCCCGCCAGTCTATTGGCTAAGAAAATCACATGACTAAAAACCCACAACTCATGTAGTACCACAAGTTTGGACAAAAACAAGTCGCACAGGAGCTGAAAATATTGAGATTACCGACAGGTGCAGAACCTACATAAGTACAAAGGTACAAATGATGAAACTTAAAACATCCCATCTACATGTAGGTCACACGATAAAATTGCGCAATAAACAATCTTTTTTAGCCACAGTCAGTGACCTTGACCGTAGGCGGACGTGACCCATTCCGGACAGGAGTGTCTGCAGCGGACGGGGCGTGACGACATCAAACCCATAGTATCCCCCGACATTCGTCCAGGGGACACAATAACCTTACCAAGAAAAGAAAACCAATGTGTCCATATTTGTGGGGTGTAGCAACAACCCACAGACTTGGCCAAGTCAACCCAGATTATGGACACCCGATATGACTATAAATAACCTTACCAACCAAAACCAATGTGTCCATATTTGTGGGGTGTAGCAAAACAACCCACAGACTCGGCCAAGTCAACCCAGATTATGGACACCCGACACGACTATAAATAAACTTACCAAGACCACCAAAGTGCCATATTTGTGGGGTGCAGCAACAACCCACATAATTGGCCAAGTCAACCCAGAGGTAATGGACACCCGGCATAACTATAAATAACGGATTAACCTCACCAACAAAACCGATGTGTCGATATTTGTGGGGTGCAGCAACACCCACAGACTTGGCCAAGTCAACCCAGAGGTCACGGACACCCGACATGACTGTATAAGTATAAATGCCATAATTTGCAAGAAAACCAATGTGTCCATATTTGTGGGGTGCAGCAACAACCCACATACAAGTCAACCCAGAGGTCACGGGCATCCGACATGACTGTATAAGTATAAATACAATTTACAAGAAAACCAATGTGTCCATATTTTGTGGCCCTGTGGTAGGCTACAGTAACTGTTGATATAATAGTGCAAAATGGAGGCAGCCAGCAACCACACTGTTGTTCTAAAAATAGAAACATACAATGCATCGACCGCCGACTAAAAACGGTATCAGCTTTGCGATACAGTTTAAAAAGGGGCTTTTGGGGTCCTGTTAATAAATACATTAAAGACCAATTTAACACTATCTGGCAATTGTTTTGGCCATTACATATAAGAAAGTACTTGATAATATGCAATGACTGTTGAAAACTGCATGGAAAAAATATCAAGCGGTTAAGAAGTTATAGGTTTTAAAATTTAATTAGCTGAAATATTCATGTTCTATGATGACGTCATATTGGAACTTGCAGGTCATCAAATCATTTACTTTAAGCTCATCTTTCACTATTATTTTATAATTTTCTGCTAATATTGTCATCTGACACATATATCTTAATACCGGTAATATAATAGTAGAAACTTTATCAAACACATATTAAATTTTATATGAGGTTTAAAGAATTATAATTAGTTCTCATTTGCATAATTTATGCAGATATTTAAACATCTGTATCTTTTTACTGGCTTGATAGTTTTTGATGGGGTTTTCAACATTTACAGTTCATTTTAACCTGCTTTCGAAAGCGCAAATGAGGATTGTTATATGATCACAAACACGTTTTTTATACCAAATAAAGTTAAATATTTGGTGCTTCCGTCAGTTTTCGGGTTAGGCGGAGTTTTGTTTTCGGGGTAATTATTGAACCACCTCTCCGCGGGTGCACCGAGTTTGTAGTTCTCGTAGGATGATACTTGCTATTTTCAGCCGCCGATGTATTGCGACCAATCGCTATTTTTAGCGCATGTGGACCGCGCGTGGATTTTGACAGCAGACGTGTAAATAAATAACACTGGTGAACTAGAAAATGGGTTGTCTGATTTATTCTTGTTTTATGTCTTAACTTTTATGTGCATGTGTTTTTAACTGATTAGAAAACGAAAGCAAATGGTTCTTATTACATTTCCAACATTTGGTAAATGTTTTCAGTTTCATATTCATGCTATCTGGTCACTTGCAATGTACCCTGAAAACTCTGCCCATACGTCAGTATTCAAGATGGCCGACTCCCATGTTGTTACGCGATTGTAGCTTCAATTTTAAAATAATATTTTTTATTTTAAAGGTACACAGTAAACGCACTGTCATGGACGGTACATATCATGGACTGGACACTCTATATAAACCATTAACCGATTATAAATATCCTGTGTGCCTCGCCTTCCACTTCTACCTACGCTTTTGATTTAAACTTTTATTTTTCAAAAACAACCCTACCATACACTCATAGGAAAATCTATTCTAAAGAATGTGCCGCTATTAAAAAGTTGAAATTCCAACTATTTCTTCAGATATTTGGATTTTAAACCAACGTGGTATACGAATTTCCAATAAATTTCGTATTGATTTACAGCATACCGGATATCGCGAGATTCAGCGAGGTTTCTTTTCCCGATAGAGTTTAAAGTTCCTATTTAAACAATGTTTATCATTAGTTTGAACTACAAAACTTAGCTAATAATGTATGCTTTATAAAAATTGCTGGTGTTTTATTAGTCCTGCTTACATGTCCAAAATAACGTTTTAATCGGACTTGGTTATTTGGTCATGCTCGATGTCCCTTTAAGCATACGTAGTGCCTTCATTACAGATTTTACAATGGCTTACAATGGTCGATTATTCACGAAACATGACATGTACGGTCTGATTATTGGCATGTAAAGTATGTTTGTCCAGTTTGAAAGAATACCAAATTAAATAAAAGTCCTTACCGGATGATTAATCATCCATATTTCGTCGTTCTGCAGCGCGTATCGAAATTCGTCTAGAATCCGCCATTTGTATACTCGCGTGTAATCTCAGGAGCGCATAAATAATTTTCCGTGACCCGATTAGAGTTACCGTCCCTGTTCCGCTCTTCACAAAATAGGGACAATATAATGAAAGCGTCTCGGAGATCAGCACTATAAAAATTGCGATTAATGCATAATTCCAAGTAAGTTAGTTAGTTAGTTTATGCGTAATTAAGGTATACTATTGAAATATAGTAACACTTACTAACATGATTAAGGACGGGGGCCACACGAAACAACTTGACAACGGGTTTTAGTAGGCCACAGGCTTTCGAAAGATAAACCGGAAATAGAAAAATCATGTGATTTTCTATTAATAGGTAACACGTGTTTCGGTCTGACGCATATCGCCAACTCAGGCGATTGGTCGAATGTTTTCGGCTATAGTCGGAAATCGTCCGTAAACACCAATAACGAACTTGAAATTGAAAACGGACAAAGGAAAATGTTATAGTTTTTAGTAAATAATCAAATAAAACATGATAAATAACCCTTACTATTGCGGAATACTTATGTAAATACTTTATTAATCTGCCAGATATAAATGGTATCCGGTAAATCGCCGGCACATATACATCGCGTAATAACACCCGGAAATATGGGCGTTTTTTTCCGAGGTTTGATGTTTCGTTAATGTGACCAGGACGCACGCACGCTCGGACGGACGACATGACTCAAGTATACACCCCCCCCCCCCCCCCCCCCCCCCCTCCCCAGAATAATTGCAACTGGTAAAACATTGAATTTATAAAATGCGAATACTAAGTAAGAACTGTATCCCAGTCGGTTGTATTCATGATACTCACGATAATCGGGAATAATAACACATATAAAATACATTACTTTTCAATAAACAAAATACATATCAAGAACATACTTGTTATTCAGTCATACAGCATTTATTTCTTTTTTTATATATTGAAAACGGGGGTTTCCGGTATTTCTGTAGTATCCGGTAAAAAATGGGTATTCGGTAATTCCAGTTACGGTATAAATTCTTATTAGAACATTAGCGAGATGTATTACATTTTTTGTATAAAACTGTGAATTTTGGGTTTTCCTGTACAAACGCGCCCAACACAGTTCGTCTCAGAAGATTAAATATCAGTTAGAAAAAAAACTTCTGAAACAAACTCGTTAGTCTAGTGTTTAATCTGCTAATACCCCCGAAAACTAGACCCACCATCATTCATTTCTTGTCAATAAAAATACAACTTTAATATTTACTTCAAACAAGGGGGCCGTCAAGCATACACTGGCACAGGGTACCAAGCTATGCTGTGAAAATTGTAACGAAAAGTCCGAATGTGTACTGCCGAGTACTAGGGTGTTCTTTAAAAAACGGGAACATTTGTACTCGGCAGTACACATTCGGACTTTTCGTTACAATTTTCACAGCATAGCTTGGTACCCCTGTGTACACTGGGGCCGATTTGACCAAAACGGGGCCGTTTTGACTTTTAAATGGAGCCGATTTGACTTTTCCTGAGGCCGAGTTGACCAAAAGGGGACGATTTGGACTGGGGCCGTTTTGGAACGGGGCCTCTCATCGGTCTGGCTTAGGTCCTTTTTGAGTAGTGAAAGGTGATGCAGGAATGAAAAAATTCTGCCAAGTCTATCAACGGCGATATCATGAATATATAGTACCGTAATACAAAAGTATATTCTAATTGATGTTGTAGATTTTTTCAGATTACTTACGTTCGCTACAATTACAGGACAGGACTGGAATATAATGGCTGACAAACCGCTTTGCGCATGCGCATTCTGCTTACGGAAACCTACGAAAACGCACGATTTACACCGGAGCCAGAAAAGACAACTCGTCCGGATAACTCTTGTCTTACCTATGAACTTTATGATCTTGGCCGTGCAATTATTGTCCGTCCGCCTGGCCGTTACTTGTGGATTGATATTTTAACTTTTAGGTTTTGTGGGGTTATAACGACCGTACCTGCGGGTTTAGATGGGTCACTTGTGAGGTGAACCCCGCAAGTCGCAAATTTCCCCACAAGTCTACCCTGTACTCATGACTCACCCCACAGATATACTCTCATGAGAGCGGACGGACGGACGGACGGACGCCTACGACGCCGAGGGTATGCCATAAGCACTTCTTCCTTCGGAAGGCGAGCTAATAAATTGAGTTGCGTAAAAAAATAGTATTTTCGACAGATTATAAGTATGATCATTGCACATCAAAACATAAATACAGATATTAATAAATAAGTAGTAATGTCCGTTAACATTTTAAGGAAACACGGTTATCACCCCTGATATCAGTCTGAACATTTACGTGCGATATAAAATGTATAATAATGCAAAATCAATACTATGAAATCAATGTGGGGAAATGGTGAATGAATGTTTATTTTGCCAGTAAATGTCTCAAATGATGACTTTGATATAAAGAACAGTTTGTGCCTACTGAGTGGGCATGTACCTTTAAAATAGACTTGAAAATGTGTTCATAGAACACGGATGCCCCACATATCGCATACAAATATGACAAATGATGAAAAGCATGTAATCCGGCTGAATGTAACACATTTTGTTAGCATAAATATCTAACATCCATAAGTTGTAATTTGTAATAAAACATTAGCTATATATTCTAGTGTTAAGATGTATAATGGTTATGTCATTTTACTATCAACATAATATGCGTGTTAGTTTTCAGTATTGTTGTGTGTATTTAATGTCATATAAATCAATACGGTGTCATTTCTGTCTGTGGTGTAACATCGATTAGGTTGATGCATTCATTAAAGGTACAGGCCCACACGTTTGACACAAAATGTTCTTTATAGGAATTAATTAAGTGTATAATTGTATCACTATTCCACCAGTTCGAAACATTACGAGTGCCCACTATACAGATATAATCATTTAGTAACATTTATTTTATTGATAGTGACGCGAGGTGGTATCAGGCTATTTTCATATGCAAATGAGGCATGATATTTTTTAATTATTTATACTAATTAAATGCTTCACTGGAAAAAATAATATTTTCGACAGATTATAAAGTATCATATGATCATTGCACATCAATAAATAAATACATTCCGGAAACAGTTATAACCCCTGATATCTGTGTGGAAATTTACGTCGGATATAAAATGTATAATAATGCCAATCAATATGTGGGGTAATGGTGAATTAATGTTTATTTTGCAAGAAAATGTCTCAGATGATCAGAGCTCCAGATAAGCTGCGTATTTGCTTAAATACCCAATTAAAATTGCCAAAACCCCAATTGAAATCAGAAGTAGCGAGTATCAAAAAGCAAGAAAAAAAATTGTGGTACATGTACCTTTATCATGCTGCAGAAAACAATAAACAGACCACAAATATAGCATATTTTTCTTATTTTCCATGAAAACAAATCTTGGTATTTCATTAGCATTGCCCAATTAAAATGTTGAAACACCCAATTGTTTCAGAACGGAGTCTTATAAGGGACATGAGAAGAGAAACAAATGTTCTGACCCAGAGCTCCAGATAAGCTGCGTATTTGCGTAAATACCCAATTAAAATTGCCGAAAAACCCAACTGAAATCCGAAGTAGTGTGTATCGAAAAGCAATAAAAATTTGTGGTACCTGTATCATGCTGCAGAAAACAATAAACAGACCACAAATATAACATATTTTTTCTTATTTTCCATGAAAACACATCTTGGTATTTCATTAGAAATGTCTCCAAGGAGACAATTCTAATGAAATGCCAAGATATGTTTCATTTCAAAGCAAACTAATTTATTAATTGCTGTCTGTTGATGTGTAAACAGTAGTGAGATTTTATTTTACCCAATTAAAATTGTGAAATACCCAATTGCTTCAGAAATGATGGAGTGAAACTACTCAATTACTAATTCCTTACCTGGAGCCCTGCTGACCAATTGATTATTTCCTTCTAACAAATTAGAATTCATTCTAGTGAGTGAGTGAGTGAATAGGGTTTAACGTCCGCTTTTCTGACATAGAGGTACAAGCCTCAGGGAGTCTACACGCAGACGGGTCAACGGGGTCGTGTCCCGTATCCACCTGTCCGAGGGGGGTAAATCCCAACTTCAGAACTCAATATTTACAATCAAAATATATATTCAGTCCTGAAATTAGAACAACCTGATCTGGTGCCAGGCCCTCGCCACACCAGCATCATTTATCCCATCCCCTAAAAGTAATAGGATTAGCGCTAATCTTACTTTTATATATGGGGCATAGCCTGACTCAACTCTCACGTACAAGAAAGCCAAAAATGTACATGAGGGCCAAATCCGGTATAGTGGGTTCCGGAAAGTATGAACCCAATCGTTAAGCCAGTTTAGTCGCCTTTTACGACAAGCAATGGCTACTGCAGCACTATTCTCAGGATCAGTTGATCCCGCCAATTCATTCTAACGATTTCAATTATTTCTTTCTCTAACGCATTATAATTAGTTCTAACGCATTCCAATTCGTTCTAACGCATTTCAATTTGTTCTATTTCAAATTCGTCAGAACAAAATAATTGAAATTGTTAGAACAAATTTGAATGCGTCGGAACGAAAAATAATTGAAATCGTTACAAGTTCTAACGAATTAGAATTTGTTAGAACGAAATAATCAAATTGGTCAGAACATTTGCTTTTCTTCTCAAGTCCCGTATAAGGCTCCGTACTTCAGAAAAGATGGAGTGACAGTACTCAATTACTAATTTCTTATCTGGAGCCCTGTCGCTTTATAACACATCCCCCCTCCACTACAGTAGTGCCAATGAACCAGGATAGATCACAGGTGGAAGACTCGAACCTATGACACCAAAAAAATGCCTATTAAAAAAATTCGATTACCCCACCCACTTGGTCTCGTACAGTACCATATTCTTTATTTATAGAATATGGTAATGTACGAGACCAAGTGGGTGGGGTAATGGGATTTTTTTTAATAGGCATTTTTTTGGTGTCATCGGTCCGAGTCTTCCACCTGTGGGATAGATTACCCTTCGAGACAATAGGCGAAGTCCAAAATTCCAAGTCCAACTGGCAGATAATCCATGACCCGCGGGTCAAATCAAAAATCAAAATAAACTTTGCGCATCTACTCATCATAAGGAAGCACCTGTATAATAATGCCAATCAATACGTGGGGTAATGGTGAATTGCAAGAAAATGTCTCAGATGATCAGAGATCCAGATAAGCTGCGTATTTGCTTAAATACCCAATTAAAATTGCCAAAAACCCAATTGAAATCAGAAGTAATGAGTATCAAAAAGCATTAAAAAATGTGTGGTACCTTTATCATGCTGCAGAAAACAATAAACATACCACAAATATAGCATCTTTTTCTTATTTTCCATGAAAACAAATCTTGGTATTTCATTAGAATTGTCTCGATAATTGCTGTCTGTTGATGTGTAAACAGTTGTGTGATTTTATTTTACCCAATTTGTTATAACGCATTCCAATTCGTTCTAATGCATTTAAATTCGTTCTAACGATTCTAACGCATTCCAATTATTTTATTCCAATTCGTTCGTTCTAACGCATTCCAATTCAAATCATTGAAATTGTTAGAACGAATTTGAATGCGTCAGAACGAAAGATAATTGAAATAGAATTTGTTAGAACGAAATAATCAAATTGGTCAGAATTGGTTGTTTCTCTTCTCATGTCCCTTATAAGGCTCAGTACTTCAGAAATGATGGAGTGACAATACTCAATTACTAATTCCTTATATGGAGCCCTGTCACTTTATAACACATTCACCTCCTACTACAGCAGTGCCAATGAACCAGGATAGATTACCCTTCGAGACAATAGGCGAAGTCGGATTATGTTAGTTGCGAACGGTAACTCTTGCAATATACTCCTGTACCGTCCGTCGATTGCAAGTTACCGTTCGCAACTAGGATTATTAAATTTTTGTAACAATGGTAATGTCGATCCAGGGTATAATGGTTGGTAACTTGCGATGCAAGTGTTATTGAAATATATTGTATTTAGTTGCATAACAATAGGCAGTACAGCGTATACCTTGGTATGTAATCATAATGCACCTAAACAACAGTTTCAATATATTGTGTTGTGCTTATACATTAGATAAATTGTGTAGACAAATTTTGCAATTAGTAGCATACTGTACAATAGGTAAATCGTGTATAACACAACAAGATTCAGAAGAATGTCAGAAATTTAAACACAAAATACACATGTAATTATATACAAGGGAATGGCTAATTTTCTACCTGTAACGCAGGTATATGTATAAAAGTCGCCCGAGTTACAGACAGAAATTCGGGTTAGGCAACGGCCTGGAATAGACTCCACAACGTAAATACAGCTGTACTAGGCTGGAGACATTATCACTAATTTAAGGAATAACGTATCTTAGATCACAATATATAGATGAACAATTTACAGATCTTGACCTGCATTAAACAATTCCGTACAAAATAAGATTTTAATTAGAAAATGTGTTTATAGAACAGCGATGCCTCACATACCGCTTTGATAGTAAATAAGGCGAAATTCCAAGTCCAAAAGGGGGAGATAATCCATGGCTCAGTATCAAATCAACAAGGCAAAATTGTTGATTTTTAAGTCGAAAAGGGGATGGAGATAATCTATGAGGTGGGGGGGGGAGTCAAATAAAAAATCGAAATAAACTTTGCACATCTGCTCATCATAAGGTACATGTAGCTACATACCAAGTTTCAGGTCTGTAGCAATTAAGGTTTATAAAGGTTTTACGAGTTACAAGGCAAAATTACCAAATTCTAAGTTGAAACGGAAGATAAAATCCATGACCCCGAGGTCGAATCAAAAATGAAATAAACTGTGCACATCTACACATCATAAGGAAGCTACATACCAAGTATCAGGTATGTAGCTATTAGGGCTTAAACGTTTTACGAGTTACAAGCCAAAATTGGAAAATTATAAGTCGAAAAGGGGGAGATAATCCTAGCTGCGGGTTTTCCGCTTTATAGGCAACAGGTTGCACTATATCGTTACACCACAGTCAACGGTATAAATTTGCGGAATATCATTTACATTTCGCGCACTAAAATGCAGAAACAACCTGCTGGCGTTGACGTTCATACTTCGCTATATTGTTATTGAGAGTTTGTTTGTTTATTGGTGTTTAATGGCCTATCAACAGCTAAGGTCATGTAAGGACGGGCAAACGGGTTGGATCCCATTTTAACCGCTGCATTGGGGGGGGGGGGGGGGGGGGTGGGGGGGGGGAATCCCAAAATCAGAACGGAATATTTACATCGAGAACAAATATATTCAGCCCTGAAATTAGAATAACCTGTCCTGGTGCCAGGTCAATACCACACCAAGTCACTTGGCCCCTTCCCCTAAAACAGGATTACGAATATCGTAATACTCACAAGGGGTATAACCAGATTCAACTGTCGCATACAAAATACCAAAGACGTATGTGAGGGCCAAACCACGTCTCCAATCGGGATTCCGGTAAGGATGAACCCCGATCGTTAAATTACCCATCGCGTGCTTCCACCTGCCACCCACAGTTATTGAGAGACAATTCTACAATATGACACAAACATATTACCATAAACTTACCTAATAAAGCGTGGAAATATGTATTAGCAAAATTGAAAACTCCGTCATAACGCGTATGTAATGCAGTGTAATGAAATGTAGTTACAGTTATGTACTCAGAACTAAGATAATTCATGACCCGGGGGGTCGAATCAAAAATCAAAATAGACTTTGCGCATCTAGTTCTACTCACCATAAGGAAGTCTCAAATAATCGCATATTGCGACACTTTGGCCAATATCTATTAAATTAATAATTAAATGTTGCAAAAAATCAAAACTTATATTTAGAAGCACATTCCCTCCTTGTTTATGTAATTCCCTGTGACTGTGGCGTACAACATGTGTACGATCGATTCAGTGTTGCACCGCCAATCACATAATAGTATATTGTAATTTGAAAACACGTTTATGGGCAGCGCTGCATTCTAATAAACAGGTGCCCGCGATGGGGCGGGAAACCAATAAGAGACATGTAGTTATAGTTCACATATTCAATTTTTAATAAACTAATTTATTCGCTCGCTACTCTCGCTCGAAATTAATTAATTAAAAAATCAATATGTGAACAATAACTATTACATCAAGTTCATACTGAATAACGTCATTTTAATTTGGAATAAAGGGACTGTGTCTCAGATATACAATAAATAAATGTTCGCATCATGCAATGTAAACGACATGTGGCTGCAACTGGAGAAATGGGGCTTATGAGTTTTGCGACCAGGGTCGATCAAGATCAGCCTGTCACCCGCAGTCTGGTCAAGATCTGAACTGTTCGCCATTCCATCAATGAAACAGCCGGCAATCTTCAAACAAGCAATACAGATTGTTATCGGGCTACAAGAGTGTGATCAGGAGCTACACTGGTCACAAATCCCATAAGCCCCATTTATCCAGTCACAGCCACATATAAGACAGGCCATGTGATTTTGTACAGAACAAGTGCGATTGTTCATGAAGTATATTTACAAAAAATGTGATATTTTCTGTAAATGACATTGAAAGATGAAGGAAGTTTCATAGCAAATGCGGAATCAGCATTGAACATTCGACGTCTAATAAGGAAAATATTGTAAATATATTTCATGAAAAATCGCACATGTTCTTAGGTTCAAAATCACATGGCGTGTCTCATATGTCAATCAATCGACCATTTTAGTTGATGAACTTTCCTAAAAACATGGGTTATATTCAAGTACATACTACAAGAAACAAGAGGGCCAGGATCGCCCTATATCGCTCACCTGTGCAATGTCACAAAAAGTTGTCACTACATATACATCAAAATAAGCCCATGACAGGCACAAAATGTCCATGGGACAAACTTGAGAAGTCACCAGGGTAGGAGTTGTCTCGCGATATTTACAAATATATCTTACACAACTTTGAGAGGTTTGGAGATCACAACAGGATGCTTCCAGCCTACTTTTTATTGCAATCCTTAGATTTTATGTATTATATAACCATATTCTATAAAAAAAAAAGTTGACCCCTATTTAACCCCCTGGGTCATGCCCATTTTTGACACATAGGTCACCATTTTAACAGCTTTCAAAAAGCATTGTACATCGATCAGTCATGTCAAGTTTCGTCGAAATCGGTTTGGTGGTTCGTGAAGATTTTTTAAGAATTTATGTTATTTTTAAATTTTAGACGGCGGCCATCTTGGATTAACGACGACTGCCATTTTAACAAAACTGAAAAAGCTTTACCAATGAACCATAACTGCGAAGTTTTGCCACCAATGACCAAGCGTTTTGTATGCAGAAGACATTTGAAATCTCTTATAAAAGAACGACCTTTTGGCGGCCATCTTGGATGATGTAATCATCCGATTCGATGAGAACAGCACCACAGCGATCGCCTCATCAATACCTTGATTTGATATATTTTAAGACAGTATTCCGTCAAAAATGAAATTTGACCCCATTTTTGACCCAGGGATCACCATCTTAACAAATTTGAAAAAGAATTGTACATCAATCATTCTGCCAAGTTTCGTAGAAATCGGTCTGGTGGTTCGTGAGAAGATTTTTTAAAATGTTGTGCTATTTTTAGACGGCCGCCATCTTGGATAAACGATGACTGCCATTTTAATGAAACTGATGGATACCAATGGACCATAACTGCGAAGTTTGCTACCAATGGCCAAGCGATTTGTATGAAGAAAACGTTTGAAATCTCTAATAATAGAACAACCTTTTGACCTTTCGGCGGACATCTTGGATGATGTAATTATCTGATTTCAACAAAAAATGCTCGTAAGTAATCGTTTCGTCCATACCTTCGAATTGATATATTACACGACCATATTCGGTCAAGTGTGAAGTTTGACCCCTACTTGACCCCTCCTGCATGCCCATTTTTGACCCGGGGGGCTACCATTTGAAGGAATCAGAAACATCGTCAACTATCGATCATTCATATCAAGCTTCATCGAAATCGGCCCTGGCGGTTCGTTAGAAGATATTTTTGAGAAATTGACCTACTTTTCAACGGCGGCCATCTTGGATTTCGCGATGATCATCATTTTAACAAATATGAAAAGGCTTGACCCACTGACCATTACTGTTAAGTCTGGCCAATATTGATCAAGTGGATCACGAGAAGACGTTTGTAATCTATATTGAAAGAACGACCTTTTGACCTTTCGGCGGCCATCTTCGATGATGTAATTACCTGATTACGACAAAAAAAAGCTCCAGAATGACTGTCTCGTCGATACCTTTGATTTAATATATGACATGACCATATTAGGTAAAATGTGACATTTGACCCCTACTTGACCCCTACGGCCCCGGCCATTTTTGACCCGGGGTCTACCATTTGAAGGAATCAGAACCAGCGTTAAATTATCGATCATTCATACCAAGTTTCGTAAAAATCGGCTTAGCAGTTCGCGAAAAGATTTTTTAAGAATTTGACCTACTTTTCAACAGCGGCCATCTTTGATTTCGCGATCACCACCATTTAAACAAAAATGAAAAGGCTTGACCCAATAACCATTACCGTGAAGTTTTTGGCCAATATCGG
Organism: Conchocele bisecta; assembly: GCA_029237695.1. Classification (NCBI taxonomy): domain Eukaryota; kingdom Metazoa; phylum Mollusca; class Bivalvia; order Lucinida; family Thyasiridae; genus Conchocele; species Conchocele bisecta. The sequence continues at coordinate 125,464,994 of CM055268.1, read as the reverse complement.
CTTAGCCGTTCACGAGAACAAGACGTTTGAAATATTTATTAAAAGAACGACAGCGGCAATCTTGGACGACCTGACCATCCAATTTCGACAAAAAATGTAGCAGAGTGATCGCCTCTTTCATACCTTTGATTTGATATAGACATGACCATATTCGGTAAAAAATAAAATTGGGCTCCAATTTGACCCCATTGGCCACGCCCATTTTTGACCCCGGGGGTCACCATTTTAACAACTTTGAAAGAGCATTGTACATCTATCATTCCTACCAAGTTTCGTCGAAATCCGGCTAGCGGTTCACGAGAACATTTTTTAAGAATTTATGCTATTTTTAGACAGTGGCCATCTTGGTGGATTAGCGATGACTTTCATTTTAACAAATCTGAAAAGGCTTCACCCATGGACTATAACTTTTAAGTTTGGCTACTATGGGCCAAGCAGTTCATGCGAAGAATAATTTTGAAATCTGTAATAAAAGAACAACCATTTGACCATTCGGCGGCCATCTTGGATGACATAGCCATCCGATTGCGACAAAAAATGCACCAGAGTGATCGTCTCGTTGATACCTTCGATTTGATATACGACATGAACATATTCGGCCAATAAAAAATTTGACCCCACGGGCCACGCCCATTTTTGACCCCGGGGTCACCATTTTGACAACTTTGAAAGAGCATTGTACATCTATCATTCCTACCAAGTTTCGTCGAAATCCGGCTAGCGGTTCACGAGAACATTTTTTAAGAATTTATGCTATTTTTAGACAGTGGCCATCTTGGTGGATTAGCGATGACTTTCATTTTAACAAATCTGAAAAGGCTTCACCCATGGACTATAACTTTTAAGTTTGGCTACTATGGGCCAAGCAGTTCATGCGAAGAAGAATTTTGAAATCTGTAATAAAAGAACAACCATTTGACCATTCGGCGGCCATCTTGGATGACATAGCCATCCGATTGCGACAAAAAATGCACCAGAGTGATCGTCTCGTTGATAAATTCGATTTGATATACGACATGAACATATTCGGCCAAAAATAAAATTTGACCCCACGGGCCACGCCCATTTTTGACCCCGGGGTCACCATTTTGACAACTTTGAAAGAGCATTGCACATCAATCATTCGTACCGAGTTTTGTCGAAATCCGGTCAGCGGTTCTTGAGAAGAAGATTTTTTAAGAATTTGTGCTATTTTTAGACGGCGGCCATCTTGGACTACGTAATGACGTCATTTTAACAATTTTGTAATCACCCTACTTATGGACCATGGCCATGAAGTTTGGTGACAATAGGCCCAATGGTTACCGAGGAGAAGACGTTTGAAAATGTTCACGGACGGACGACGTACGGACGGACACATTGCGGTAACAATAGCTCACATGCGCTTTGGCTCAGGTGAGCTAAAAATTGTGAAATCTATTTTTTGTTGTGAAATGATCATACTATACCAGTTAGAAATAAGTTTCCATTATAGTCGCTAGTGAAATTTATTTAACCCTTACACCGCTATCTTAATTTTTTGTCGTTAGTCGAGAACATCACCGACCCAATCAAGTTGGGTTGTGATGGCTGCTATTTGTTTATTGGTATTTTATATTTTTTAATACAACTGAACATATACAGCATCTAACTGTACAAACACTTGGATTGAACCCGAGTTTACATTTACAAACATACACCAGCATTATATTGTTAATTTCAATACAATTTTTTACGAAAAAAACAAACTTTTTTTTTCTTTCGGATATTCACGAATTTCATGTAAATTTAATGCCACTTTAATAATCAAGACAGTCATGAAGTCACGACTATTTTGTCGTCTGCTGTTTGTTTTCTACTTTCCATTTCTTTCATCAAAAACATGTTTTGACTGCACTTTAGAATAATTTACAACATGCTTCGACAGCACTTCAGAATCATTTCCTTGGGAAATGATTCTGAAGTGTTGTCAAACCATGTTTTAATTGAGAAATAAGGCAAGATATAAAAGCAGACGACAATTGTTGTGAGTAGCGGTCTAAGGATTAAATACAATAATTTTGTAATAAACACGTTTATCATACTGGAAAATAACTAGCGTTGAAAACATGTTGAAAACGCTAGTTATTTTCCAGTATAATAAACATTATAAAACAACATTATTTTCACAAACTCCATTTTTCACAATCAGATTGTTTTCAAGACGACTTATAGGCATAACTGAGATAAGAAAATAGGATAGAAATCTACAATCAACCCATGTTTTCCTGATCTGTTTCATCCATGTCTACGTAAATCTGAGACCCGGTGCCTTTAATTCCCGAGCAGAAATACTTTTATACAGTCATTATCTCCCCGAGATACATACAGGGAATTGTTGTGTTGGTTGTAACAGATCCTGTAAGGCAGAGATAACCGTCCGTCCCCGAATACTTCAATACGGGTACAATCCGCCGTTATGTGGTGGATGTTGCCAGACATGCAGTCGCAGACATAGATACTTCCGTCTGGGTAAGCGGTGAGTCCCTGTGGATCCGCCAAGTTTTCTCCCTTGTATCGGGCCAGCACGACGCCATCCCGGGTGACACGTGTTACCCCGCCGCCGTTGTCTGTCGTGATCAACTCACCCCGGGTGTTGTGGCTTATATACTGGAGCTTGTCAGGACATGTCCATACAGTTGTCACCTTCCTACCCCTCATGTCAATCTCCACAATGTCTCGTGAGTCATAATCTAGTAAATCTACCGCCGCCAGGTTGTCACCACATCTGGTCACACTCCAGCATCGCACTGCGGTCTTGATGATCCGCCCGGGGGTCAGGCTGCCCGACACTGACACAAACTGGATGGTGTTGTTGTCTGGCAGACATACAGCTACCTCCCCGCCGGCTGTCTCCGCAATGTCCCTGGGACCGGATTGTAGTGGAACGTGGGACACCAGTGTATGGTTGTTGTCAAACAGCTTTATGTTCTTATTGCTATAGTCCGACAGTAGTAGCCGGCCATCGGCGAGCATGAGTAAACCTTCGACGTCACACGTGTAGTCATCTGTAGGTCCACGGATATTGATGTCATCACGCAGACATGGGAAGGTTTCCGTCACTAATTGTCCAATAGCACCAACACTGTGTAAATGATCCATTAATGTTTTATTTTCTACAAACACGCACGACTTCACGCTGCATTTATGTTGAATACCGGAAGTAGATGTTTTGCACTCGGCTATCAATGTTTCAGCCTCCTTCAACAAGAGAAAGAGATTATTCTCGCGGCCTTTCTTTACTTGGTGTCTGATGTCCGTCTGTACGGACGTGATACGATCGCTGTAGTCGTGAGTTAACTTGCAGACGTCGTTTAGTCGGTGGGTCATGGCGTCCAGGTAATCTCTATACTTCTTCTCGGCGTCGTCCACGAGTCGGTCAATGATGGCCATTACTTTATAGCGACACGCCTTCAGATCACGCAAGTATTCAGCGCCCGATTGAATCAAGTGGTCACGGGAGTTGGACGCCTGCATACCAGCGTTGTTCATCGTATCCAGTAGCGCCGTAAACGTCTGCTCTATGTCCCTGTATTCAGTCGAGTCGGCGACCCCTTTAGAAATTCCGGGAATGTACTTGACCACTTCACAGCCTCTATGGTTCACCGCAACACACGCGGCACATGCAGTTTTATTATGTGACCTACAGTAGTACTCCGTGACCTTGTCAGTGTGGGTGGGGCACGGGGTCGTCAGTTTATCCTCCCCGCTGTTTACGTCACCGGCCTTAGTGGGGCGTGGTCCCCGCTCGTGCCATATCTGCTTTATTCAACAGGACGTGATTCCTGGTGAACTTCACTCTGCGGTGGATTTGGAAACATTCCTGACACAGGTATTCTTCACAGTCTCTACAATATCCTTGTGCCTCTCTATGTTTGTCATCCTCGTGACACGGCTGGCAGCGGTGTTCGTGTGTCCTTGACTTCTGGCCACCTGTCGCCTTCCCTCCATCAACTTTACCACCTTCTGCCCTCTTTCCAGACACTTCCATAGTTCAACTATAAAACTGTAGTCTATTATTACGTACGTTTTCTAATTTATTTACCGTGTATAAAGCTGTGTGTAAGTGTTCTAATCCAGGATGTCCTGCACTCCACTGTTGTGTCGGTGTTGCTGCTCAACTGCAAGTATAAGTTACAGATAAAACATTCAGTAGAATCACAGGTTGAAGTAACCAACCTAGGTTCATAAATACATTAAATATTATACATAAAGGCATCAATAAGTGGCAACAAAATAAGCTAAACACATGATTTACTACTTAATGTGTTATAAGATGGAGTAAACAAATGTTAGCGTATTTTTTTTATCTCACTTATTGGTGTTTTTATGCATATTTAATGTACGTATAGACATTGGTAAGTTAATTCAACATGTGAGTCCAATATAGGTCGATATGGAAATCGTCGAGACGTATTTCGGCCGTATAAAATCTCCCCACGGGCTGTTAACTAACCATATTCAACGAGAACGCATTATCTAACTAATTTATTGCACGGATATGACGGAAATCTGAGATAAATATGATATATAAAAATACAATAATATTTAATTCCAGACACTCCCCTTGGTTACCCCACTGTAGTTCACAGTCCGTCTGCAATCAATGTCTTGCGATCACGTGTTGGTTCACGACATGACAAAACCGGCTTACTCCGCTTACAATCTATGCTTACCCAACCCGACCTACACATCTGCGCAGTCTGTTCAGTGTCCACATTATTCGCTGTTCTGATATAGAGCCATCTGGGCACGGGCGCCATACATTTTTTCTCAGAACATTCTCCAAATTCGTATTATTTCGTGTGTGCCGAGTCTGAGCTGTGCTCAGCATCGACCAGTCATTATTTTCTAATTTCGATTAAAATAACAGAATACATGTACTCACATTTTTTCAAACACGGCGGAAATCATATTCGTTAATAGCCGATGTTTGTACCCGACTGAGTGGTGCATGCCCACTCAGTAAGCACAAACACAGGTGATTCTAGCGTGTCTTGGATGGTCAATTATTGTTTGTATATACAAGAAACACCTTTCTAAACAATGTACACAACAATTCAAATGCGCCCGGTGTAAATATAATAGTACTTAGAAAGGTATAAAAACTCACATTCGCCACCATTGAATCAAAACCCCACGCGATGTAGACACCTGGGGGCCGTTTCACTAAACTTCCTGTGACTAAAATGTTCGTAAGAGCAAAATATGATAGTCTGTAAATTTCACATTAACATGGTTTTCTTGTAAACTATTATTGAATTTACATGTATTGAGCATAGGCTGCATATGCAGTCTATGCTCAATAGATGTAAATCCATCAATCGAAATTTCCAGACGATCCTAAAGTTGCACTTACGAACATTTTAATCATACGAAGTTTAGTGAAACGGGCCCCTGGGGCCAGTTTCACTAAACTTCTCACAACTAAAATGTTCGTCAGTGCAAATTTAGGATCGTCTGGAAATTTCGATTGATGGATTTACATTTATTGTGCATATGCTGCACGTGCAGCCTATGCTAATAAATGTAAATCCAATACTTTGTCTAAACGCAAATATTACTAATGTGAAATTTACAGACCATTATAATTTTGCACTTACGAACATTTTAGTCGTACGAAGTTTAGTGAAACGGCCGCCTGGAACTCGCGTGTCACGTGATTCGATAGTTCTAAAGATGGCGGCTAACATTCATTTTTAATCAGGAAATGAACGTGTTTGATTTTAAAAAGCGAATTTACGTTAGTGAGACGCGTTTTTAGTGCAGTTTACACTCGAAATCTTTGAGATTTATGTTAATGTATTAGCAACTGTAAAATCTATGCCGAAAACCCACCCCAAGCAGCAGTTTCGACACGCTGTAATGCGTTGTATAGGCGAGTTCCAATTGTCTACATCGCGTGGGGTTTTGTTTCAATGGTGGCGAATGGGAGTTTTGTACCTTTCTAAGTACTATTATATTTACACCGTTGTTTTGTACATTGTTTAGAAAGGTGTTTCATGTATATACAAACAATAATTGACCATCCAAGACACGCTAGAATCACCTGTGAGCACAAAGTTTTCTTTATATCACAGACATCATCTGAGACATTTCCTGGCAAAATAAACATTCATTCATCATTACTCCATGTATTGATTTGCATTATTATACATTTTATATCAGACGTAAATTTGCACACTGATATTAGGGGCGATAACCGTGTTTCTGAAAATGTTAACCGGACATTACTATTTATTCGCTGTATTGATTTGCTTGATGTGCAATGATTATACTTCATAATCTGTCGAAAATGTCATTTTAGGTGACGCATTTAATTTGTATAAATAATTAAACAAGAGTGCCGTAAGTCACAAAATACGCCCGTCGAATATGGGTCAGACAGCGAAGATGCAGAAATGTATCGGCATAAAACACCAATGTGCACATCTTCAATATATGTAGAAGACGTGTGTAAAGTTTCAGAACGATCGACTGAACGGTTTCGAAGGAGTTGTGTACACAAACTCTGTACAGTATATAGAATGGCATAGAAAAATGTACAAAAAATGGCTGAGTTAAAAAGGTGATATTTCTGTTCAAAAATACTTTTTTCGGCATAAAAACACCAAGGTGCACATCTTCAATATGTGTAGAACACGTGTGTATAGTTTCAGAACTATCGACTGAACAGTTTCGGAGGAGTTGTGTACACAAACTCTGTACCGTATATAGAATTGTATAAAGAAATGTAGAAAACATGGCTAAGTTAAAAAGGCGATATTTTTGCTAAATCATATTTTTTCGGCATAAAAACACCACGTGTAGAAGACGTTTGTATAGTTTCAGAATGATCGACTGAACGGTTTTGGAGGAGCTGTGTACAGAAACTATGCACTTTTTCAATCAGCCGCCAGCCCTATAATACGTACCGTTTTATAAAAACCGTCGTACAAAAATGGCTAAGTGAAAAAGGTGATATTTTTGTTAACAAATATTTTATCGGCATAAAAGCACGAAGGTGCACATCTTCAATATGTGTAGAAGACGTGTGTATAGTTTTTGGAAGAGTTGTGTACACAAACTATGCACTTTTTTCTGTCCGCCGCCCGCCCCGCGGTAAAACATAATAGGTACCGTTTTTTTAAAAACAGTCGTATAATCAAAGTACAGAAAGTACTGAACATAGGGTACTACAAGATTAAACTGGATTGATTGATTGATTGATTGATTTTTGGAGTTGCAGTTTCATTAACCCTTAAAGGTACATGCCCACTCAGTAGGTACACAATGTTCTTTACATCAGAGACATCATCTGAGACATCTCCTGGCAAAATAAACATTCATGCGCCATTATCCCACGTACTGATTGGCATTATTATACATTTTATATCAGACGTAAATTTACACACTGATATCAGGGGCGATAACCGTGTTTGCTTAAAATGTTAAACGGACATTGCTATTTAATTTCTGTATTTATTTTTTTTTGTGCAATGATCATACTTTAAAATCTGTCGAAAATATTATTTTTTCAGGTGACGCATTTCTTTAGTATAAATAATAAAAAAAATAGCATGCCTCATTTGCATATGAAAATAGCATGATACCACCGCGCGTCACTATCAGTTATACACTTATTTAATTCCTATAAATGACATTTTGGGCTTACTGAGTGGGCATGTTACCTTTAAAGCGCTGGAAACGACAATTGTCGTCTGCTGTTTTAAATATTTTTATATTTTCTCCTCAGAAACATACTGAGACGATTCTACTGCGCTACCAAAACAGGTTTTTAAAGAGATTAAAATATACAAAATGAGCAGACGGCAATTTTATTTTTCAGCGTTTTAATGGTTAAGGGGTAAACTATTGATATGGCACAACTTGAAGTACAGTAGGCACTGCTACAGTAATTACCAAAACATTCAACAACATTACAGATTATGCATAGAAATATCAGAAAGATACGGTAACACATATACAAGACATAATGAATTCAAGTATACAGATTCCAGATATCTATGATCAGTATAGATATATTGATTGAAGAGCAATAGTTACAACTAGAGCAGCTGAAGCTGCATCAACGGTTTGAGGCTTGATGTACTGACAAACGTACACTGGCAAAGTGATTAGAAGACATTGCCAATGACGAAAACATATGAAACTCAAAAAAAATTGATGCAATTCCAATGAAATTGAAAAAATAAAGTTTTGTATTTTCAGAATCGCTTGACTATCCTAAGCATTTTTCATTATATAACGTTCTACGAAATGTGTACCGTTAACCCCCTAGTCTGACATTGAAGTTGAGACGATTCTAAAGCACTCACAGCATGTCAGTTCGTATATAAAACCAGTGTCTGATACAGCCCACCATACCTGTCTGGCCTCCACCTCGAAGTTTGTCAGCTGTACACACTGTTCTAGGCGGCTAAGTTTATATGCTCGTTCTCAAACTTCAAATGCATGTAGCTCGCGCATTTGAGCAGATAGCTAAAAACTACCAGTGAACTGGAGATAGAGAATTTTATTGGCTTTTTAATGCAAAAAAAATATTTGAAATCGGTTGAATAATAAGGAAGTTATAACCATTTCAATTTTTTTTAAAAACTTCAAATGCCTACAACTCTCTCATTTGGGCAGATAGCCAAAAACTACCAGCGAAACGGAGATAGCTTTTTAATGCTAACAAAATATTTGAAATCGGTTAGATAATAAAAAAGTTATGACCATTTCAAATTTGAAAAATTGAAAAAAAAACGTCCAAGTTTGAAAGACAATAGAATCAGAACTATTCAAGCCATTGCTCTGAAAAATATCATCTTCTGTGCGGATGAATGTCCCGCGTGGCGCTGTCAAAAAAATATGTTGCTGAGATTACTGTACAAATTGGAAACTGTTTTCAAAGACCACCCGTTAAAATAAAATAAAAATCTGAAATTGTTGATTTTTTTCATTTTTCTCAATTTCACATGTCTATAGCTCTCTCATTTGAACTGATAGCCAAACATTGTCAGGAAGCGAAGATAGAGAATTCTCGCAGCTTTACAATTCAAAAAGAATTTTTGAAATCGGTTGGAAAATAAGGAAGTTATAGGGTTATATAGATATAGTGACGTCACTTCGGTTTCGTAAAAAGTGACGTCATGAGAATTCTGAAAATTGCGTTATTCTCGTCTCACTGTTGATGCGAATCGGTATGCAAAATTTGAAGTCGATCCGACCAGCGGTTTGGGCTGTAGTCTCGACGGCTGAATAAAAAGAAAAAAAAGAAAAAGAAAAAAAAAACCAACGAAAACAAAAGGTTTGAGGAATCAAATTCCTCAAACCTAATCAAATTCCTCAAACCTAATAATTCCGCCACGGAAGCGGTGTCGCGCCTGAAAATGCCTTATCGGTACATCGCCAAGTTTACTTCTGTTTTGTGAATGAAATAGTCGGCCCCGGATCGAGTATATTAAAACATACAAATGACGTCATTGGGGAAACCGCTGACAAAATTTTCAATGTATGGAAGCCCAAACTTGTTAGATTTGTTTTGTCGTATTTCAGTACTTGCATTAATATGGGTATTAATATACGCTGGATGTGTTATACTGTCATTAATTTGTTCCCTGACTGTAAGTTATCCCCTTAAATACTGACTTATTAACCCCCTTCCCTGAACGTAGAATTGACACTCATGTTGGCGTGTATTGGCCACCATAGACAAATGTCAATCAGGCCGAATTCAGAAATGTCACTATATTCCACTGTAAATCCATCGATAGAGAGAGAGAATGAGGATTAAACATCAGTTAGACCTACACGTGGGAGTTTTGTTTCGCACAGGTGTCGGGTGAGTTTAAAAATAGGCTGTCGGAAGGTCAAACTTGATGTAGTTTGTGTGTTAAACGCGTCGCTTGTTTCGGAGAGTATTCGGAGGGAAGTTAACTCTGTTACTGAATTTAGCGACGACTGCAAATGGGGTCAAATCACGCGCAATAAAATAATCCGATGTATTTTTGTACGTAGAACATCCGTTGTTGATATTGCGCAGTGCAAGTAGTTTTTCATAATAGTCAAACAACTCGAGCTGCACGTTTAGTAGAGGACACAGTGGGTGAAAAAACGAAAAACCGGCCCTGGAATAATATACAGCTGATTTTGTTTGCATATCGTTAGTATAATCATTGCTGAGTTGCGAAATCGTAATTAAACAAACTAGATGGATACGGCCCGCATGTCGAGCCAGCCGAGGCATTTGATGGTCTGAGAGTGTATTTTAATTAATGGTTGTGGAGATATAAGGTATGTACAAGCTTTAACGCAAATTCTAAAGTCATTTAACATTGATCTTGGGCATGTGGGCCGCATGGGTAGGCTATAGAATGTAAATATGGATGGTAATAATTAATTATTTGAAGTTTCAAGTAAATCGGAATAAGTGTTGTGGAGATATAAGGTATATAACAAACTTTAACACAAATTTCAAAGTCATTTGCCCTGGACATTGGGCATGTGGACCACATGGGCAGGCTACAGAATGAAAATATGGATGATGAAAAGGAGGTATTGGAAGTTTGAATTAAATTGGAGTAACGATTGTGGAGATATAAGGTATATAAAAACATAATGCAGATTTTATAATAACACAAACTTCTAAGTCATTTGATCTGGACATTAGGGAACAGCGGCCGCATCAATGCGACAGAAAATGAATATATGGATGATGCCCAATAAGCATACGAAGCTTAAAACAAATCTGACTTAAGGTTACAGAGATAGTTGGTATCTGAAAACTTTAACGCAAAATTTGACAAAAAATTAACGCAAAGTTCTAAGTCATTTGACATTGACCTTGGGCACAGGGGCCGCATGAATGTGATAGAGCGTGAATATATGGATGATGACTAATAAGCATGTGAAGTTTCAAGTCAATGTGACTTAGGACCGCAGAGATATAAGGTATTTATAAACTTAAACGCATATTATTTCGTACCGACGAACGGACGCGCGCACGGACGCACGGACACCCGGACGTGATTGTGATCGCTATGTCTCGCTTTCTGCGACCGGGCTCGACAACAGTTCGATTGCATTTCGTGATGCTGGAGCGTTTTCTATGGTGACCCATGCGCGTCATAAAATATGTATTAGAAAGCTGAATAATGTTCAAGTGACAATGAATGCTGCTCTAATAGATTTGTAATGATCCATTCATAATTCAAACGTAGGTAAATCCGATTCTGGTTATGCTGCATCTAAAACGTCATCTCAGTGACTTCTGTATAGTGTATATGTTGCCTATAATGGTCATACAGGTGCAAATATATCCTATTTATCTAAATATGTAGTATATACTTTCATTTTATCTACTGTACGTGTATGATTCAGAGTTATAACCTTGCATAAGGCGAATATAAATATTTGAGTATCTCAACAAGAATATTAGCATGTATTTGATGATGTCTTGATGATGGCTAGCCACAAGCGTCATCTGTCTGAAGGCTCATAATTGCTGACGAACAACGTAACGGTTCTTCTACTTCATTTCACAAAGGCTATTCCGTCGAAATTGTATGCCCCATAAAGCGATATCTAGAGGGGAGGGCATATTGCTTTGCTATCCAGGTTCCGTCCTTCCGTACGACCGTGCGTCCGTCGGTACATGTACGTACACCCGTCGACGAAATTGTAAGAGTTTCTCTATCATGCCGTAAGTTCAATATTACTGGATGGATTACTTGAAATGTTGATACGTTATGCATGTGGAAATATGTTAAGCCCTGATGTGACCATTAACATGACCATTAACATGACCTTGAATTGTTTGACCTTTCGCTGAATGGCTTAGCCATTGTCACGTAAAACTGTTTGCAAAAGTGTCTCCATCATGTCATAACCAATGAATGGACTACTTTAATATTCGATTACTTGATACATGTAGACAATATTTGAAATGCACACGCTAGCATTGTCATGACTTTGACATGTTTCACCTCCACAGGGTCGCCCAAACACCATGTTTTGTCAATAAGTCTGTAGGAGATTTTTAAGAGTTTCTTCATTTTGCCATAGCTTCCACATAGTATCAAGTATTTATTTCATATTTGCAAACTTGATACGTGTGGACATACATGTATGTGACACACACATTAACATGGAATCTATGAGCTTTATAACCTTCACGTATTCGCTGAATCAATTAGCATATTTTGAAAAGTGTGTAAATAAAGTCCTACTTTCTCTTATTTATATCATGAAAATGAAAATCCTATTCGGGGCCTCTGTGATAAAATCGCACACTTAATGATAAATTGTTTTCTCGTGTATTTCATATTATCAATGGAAATATTGGTTGGTGTGTGCTACAAAACCAACTTTACAAATTGCAATACATATGTAGATCACAAATGTGAGATATAACACGCTTACATTGCATTTTTAATGAGAATCTGCGTGAAAGTATTCAGACAGTAACGAAATAAATGTCTTGCTTGCACTTTACGTCGGTTGCTGGGTTAAAACTGCAAATACCGAATATAAATTGACTAAGACGTCTCGTACGGTTAATTTTCGGCCAGAACTGACATCAGTAATTGAAATTCATCAGAAAATGCAGTCCTGACTTTATGAATATACATTGTGTAAAAAAACACTTCTCAGATGGTACCTCCGTAGATGCATTCCACACAAATACATCAATGAATAGTGTGCGAATACAGTCACAACTCGTCCTTGATCATACGTATTTATGTTTGTCAGCTAATTATCGCATGTACCTGTCTGCTTTCGATGTAAACAGCAAGTCGATGAAATTCCTTGTTAACTTTAACTTGTCCGTATTACATCATCTATAGGGGAAACCCCGCGAGCAGTGACGTAATTAATTTCATCTATTCACAGTTACCACTGACTACATTTTTGTGGAAGATAAGATAACAAGAACAATTATAACATGAATGATCATGTTATAAAAGAACGCTTTGAGTGTACGTTATTACTATTGAGGCCAACTACATGTTTGCAAGTAGCATGTAAAGTTATAGATATCAGGGTATGGGATCAGTGGTTTCCGAACCTGCTTTTCCGACGTGACGTATTCTGTGACGTCATTTTTACAGTAAATTTTCTTGAAACTTTTCCAAGCAAACGGACGGATTTCGATGATATGTATCTCACCATAGAAGTGACATACCGGTTCGATGATATGTATCACACATACATTCACGTTCTTTAGATTTTTATTCACATACATGGTAACCGATTCTTCGTCAAACCAGAAAATTGTTAGATTAAAGCAAACTATACCATAATGCAAGAACTGGCATCATTAAACGAAGCTAATCCCCTCGCACTGGCATCATTAAACGAAGCTAATCCCCTCGCTGGCAGCCTTGATAATAATAGTACTCCGTGACCTTGGGCGTCTGAACGTGGGTCATATGAGTCTACTCATATGCTAAACCATGCTCCATAGACACACATTATGGTCAAATAATATCAAAATCGTGGAAGCAATTCACAAGTTATTGAAAAATGAAAGGTGTTACTAGCGTACGTACATATGTACGCAGTACATGGACTAACGATATACCAGCTCTTGCCTGTCGACGAGGGGATACTAATTGGCAACCTGTTAAGCATTTAATGCGTTATGTTTCATTAAACTCTGTCTTTCCATTATAAAGATATTACATGCAACATCCTGCACCACCTTTAATTGACATGGCGCAATTTTAAATATTGCGCGGGCCCAATTTTCCCAATTTTAGTACTTTAAACCCCTAACAAAAAAAACCGGCATCTAGTCGCACGCTGACTGAGCCGCGATATATAAACACCCTTACCCAGGGAGATTACATTACACGTCCACTGGCGGTTTGTTTCGGTGAGTCCGCACAGTACAACAGTCCGACTTGGCAACGCCACCTAGCAACTTATCATCGACACTGCAATGCATGATATAAAAATCCTAAAACCATCAACTTCTAAAACTGGCGTTTTGAAGAAAGTCATGAAATAAAATTATGCAATATTAAATTCGATAAAATTGACGCAGTACAATTTGAACATCGTTATAAGCCAAAGATATGAGTGCCAGAAATAATCCACATTCAAACACATGAAAATGTTTGTCATTTCTCCCATTTCATTGTCGAAACTCCAGACGGTTTTACAGAATGTGAAAGCCGTGGAAAATGTATATGGATATCAAATACTCCTACAAGCACTAATATGAACTTGTGAGTGAAATTCACGACAGGTCATACATTACATCGAAACAGAAATCATTGCCTTGAAAAAGTCTGAGAAATATTACACACACACAAGTACACATTCAAACGGCTGTATGTCAAACATTGTTCTGCGACTTTGCACTGCAGTGGAGTAGCCAGATTCATGCAGAGGGGGTGTGAATTGTGAATGGAGGATTTGGTTTTGGAAGGGGGTGCGAGAACATACATTCAATTTCTTCCATTGTAGTGATTTTCACATATATTATACAGGTAGTTATTTCCCCCAGAAAACGTAGGTTAAAGTAAAAAAATACCCACCTGACCAAATGTTACGGGATGCAATTACACACCCACTGGTGAATCCATGTGACAAGTGTTTTGTATGATGTGGGTGTTTGTGAATGAGCTGATAAGACACGTGTCGTGCCTTTGCACTTAATGACTGGGTGCCAGACATCCTTCATCAAAGTTGCAAATCATGATTTGAATTGGGGTTGGGGTCCCATCTGTTTGGCACAAAGTGTTCTTTATAGGAATTAAATATTAAATAAGTATAATTGTGTAACTATTCCAACAGTTTTAAAAAATACGAGTGCCCGCTACAAAGAAATATTCACTTAGTAATCTTAGGTTTACTGATAGGTTGTATCATCGTGCCATTTTGATTGTAAATGAGGCAGGTCATTTTTAAATTATTTATATCAACTAAATGTGTCACCTGGAAAAAATATTTGTATTGACTTGTTACAAAATATGATCATTGCACATCAAAAGATAAATAGAGAGAATAAATAGTTGTTTCCATTAACATTTTAAAGAGTCAATGTTATCGCCCTTGATATCAAAGTGGCAATTCAAGCTTCATGTAAAAATAATAATAATGTAAAATTAACATGGTTGATATGATTTTTTTAAGAATTTTACCAAATTTTCTACGACGGCCATCTTGGATTATGCGACAACCTCCATTTGAACAAATATGAAAATGCTTCACCCACGCACCACAACTGTGAAGTCTGACCAGCGTCGGTCAAACGGTACATGAGAAGAAGACGAAATCTATAATTAAAGGATGACCTGTCGGCGGCCATCTTGTATGATGTATCATCCGATTTTGACAATACCCACGATACCTTCGCCATGTGCCAGATACAAAATCAATGCGTGAAAAAACAAAGGGAGAACACTGGAATATTAGTGAGGCAAGAGTTGTGATAAATATACAAAAAGGAATTCCAGTTATGCTTGGGACACAAAATCAGTACATGTATCCGAAAAAAACAAAAGAAATCAGTATGGTAAGATATGTTATTCTTGCTTTTAAGGACTAGAGCAAGTGAGCGGTGAGCGGGGTCTCATACATACCCTGGCGGCCGCAGCAAAGTCATTTGGCCTTGACCTTTGGCATGAAAGCCGCTTAGGTGGAGGTATAGAGAATGAAAATATGTGACAAGAAGTATGTGACATTTCCAGTCGATCTAACATACGGTTGCAGATAAATTGTGTACTTAAAACATTAATGCATTTCAAAACATTTAACACAATTTGACCTTGACCTTGGGCATGAAAGTCACATGCGTGGGCTATAAAATGAAAATATGGATGTTGATTGTTGATAGACAAATATATGTTTACTTAAAACTTTAACGCATATATTTCAAAACATTTAACGCAAGTTTCAAAGTAATTTCACCTTCACCGTGTGCATGAAAGCCGATATAGAATGTTTGTTTAATGGTGTTTAACGGCCTATCAACAGCTATGGTCTAATACTCACATAAAGAAATATAAAACTGTCGGATACCAAATGCCAAAGTTGTTTGTTTGTTTATTGGTGTTTAACGGCCTATCAACAGCTCAGGTCATATAAGGCTGGGCAAACGGGTTCGATCCTGTATTAACCTGCTGCATTGGGGGGAAAATCCCAAAATCAGAACGGAATAATTTCATCGAGAAAAATATAGTCAGCCCTGAAATTAGAATAACCTGACTGATGCCAGGTCCATACCACACCAATGTCACTTGGCCCCTTTCCCTCTTTCCCTTAAAAAAGGATTACGAATAATCGTAATACTCACACAAGAGATATAACCAGATTCAACTGTCACAATACAAATGCCAAAGACGTATGTGAGGGCCCCAAACCAGGTCTCCAGTCGGATTTCCGGTAAGGATGAATCGCGATTGTTAAATTACCCATCACATGCACCCACCAGGGCGATAGAAAGAAAATAAAATATTGATCTTCTAACTTAATAAAGAAGTATATATATGAAGTTTCAAGTCAACCCGACTTGCGGTTGCAGAGACATTGTGTACTTAAAAACCTTGACATGTTTGATGCAAATATTTCAAAACTTTAAGTAATTTGACCTTGTGCAGGAAAGCCACATCGGTGTGCTACAGTATAAAAAATATGGATGACGATAAAGAAGTATATAAAGATTCTACTCAATGCGATTTACGGTTGCAGATATAATGGGTACCCAAAAACCTTTAACGCAAATCTTACGGATGGACGAAAATACAAAACTATATACACCTCGACATACTTTGTATGCCTGGGTATGAATCATGATTGAAGGCACTGTGTTACAGATGATGCCTCAATATGTTGTTTGCCACATCATGCACTGCAAATGACCAATATCAACCAATTGCACCATTTCATTCGAAGTCAAATTTCGAAGTCGAAATTTATTGTACATATGTAATTTGTTACAAGTTTGACCATTGGGCATTGATTTCAATTATAATCATGATAATAGCACAAAAAATAAATCATTAATTCGTAAATTTTCGTTTCCCTTCGAAAGTCTACAAAGTTTGTCTTTGGTCTATTCTGGATGTTTCAAGTAAAATCTTTATTGCGAAGATATCTGAAACAATGTGAAACCAACCAAATATAGACTTTATAGACTGTGGACGTAAACAAAAATTTATGAATCAAAGATTGAATGCAATACCTTAAATGCTAATCACTCTAGGTTGGCGGTAGGATGGATTTTTAAATTTGCTCAAATATGTGTCTGTGACTGGAGAAATGGGGCTTATGGGATTTGCGACCAGTGTAGATACACATATCCGCACAGGATCTGCACTGTTCACCATTGCATCAATGAAATCTCCATCATGCTTCTAACAAGCCACATCATTATCAGGCTACAGGAGTGTACTATTTGATCAGGAGCTACACTGGTCACAAATCCCATAAACCACATTCTCCAGTCACAGCCACCGGTTAAAGTAACGGACCAATACCTATAAATACATTAAATATACCTAAAAGCATCAATAAGTAAAATAAAATAGGCCAAACAAATTATTTACTCCCTTATATCACACATGGAGTAAATACATTTTGTTTAGCTTATGTTTCTCTCACTTATTGATGCTCTTAGGTGTATTTAATGTATTTATAGGCCATGGTCCGTTACTTCAAACTGAGGTCACAGCCACATATGTGTAAAAGCATAGTAAATATATTTCTGACCATTTCAATATCTAGTCCTTCGAGTGTCACATAATCGGAAATGTACAAATGCCATTCTGTCCACCACAAGAATAAGTCATCGATTCAAAAAATATTGACAAATCTTAAAACTGATTTGTGTGAATAAGATTCATTCTCAATTCCATCAACACAAGAAGTAACATGTCTTCACGACACATCCTTTCAACAGGTTGATTAGATGATTAGAGCAGAAATCAGAGTTAAGAACCACACAAACACTGCCACTGGCATGGATGGTACTCTGGTTAAATGGTTAATTTTTTGTAACTGAACTTGTCTTTCTCAAGCTCTTCCTCGAGCGTTATATTTTCAGATGTCGCTGATCTTAAGATGATGACAGTCTGTCATGGCGACACTATATTTTGCTTCGTGTAGGTCAGGAACTGGATCAGTTCCCATTTCGCGAGTGTTTGTCAACTTGTTGCCCAGGTGGAGTAGTGTTTCCAGGCAGCGATTCTTCTGGTGGCCTTTGTCCTTCAACAGCAGAATGAGAAACAATTTCCGCCTTATCTGCTTCTTCTGAAAACCGCCCATATATTATCTCAATAGCCCTGCTGGTGTCTGCCTCGACTGCAGGGTGAAGTTGAAGAGGCTCGACGAATAATCCAGATGGCTGAGATCTGTAGACGGCTTCCCTGAAACAAACAATCAAACATATTATGTACATGGTTAGCCTTTTATTGAATTTCTTACCAGTATTAACCATTACTCAGCAAATGACTCCGCAACTTTCCAACATGAAACAGTGCTTAGAGAACTACATCCCACCCGGGCATCAAATAAACTCACAACATTGGATAAATGTGGTAAGCGAGTAAGCCACATTGTTCATAGTTGTGAACAGTAACTCTTGAAATCTACAACCGTACTGTCCGTAGCAGAGTTACGTTTCCATTCATAGTCTTCCTCTGCAGAATAGTGAATAAGAGATCTGGTTCGCAAATTAAATGTAGCAGCTAAAGTTGGGGTCCCATCCACAGGTTGAAGTAACGGACCGAGGTATATATGTGTGTGTTATAGAGGGAGTAACAAAAAAAAATTAGCTTTTTTTTTTCGTTTATGGACGCTTTTAGGCATATTTAATGTATTTATAGACCTCGGTCCGTTACAATGTACTTCAACTGTTGGTCCCATCTAGTAGGCATAACAGTTTGCCTATAAGAATTAAATAAGTGTATAATTGTGTAACTACGGTACATGTATTCCGCCAGTTTTAAAAATTACTTAGAGTGCAGGCCCACTATACACATATAATCATTTAGTAATATTGATTTTACTGATAGTGACTCGCGGTGGTATCAGGCTATTTTGATATGCAAATGAGACATGACATTTTTAAATTATTTATACCAATTAAATGTGTCACAGAACAAATATTTTTATTGACACATTATTAAGTACGATCATAGTGCACATAACAAAACTAAGCAGACAGAATATAGTTTCCATTAACCTTTAATGGAAACACAGTTATCGCCCCTGTTATCAGTGACGAAATTCACGTTTCATATAAAAGAAAAAGTACATGTATATTTTCACGTACATGTACAAATGGGGGTGAAAATCCCAAAATCAGAACTGAATATTTACAAATAACAAAATTCAGCGCTGAAATCAGAATAATCCTGGTCTGATACCAGGTCCTCGCATCACCAGAATCACTTGGCCCCTCCCAAAAGCAGTAGGATAAGTAATAATCTTAATACTTTTATAATGGGCAATAACCCAATTCAACTCCCAGGTAACAAAAGAGCCAAAAGATATAAATGTACTGAAGGGTCAAACCAGGCAAATAGTGATTCCTATATAGAGGAACTACTACCATTAATTTACGTCGTCTCGTTCTCTCGACCACCACCCACGTAAAGTTTTGTATTACTTTTATAATAGTTTTATTTTCAGATGGAAAATATACAAATTAGGTCACAATTAACAACTAAAGTGTAAATCAGATCTGATTAGCTATTCTGTAGAGGAAGCATACGTATATCATTTATTTGTTTGTTGGGGTCTAACGGCCTATCAACAGATGCGGTCATTTAAGGCCGGGTCAATGGGTTTAGTAATAAATCCATATTTACCTGTACATGTCATGTCAAGTACATGTATAAATCCGGGGGGAAAATCCTAAAATCAGAAATGAATATTTACAATAAAAGAACTATATACTCAGCCCTGAAATCAGGATGATCCTGATCTGAGGCCAGGTCCTCGCCACACCAGAATCACATGGCCCCTCCCAAAAGCACTAGGATCAGTAATAATCTTACTACTTCTATAATGGGCAATAACCCAATTCAACTGCCAAGTAACAGAAAGAGCGAAAGATGAAACGTACCTGAGGGCCAAACCAGGCAAATCGTGATCCATACGTATTACTTTTATAAAAAAAAAATTCAAATGGAAATATACAAATTGTGTCACAATTAACAACTAAAGTGTAAATCAGATCTGATTAGCTATTATGTAGAGGAAGCATACGTATATCATTTATTTGTTTGTTGGGGTCTAACGGCCTATCAACAGATGCGGTCATTTAAGGCCGGGTCAATGGGTTTAGTAATAAATCCCATATATTACCAGTACAAGTATATGTTCAAGTACATGTACAAAGTGGGGGAAAATCCTAAAATCAGAAATGAATATTTACAATAAAAGAACTATATACTCAGCCTGAAATCAGGATGATCCTGATCTGATGCCAGGTCCTCGCCACACCAGAATCACATGGCCCCTCCCAAAAGCAGTAGGATCAGTAATAATCTTACTACTTCTATAATGGGCAATAACCCAATTCAACTGCCAGGTAACAGAAAGAGCGAAAGATGAAAACGTACCTGAGGGCCAAACCAGGCAAATCGTGATCCATACGTATTACTTTTATAATATTTTTTTTCAGATGGAAAATATACAAATTGTGTCACAATTAACAACTAAAGTGTAAATCCGATCTGATTAGCTATTATGTAGAGGAAGCCTACAGTATGAATGGAATAGTAAACTCTGCTACAGATGGTACAGGAGTAGATTGCAAGAGTTATTGTTCGCAACTACAATAACATGGTTCAATAATAATGAGACATCAGTGATTCTATATTTTATGTACATATTGGTGTCGTTTTTCTAGTTTCGATGTAGAACCAATAATTCATTAAACTGTGTTAATTCCACTGGGTGACAGTCCAGTTGTTACATTTATAATAGTATAGCCAATTGTTCTCGTCATTTTTTAAATTTTATTTCCACTTCAAGGGACCAGGGGTCTCAGAAATGTAATTTCCATTACGTACATTTACATGACGTAAATATAGCTTTACATTTACATTGTTTTCTTTTCAACGGCATAAAACATCAACTGAAGGGGCATCTGTTTAGAAAAGTGTCAAGAATATGATAAGCTAATTGTATTAGTGCGAAACAGAGAAATTTAGTAGCAAGTCGTGGAATTTCTCATTTATGGTAACCCAACAACATGTATTTAATATGAATCAGTAAAGTTAAGCAAAAACAAAATAGCTTGACAACTAATAGAATGCCGTGTTTTACCACATGTACCAAACATCGTTATAAAGCTACATTTAATTAATAGCACAGCCTCCAAAAATATGGGCGTAACGGCAATGATTATGTAACGGTAATGACAAAACGTAACGGTAATGACTTTCCATTTATTTAAAATACTAATACAGCATATATAACAAACATATTTATACTTTGAATATGCTGTACAATATAACTTCAAGTTAGTGTTTACTTTTAATGTGATTGCCAATAGAAACCCACACTCCTTGCAAGCTGTGTCTGTTTTTTGTTGTTTCAGAGCTTTTACTAATTAAATCCGATATATAAATGTTGTAGGTCTGAATAAATGTGCCATTACTGACCGAAAACTGATGGGACCTGGTTTATATCTAATTGACGCATCAACTGACTGGTTTGGTTAGTATGGTAATTTATCATTGCCGTTACACGATCGTCATTACCGTTACACAATTTTGTAACGGAAATGACCGTAACGGTAATGATTTTTCTTCAAAAACTCCATTTGTCACCCCTCTGTATACAACGCATCATGAAGGTAGAATATGCAAAGACAACGTTGTAAGTGTGTCTATCTACCAATTTTGGTTTCAGTCGACCTACATACATATGGACGTGTATAAACCGTGAACGGTAATGATGCATGTAATGTGTAACCTTAAAATTCCGAATACAGACCGTTACTCTGATTTTACTCTTTTTTTCAGCGTAACGGTAATGATTCGATTTCGCGGGACAGATACATTAACGTCAGTATTTTTGACAACAAAAGGCAAATTATTGCAGAATAAGCTTAATGTCAATGTTAAACTATTTTAATTCAGATGCAATGTATAGTAAAGTACAAATTGACAAGATTTGAGAATTACGGGCTTGTGAACTGTGCTGATTGATGATCGGGACATGCCCATTTGGTGCACCATACATATGCCAACAACAGAAAATAATAACTAAACACACATAACAAGAATTGTAAATACTGTTTTCTTAATGGATTGGTATTATACATATATAGTTTCTTTACTGAAAAAAAAAATTTCCTTATAAATTGTGTGATTTGTCAGTAAATTACACCGGGACACCAGATGTACATAAAATATAGAATCACTGACATACATATCTGTACATGTATCCAAACCAATGAAAACTGACATTCTGATCTGCATATAAAAAATGTCATTTCGGCTAATTCTGCGCACCGGCTAATGCACAATTCACGTAATGTTTTGCCCAGCTTACGTCAGAATAAATTATGTTGATTTTGGAATAAATCAGCTGATTAACGGTATACTAAGTCACAATTTTATCCCATTCCGATAGTTTGGTAAAAAGTTATTCAGAACATGGTCAAAATGATTAGTGGTCCTGCTTACTAAATGAATAGATCAACAACAGATTCTGTTAAAAAAAGCTTCATAAACCAATAATACACATGCAAATATACATTGGTTATCATTTTATTCCCGTATTATTCGCAAAACTCAAGGACAAAATGGACTGATATTTTGATCAAATTTGGCTGGGTCTCCGCTAGGCGGATACAGATAATAGACGACAGATGAAATAGTAAAAGCCATCTGTTTAGCCGTGATTATCTCGACTAAGAACTGCCTTGAATGTTCAGGGAATTTAGACGGAATATGGACATTTTCACGAAAATTATTATTAGGTGCGCAGAATTAACAGACACGATTGTAATCCCAACAAACATAGTCTCCACCCCCGCCCATATTTTGTGAGGTCACCCCAATGAAGCAAAGAAGTCCCTCATCACCACCCCAGACCAAACATGGGTACCCTGTGTACAAATAAATTTTAGGAAGCCACCCACTGCAATACAAATACTTAATACAAATACTGCACTTCAATTTTTGTACTTGTTTGGTCACTGTTGTAGTCAGTTTTACTAAATCGTGTAAACACGTGACTTTCTGAAAACACTTGTCTTAAGAAAACAACATGAATAATCAGACATGTAAAATATTGGTGTGTGCAAAGCCACATACACGGTGCGAAGCGGGTACACTTACTTAATAGAAATACTGCACCGGCCTATATTCATGATATTTCGGGGAAAAGTCACCGCTGTGCAAATGCATGCAGTGTACCTGGATTCGCACACCTCAATTTTTTACTTATTTCATCACTGTTGTTACAGTTTTTTTAAACACATTTGACTCTCGAAAGAAAGTGAATGAAAGTAGTGTCTTTTTTTAAGTGGCTAAAAGCCTATATAGACAATAGTGAATAGATAACAGATAATAGCCTAAATATATAATGAATTGACTTGTTGGACTGAAAACATATATTCAAAGTGAATCTACAAGTATCGAGGTGCCACAAAACACACAGAGTCCGAGATGCACCATAAATTAGAAATTAGCTATTTAAACAACAATTGTGGAAACAACATTGGTCGCGAAAACCAATGACTCGGCACAAGCACAGGCAATGTTGAATATCCCCACCCACTTGAATTCATGTTAGATTAAATACAATGGAATTATTTTAGTAGCCCTGTGGTTAAAAGTGCTGTCGAAGTCAGCACGATTCAAATATTGGTCAACAGTAATAAAGAAATAATTCTTACCTGAAATGAATGTTTCGTGTCTTGAAGCCAGTAGACTTATGTAAAATGTAGGTCATTATGAGCGTCTTGGGCCATGGCTGTCGCCGTATTGTCCTCTCAACTTTAGCAAATTTGCAGAAATGTACGTCTGTAGCATTCACAAATCGTCGAGTACACAATGAGTATCTGTATTACCGTATGTAGAGCTTATCAACAATGAAGACAGCAATAATTTCAAAATGTCTTGAAACCAGTACGTGTAATGGCAGGACACGAAATATAGTATGACGTCACAATGTGAAAATAAAATCGCATTTAACAACAAATAGCTGACTTTTTTTTCTTTTTAAACGTAAATTTGTTATTGGTTGGTATATTACATTAAAAAAAAGTGTCCTGTGTCCAATAAATTGGACACATGACACTATGGCGTTTAGTAAAATGGTTCAAATATTGACTCTTTATGTACCAGACGTTCTAAAATGAGGCTCCATACGGGATAAATCTAATTTAAACTAAAAATTTCATTGGGAAGCTATTTTTTTGCAAATTACATGCGTATTATTATTTTAATATAACCTATCAATGTTTACAGGTGTTAGCATGTTTCAATATTGAACTAACATATAGCTTGTTGGTATTGGCACACTTTCATGTTACGAAGTTTCCCGCAGCGAACCCCATTCGGCCCATCGACCGATTGTAATTATAGAACGCCTGTAACTATTCACGAGAATATAGGCGTTCTATGAAAAGACACACCGCTTGGAAATCTTCAAAATGATGTTGCGACAAGGGTTCACTGCTGAGTATACATACATCGCAACATCATTTTGAAGATTTCCAAGCGGTGTGTCTTTTTATCTTATCTTCCACAAAAATGTAGTCAGTGGTAACTGTGAATAGATGAAATTGTCAACACAGTGCGTATGTGCCATGAAACACGGTGCCGTGAAACATTTTTGATATCCTGTCAATAAGACATAATCAATGAATATATGCGGTGACTGGGGTTAATTATTTTTGCACTTTAAAGCCATTTGTAGGTGTTGACGCGATAAATAGAATAGTAGGTTCGTGCCGTGAATGGGAAAATATCTGGCGCGGCACGGAAACGGGATGTGCTCGGCAGAGCCTCGCCCATCCCGTTTCCTAAGCCTTGCCAGATATTTTTTCCCATTCACGGCACTAACCTACTATTCTCTATTTATAATCACCACACTTACTGTAATACCTGAACGCAATATGTACGTGCGTGATACGCAAACATAACCGAAGTTAAGAAGGCGAGAAGTGTATGTTATCGCGGACATAGTCGATGGCATGGCATAATACTCAGTCATAAAAGTTTGTCATCTGACTACAATTTCTTTTACTTTCTTTTTTTTCAGATCACACATAAGAAAATATGAGCCGCGTCGTCCGAAAAGGTACCTTATGGTGAATATGACGTTATCGAGTTTTGACGTCGGAAACATCGCTTCCATTTACGCTGTTGACATTGCCGACGTCGTTGTTTACAGCCGGTAATGACAAACGATATACGTGTATTATTGTACGCTAGTCGGTGTACCTTTTGCGAAACAAACCAATTGTATGTAGATCATTGATTATTTTACCATTCTATGCCAAAATATAAATGTACGTTCTCGGGGTTGTTATTAAAATAAATAATCAAAAACGAGTAATTTCAGTAGCCTGTGAGCAGGTTGTGTCGGCAGCCCGGTTCGCTTATGTCCCGAATAAATAATGTTTGTTATTTACGGAGATTGTACATATGTAAAATAGTAATGAGATATTATACGGATAAAATTTTATTTAATGCTAGTGTGAAAGTTCAGGAAAGTGCATGTATTCGTAAACGTCTCCCTTGCTTTATACGCGTATTTGTTTATGAATTATTAATTGACAAACTCATTTTTCTCCATATCTCAATCGGTAGAGCGCAACCAAAATAATTGAATTACATTTATGTCACATATTGTATTTAGTTAATACGATTTCTTAACTGATGAACTGATTGATCAGCGTGAAATAATGCACGAGTACCTGGGTTCTTACGCTAAACAAACGAGTGAGCACAGGACCCAACCACACGGGCATTATTTCAAGATAGTTAGCTCACCTGCTTAAATAAACATTTCTTACAATTGACACATGAATCTTCATAAAAACAAAGCGAATTAAGCATTCAATATGGCTAAGAGTTATGCGAATTGATTTCTGGATGCGGGCCGTGGTGACGGCGACTGTCTCACGATTCAGTGGGTGTGTCACAGAACAGATGTCGCCATATATGGTAAACACGATACTGATGTCGAGTGGTGTAATTATAAATATGCCCGTTTGTATATAATATGCTTAGAATTAGTTTAAAACAATTTGTTAATGCAATGTGGCAACTTATTTTTAATTTTAGCCGTGATAGCTGCAGGCAAGCAGTTACTAGCATTGTACATTAAACTAATGGCTAGAAGGACCCGCACACAAACCAATCATTTCCAGAAACCGAATCATCTGAACAGCTTTTTTTGTGGATCCATGCACATGCATACATGTACAAGACAAATGGCTGCACCAACTCAATAGTGAAATTCGGGATTCGACCCCGTTATCCCGGCATAAACTTGTCTTAGTTGCCGGTGGGGATGGACAATGCAGTCAAGGGGACTTTGATCGGTCAAGTCATTTAAGTATGATGTATTAGATGTCCCCATGTCTTCACATACTGCCATCTGTGACGGAAAACACTACTGGCGGGTTGTCGATAGTAGGCTATGCCGAATATGAATAGGGTGGTAACCAGAGTAGTTTGACGGACTAGAAGGACAATCAGATTTACGGAGTTTTCACACTACTGCATGCTTTACCGGTTGCGTTAAATGCTGAACGATGTTTTACTGTAATTATAGTAACATAATAGCCAACTGTCGCGATAATTAGACAGCCACAAAATCCACAGGTGGGGATAATATATGTCCAAAATTCTGCACATACATTATATTACATGGAACATGCTCCAACAAACCCGGGGAATGAGAGGGAAAGTTAATTCCGAGAGGAAGTAATTAGACCGTCATTTTATTATCCCATCGCGCAGCGAACATATGGATGCAAAACTAGTCTGTCTGTCCGTTCGTCAGGTTTTCCATTCTGCCATAACATTTTTACCATATGACCGATTGGCTTGAAACTGTATACGTATGTTTATCATCATCCGAATTTTCATTCGGAAAACTCATGCTCCACCCGTTCCCAATGTCAAGGTTAAATAACATGTACATTTCACATTCTAATTTCAGTAGATGCGTGAGCGTTTCTCAATTCTCCTATAACTACTTTACCGTACGAGTGACTGGCTGGAAACTTCATATGCATGTTTGTCAGCATCCATATTGTCATTCCGTAGATGCATACGCGTTCCTCTATTTTCATATAACTTGTTCACCGTATCAGGTGCATGTGCACCCACCACAGCAACGAGGTGCATGCCGTTGGCGGCGTTCTCTTTTATTTATTTAACACCCGCGAGTTTCCCGTTGGTCACCACCAACTACCCGGTTGGGGTAGACATGGATACATGTAGGTGGATACATCTCACGGTGTGTTTGGTGTGTGACGTGTTGTACATGTGTAACAAGACAGGCCGGCAAATATTGGTATTGTGACATTTCCATATTTCCCAGATTATAAGTGCCAATTTGATCTGCAATGGTAGTGACGCAAGACATTTCAGTTCAAGTGAACCATATATATCGTCAGGTTCGGTGAATCACTTTTGAAAGCCTCTGTAAAATACGCTTCGGACCATAACTATACGTCGGTCGATATATATATATCAATACAAAGATTTTGCGACAATGTATATACAGACCAGTCTACACAACAACACAGACTGAACAGCGTCTTCACAGTTTTCGTTCAGTCACTTGAACTGATTTAAACTATGTTGTAATGGTAAAAATGACAAAGTAGTGTCATTATGTGTGTTTGATATAGGAGGAAACTGGAGTACCCTCGATGTTCGTACATAGAAATATTCAGTCACCATATATGTGTGATAAATTAATGATAAACACACAATTTGAATACAACAGCTAATATAAAATAGGCACTACCTATGACGGGTGATGTCCTACCAGTTATCCGGACACTCAGTTTATCGGACAAATGCGCGGG
This sequence comes from Conchocele bisecta, assembly GCA_029237695.1. Classification (NCBI taxonomy): domain Eukaryota; kingdom Metazoa; phylum Mollusca; class Bivalvia; order Lucinida; family Thyasiridae; genus Conchocele; species Conchocele bisecta. Next base: position 125,436,964 of record CM055268.1, on the reverse strand, counting down.
GGGGGGGGGGGGGGGGCACCCTCGAATGCGCCCATTACGTCATTGCCGAGTTGTTCTATAAATACTATAACTTCTATAAATATGGTTTTTCCAAGAAGCGAAGGGTGACTGATTTTTGTGCCGAACTACACAATGCTGTTTACACTAGTTTACTGGCGATAAACTTGTGATTTCAATGTGAGAATAGAAGTTATAATACTATTATACGTTTGTCCGGACGGTACAGGAGTAAATTGCAAGAGTTACCGTTCGCAACTAGGGTGTACACTGATCGTATAACCCATAAGCTCCATTTCAGCCACATATCAATTCACCCAGAGATGCTTAGTGTCTACAGGTTTAACTACACTAAATTAAGCAGATATTCATAGGCGGTGTAACCAAAGTTAGTCTGTAAAATATTCCACATCTTTTAGATCAAATATAGGGAGCCCCGCAGTTGGACATGGATTTGTTTTATTAATTCGTTCCCACGAAATAACAATTCGTTCCCTCAATTTAACAATTATTTCCCTCGAATTAATAATTAATTCCCACGATATAACAATTCGTTCTCTCGAATTAACAATTCGTTCCCACGAAATGACAATCTCGAATTAACAATTCGTTCCCACAAAATGATAATTCGTTCCCTCAATTGAACAATTCGTTCCCACGAATGACAATTCGTTCCCTCAATTTAACAACAATTCGTTCCCGTGTGAACGAATTGTTATTTCGTGGGAACGAATTGTTAAATGGAGGGAACGAATTGTAAATTCGTGGGAACGAATTGTTAAACTGAACAAATTAATAAAAAAAAGTCTACGTCCCCTGTTCCCCTGCTCCGTACATATACACCATTTGCTTTCAGAACCTGGTCGACTGGTGTACGTCACCGCCTAAACTATAATCTTGCCAATATTTGTCCATTTCTTTATTACAAAACACTTGATTGTCGGAGCGTGAGCTGTGCTAAAGCTCTTGCACAGCCAATCGAACATTTTGATTGCGAGTTGATATTGCCAATAGATGTTCAGAAACGTTCAACTTGACATTTGGGCAAAATGCTTCACAAGAATGTTGTAACTTTTACATGAGTTTCCAGCAGTATAACCCGTCATGTCCAACACACATCATTTAATTAGTTTAGGTGAACAAGTATACTACATATCGACGCACATGTATTCTTATAACTTTCCTGTTATGGATACGCTGTTTACATGCCTTATAGTTAAGAAAGTTAAGTCCAGATTATTATTCATTATACCTTAATTTATTAATCTCCCGAATAAGGCGTTAGCTTTATATCTACATGAGTACATGTATGTTAATCAACATTCACTGTTACGAGAGTGGGATAGGTCATAATCGTAGCTGCTTGTTATAAGTTATAGCTTTCTTCACGTATATTGAATTTGCGACACTCCTGTAGCCTATTTCACCAAACATTGCAACATTATCAAAGAAAAGTATACTTTGAGGGAGTAATCATTTGGGCAGCACAAGGTCATGAAAATAACGTCGCAAAGTTACGCATACATTTACCAACGTCAGGTCGGATTTTGACACTTGGAATTAATGCGTCATTGCAATAAGTTGTCCTATTTATAACCGTACGCTTTACGGCTCACAAATATTTTAATATCGGATATGCGAGGCAGAATTGTACAGTTGTTTTCATAGTGGTTCAGATAGTTGCCTTTTTTTTTTCTTCGGTTTCCTTCAAGGAAATACGTAGTAATTTTCTCGATTATTTTTATACAAATGGGCATATTGCATTTATGATTTTTTATAATATATTATATGGACGACTTGTGAACTGACATTTGAAACTAAATAACCATACGACCGGTATTTTTAGACAACACATAACAAAATCAGTATTATGTAATCATAATGCTAATATTTCTTTTAAACTTTATTTATATATTTATATAACACTTACAAACAAACGCGAGAACAATTGTAGTCGGCGTAGATGGAGGCGTCTGCATGTTTCTTAAGTTGGGTTGAAACCGGAATACTCAAAGAAAACCTGTCTGGCGACCACCATCAGATATACCTGTACTTACAAATTGAGGATCGAACCCGGGGCGCATGTGTGCGCCCTTTAATGATTATGCTATACGGTCCCGTTCATATTAGAGCGCGTCGGGTGTTTTCGGCCGTCTAAGACGGAACTGTTCACGCTGTGCAAACCCAGTTCCGATTTTGGGATTTATTTATAGACTAGACTGCATTACGCATTTTGATCAGTAACGCTAACTTTAATTTGAACGTGACAAGCCTTAATACAATATCGATTTTCGAAATATGTAGTCACACTCAGGTAAATCTGAATTCATTTTTCATGACTTAATTATGTGTTACGTAGATCTACATATTTCATGATCATATTTATGAAAGGTCTATGGAAAACGATTTAATTCGTATTGGCAATACTTTCTGCACTGTTTGTCGCAAATTTAAAACTCACGGGGAAATGAACATGCTTAGGTTTAAACGTGTTTACTGATGGGGGCGGTTAGTGCCGACGGCCGGTCAGACCCGGACCCGCTCTACGTGAAAGTGTGCCCGCAACCGTTACTCTTATTAAAGAAAATGTAAACAGTTGGCTCATTAACTGTGACAAAATTGGCCATGAATAGAACTGGGCCTAGGTCTTAATTCATTTGATTTACTGGTTCACCGTCGAATATTTCGAAAATCAACATAAAATACAATTTGGAAATTGTCAGAAAAATAATCGTATCACGGATAAAAATGATGGTAGTGCTAATTACACGGCTGCTGGCATATCGCATCATGTTGACACTGGGCCAAACATGTTTTATTATTTAGTACTTAGTGTGTTGGTATTGTGTCACGGGCATATTTAGTGAGAACATAATTGTAGCCACCGGGGGCCCGTTTCACTAACAGTTACATATTATTTTAATTGACCACTTGTAAATATGGTTATATGAATGAATGGCATATATTTTACTAGTATTTTTGCAATCATTGCAGACCCTGATCAGGCTGCGCAGATGCACAGGTCTCCAATATTTACAATTTACAAATTTAAGAAGTTCTACTTTAGATCGTTGTTAATTTACTTACTACTAAACACTGGATGTCTGCGTGCTTTATTCTGTTTTATCAAAGGGACGTTCTAGTCGGAGGCGAGGATTTCAGGTTAGGGGGGTGGGGACTTCTTAATTGAAATAGTTTACAATATTTTCGAACTAGCACCGTTTGTTCGTCGACCAAGCGGAGCTGGGGAGACTGCTAGGTGGGTCCGGCGGTATGCCCTCTGGAATATTTTTGATATCTACACACACCATTTTGCTGCATTATGGGGCATTTTAGAGTAAACATATCTTCACTCACCAAATTTTAGGGGGCGCGCGCCGGGTTTTCCCTACGTGAATCCGCCGTGGAATACACAAATTCTATATTTGCAGATTCAACGCGTTTAAATTAAAACGAGACGCTTCAAACAAATGTCGCAACTCTGCGATCGGTACAAATTTAGTGTGGAAATCACTGACGGGATTATATAGTGTGCAGACATGAATTCAAAATACATGTATGTACGCCGCGATGCTTTTTAGCATGGCTTGGTTGGCCACTCATTTCTTTGTTTACAAAGGCGTTGAATGTACTTTTTCTGAAACCCAACACAATTAAGGTGCAAATTTCGTTTTCAAATTAATTATTCCCGACGAGAGGATATACATATATACGCATC